>OU026146.1:16192192-16507192 GCA_907269125.1 Eristalis pertinax | reverse complement strand
AAGACTGTGGCTAGCAACAATAACATCATGCAAAATCAAAATAGCAAGAGGTATGTTTCAAGGAGATACTCTGAGCCCGCTCTGGTTCTGCCTTGCATTAAACCCGCTGTCACATTTACTGAACCAAAGCTATCATGGATTCGAAGTGAAAAATGACGTCCATAACACCAGACTCACTCATCTTATGTATATGGATGACATTGAAATATACGCCAGCACTTCTAACTCCCTCGAACAGATGCTCCAAATTATTGAAAAATTTTCAAATGACATTAAAATGGAGTTTGGGATAGACAAATGCAAAACCATCAGCATCATACGATCATACGAGGCAAGAGAGAGGGCTGGAATACACAACAGCTAAATATTCAACCGATGCAAAAACAAGTATCTAGGAATTGAACAAGCAAGGATGATCAAACTTACAACAATTAAAGCATATAGAACATGGTAATGGCTAGAAACACCTTTGCTATTCCCATAATAATATACAATGGAACACGCTCCCAAATGTCTGTAAGAAATCCACGGCATTCCTGTAATCTGTTAACAGAAAAGACTGCAGACGACTTACCGGCGTACTAACGGGCCACTACACCTTCGCCAAATACCGAAATGTGCTTAAGCCCCTAAGCGATGAAACCCTCTGCAACGCTTGTGGAGAAGACGACTACACTGCAGAGCACTTCCTCTGCCACGGTCCCGCCTTTGCTCGGATCAGGTGGCAGTTATATTGTTATTTGGAGTGCTGATGAGGTAGGCTCCTCATCAAAGAAGCGCTCCGAAATACCATGAAATTTTAGTAAATGTAGGTTACTGCCTGGTAGTACAATGGACGAGTTTTTGAGTCTGAGTGCTCCAGTGTAGAGTTGAAAAACTTCCGACAAAAAAAAAAGATCGCTTCTATCGATAACGTTAGTGAGCGTATTTTTAGTGAGCGACGCAAGCCACGTTGGCTACAAAAACCGAGATGGCTCCCTGCTTATGATTATTTACTGATATGCAGAAAGCAAAGTTTATCATCATTATCTTCTAAACAGCATGATCCACTAAAGGGAACGCGGGTGCAAAGCACGAACGAGATATATCCAGGCCTCTCGATCCTCAGTCAACAACTCTAACTCATCTTGGACGTCACCCAATCACCTCGTACTGTCTGCCGAACGGTCGCCTACCTGATAAAATTGCATTCAAGGCACGCCACGGAAGTCGTGATTATGGAGACATTCCAAACCATCGAATCATAGCTCTGTCTGTTCGAAGAAGGAGCTGCTCAAGTTCCCCGCACAGTGCCGTGTTTCTCACCCCATTATGGCAAGTAACACAAAAGCAAGAAAAAATATCATCTCGGCATCTTGTATTCCCGATCTTACTTCCTCGGTCATTAACCAAATTTCATGACCACAGGTAAGAGTTGGAACAAATACTGAGTTAAAAGCTGCTAACTTGGCCAAGCCACCAAGCTTCGCCTTCTTGATTTCAGATGTTTCAAATTGAACCAGTGTGGCCGATCCTACAAAAAACTCAGCATTACTACTCCCATCACTAGTGAAAAAGACCCAGATATACTTAAACTTCTCCACCTGCTTCAATGGGACTCCACTAACATGTAGAGTGCGTTGAACATGCGTTCTGGCAATGACGAGAACTTCTGATTTGTCCACGTTAAGCTTCATGCATCTGCACATACGGCCACAAGTCTATCCAGCGCATGCTGGAGTTCCATCTGGGAGAATTAGTTATTCTGACAATGTGGAACATTCCTCGACTGCGCTGCAACATCTAGTTCATATATATATTGTAAAGAAGAAAACACAGATGCTACAGTTTTCATATAGAGAGTTAATGGCCTTCAAAAGAAGACTATCAGTCCCATACACCTGCAGAGCACTCCAGAGTTTACATCGATGCATAATGGTTCAAAATCTACTAAAACACCTGTTGATTGGTTTAGCATTCTCACAAACCTTCTTGAGTACCATTCTTAGAGTGAGAAGGTGGTCGATTATACTTTTTCCGGGACGAAATTCACACTGTTCACTGGCGATTCAATCCCAGAACGTCTTGCTCCACCGATGGACTATTCTCCGCCCCACTAAGGACTATGGGTCTGCCATCCTCAGTGCACTGTTCGGGATTGAGTAATTACTAAAGGACCTCACTTCATCTGCGCACCTCATTGGAAAGCAACACACCGTCTTTGGATTTGACTCCTTCGATAATGTTGAATTACCCTCCTCTGAGTCGGCGAATGGTTTGCCAGAATGCCTTTTTCGCAGATCTATGGTTACTTTCCGACTTCTCGTCGAATTCTTTCTAGGACTGCTCCTTAGCAGCTCGCACAGCCAATTTGCAGGTTCTATGCGTCCCAGTGTGCCGGTCACGAGAAGCAAAGTCCCCCCGGAGAATCTAGTCTCTGTAGGTCCTCTCTTCTCTCTTTTGGATTCTTGGACTCACCACCAGCCGCCACACCAAGCCGCTTCACTCCACAAAAATCCTGTGCAGAGGCAAAGAAAACAATCGCCATTCTTTGTCTATCTCCGCTGGAACAGTTGAAAATCGCTCAAACCTCTCAGATATTTGTCGTGCATATTTTCGCCTCACCTCACTGTTCTGTAGTTTCTGCCACCGTATACGTTTAAGCACTCTTGGTTTCCGCCTTGGCAGAAACAATCTTTATCCGTGAGGTACAGCGTACACAACACCAGGTGATGATCAGTTGACAGTTCAGTGCCTCACATCACACTGACGTCATAAACCATCCGTTTCATACACGATAGTACCGCAAAGAGACTCGAACGGTACCATTTGTATTTATGGATGCCTCTGTATGGAAAGAAGGTGTGCATCATGGATATATTTGCACAGCAAAAGTCCAACAATTTCTCTCCATTCACGTTTTGACGAGGATCATCGTTCCTCCCAATCCACACCCACATGAGCATTAAGGTCACCCATCAGGATACAGGAATGCATCTCAGCATAAGCTCTAAATTTTGTATCTACATATATATATGCACTAGAGCCAAAGTTGACCTTTCAACAGTTCTAGATCCTCTTTGCATCGTCGTTCTAGATCCTCATTGCTTCTGCAACTAGCTTGAGATCATTTCCTGTAAGCGATGAGACGTTACATGTGCTCAGCCTATACCGTTGTCCGTTCTATGTTGGTCTTCGTACGAACTGGAAAGTGGATGGCGTGACTTCCCCCACCCCCGTAACGGCTCTCGATGCCATTGCCGGATTGCTAGTACCTTCTTCGAACTAAGCCCAACCGGCTTCAGAGGAGGACAGGCCGGCCAGCAGACGCTCGTATACTGCCACCATTCAGGCATCTCTCCAAATAGGACATCAGGGTAGGCGGTATCGGAAGCTGGAAGATGGCGACGGAAACTATTTCTTGAGGCCAGACGAAGAAAAAGCCATACAATTAATATCACCTTGAATAGTTTGCTAACTTCGGAGTCCGATGACTGGCCAAAGTGGATTACGATTGATGTGCGTAATGATCAATCCTATTTATAGGCACTTGAACAGAAATGGTATCCAGCGTCGGCCCGAGTCAAATGAGCGCCCTGTGCAAGATCTACGTTTGGCGCCCCCATCTCGCTGTTTTGGCAGGATACATGCATAGGTCGTGTTGACATTACACTAGAGGTAGACTTTCAATACCTTTTATTTTACTGCAGTACCTCCGGTAGGCATTATCATCGGTAACATACGATCCGATTAGGGATGAGTACAAAAGCACCATACGAAGTCCAAAAAAATAAAAGCGAAGTAGGTATTTGCAACATGTGAAGCAGATATTGAAAATGAGACATAAAATATAGGTAGATTACAGGAATAACGAAAAACAAAGGAAATATTAATTTTCAGACATATTTATTTACTTATTTCAAGCAGATGGAATTTTTAAAATTTTAAGTTAGAGGTTTAGGACACATAGATCCTTTACAGCTATGATATAGTGATGGCAATAAGTCATTAGCTGTGGATTATATGTATATAATTAACTAAGGGAAAACTACTAACAAAAAAACCTCATGTGACAAGGAAATATTAATTTTGTTTTCCCTTAATATAAGGAGTGTTTTTAGCTCATGCCAAATATCTTTGTCCATTCAAATTTTAGTAGTTTAAGTTTTGTTATTTTTATCTTTTTTGAATTAAATTTTGGATGCCGGTGAAAATGGAATTAATTTAATCAAAAGCATTCCTTTAAATGAAAAAAAAAACAATTAATTAAATCGGAGAAATAAATTCTGCACGTCTGGCTCAAATGATTCCATACGACTTGATGGACATTTTTTAGCGAATCGTGCAGATTTTATTTCTACGCTGTTCACTTGAGATTTGGTGAGATTTTTTATTTTGGCTGTTTTCGAACTAAATTCTTGTGTGAATGGAAATGCGTAAGGTCTATATTAAAGTTTCGGAGGCCATATACAGCGGTATGGCAAACCAGCTGTACCTTTTAAGGGACTATGAGTGAGTCTATGAAAAACTGTAGTGGAATACGGGATTAATCAGTTCTATTCATTATATGCATTATGCAAACTGAAGCAACTACGCTCATACGACGACGCCAAGAGTGCTTATAGACATAACTATTTTTATTTGGTTTTATGTAGAGATTAGATCCTTATGAGATTAAGTACGACGGCTATCGCAGGCACTTGCTATCACAGGCAATTCCCAGACACCATCAGTGACGTGATGGAATCAGTCCTGAAAATACTAGCTAAATGGACGGAAAGGGTCGGACTTGATGTCAAGTCAAAGACTGAGCTAGTGTTGTTCACCAGGAGATACAAAATTCCTAAAATGACTCCACCGAACCTAAAAGAGAAAGAATTAGCCTTCACTGATCGAGCGAAATACTTGGGTGTTACTGTCGGCAGCAGAGTAAACTGGAGATTTAATATTCAAGAGTGTATTAGGAAAGCATCGATCGCATTATACACCTGCAGGAAAATCGTCCGACTCAAATGGGGAATCCGACCTAGAATAACACACTGGCTCTACACAGCAATAGTAAAACCAATACTGACTTACGGAGTTTTGGTGTGGTAGACGGCACTACAAACTAAACAAAATCTGACCAGAATAAGCAGAATACAAAGATGCCTTTGCATTATAAGTGCACTCAGATCAACAACCACGGCGGCCCTCGAAATCTTACTTTATCCTTCCCATGGACATATACGCATGCAGCAATAAGACTGAGGGAAATATGACACCTTTTGAGGCCTTCGAAATTAAGCACAAAACTTTAATAAACAAACAAGAATAGAGTGGGAAGAAGAAAAAGTGTGTCTATTGTGATTTACAATAGTCAGGCGGCAATAAAGGCTCTGGAAACACCATCGATCAACTACAAAATCGTAAAACTCTGTCGCTTACCTCTAAGGGAGAAAGCGGATAGATGCAATCTTACCCTATGATGGGTTCCTGGGCATAAGGGTATTCCGGCCAACAAAAGAGCCGATGAACTAGCAAGGAAAGGAGCAATTCTACCACTGGCACAAAATCAGGAGACACCTCATCCCCCATTGAAAGATTTAAAAGCATGTGATTTGCAGGATTACACACATATGATCGCATAAATGACATAATCCTGCAAGTGCATCAAAAACTTCTTATTCACAACAGATCAAAGCTTGAAGGAGCCGAATATAAAAATAATGTTCTTGAAAATTTTTGGAAAATACACACGATGCCAACTTACACCCTGAATTTGTTAGCATCTACTGCAAATATGGAAAGGCGTGCACTGATGTTTATGTTAACGGTCGCTCACCGTTGCAGATTAGACAGATGTCTCGCTTATGGTATTTTTTACTCTTGTTTGTAAAGGGTGGTTACATTTTAAGGGCCGATGTTGATTTTGAATAAAACACAAATTATTTAGGAAATTATTGTCATTTATTTTTATTATGATAATATTGGTATGGTTCAATTATGCATGGAACAAAATATCGGCCAAATGGCCGCCGCGACCTCTGCGGCACACCGCCATCCGATGGTCAACATTTTCGATAACTCTGAAGCATAATTGAGGTTCTATGCCATTAATGTGCCGAATTATCTCATCCTTCAGCTCTTGAATTGTTGCTGGCTTATCGACGTACACCTTTTCTTTCAAATAACCCCAAAGAAAAAAATCCAACGGTGTCAAATCACATGATCTTTGCGGCCAATTGACATCGCCACGACATGAGATAACACGGTCATTGAATTTCTCGCGCAAAAGAGTCATTGTTTCGTTGGCTGTGTGGCTATGTTGGAACCATCCTGTCGGAAGCACATATCGTCCAGATCCATATCCTCAATTTCTGGCCACAAGAAGTCCATTATCATCTCGCTATAGCGAACACAATTCACGATAACTGCCTGGCCGACCTCATTTTCGAAGAAGTAGAGTCCGATGACGACCCCAGCCCATAAGCCGCAGGACGAACTGGGTGAGCAGGCACAGGTGTTTTCACATTTCCTACAGACCCAGTTTGCTGAAATTTGCGCACAATTCTACCGATTGACAAATCTTGTCGATTGGTCGATTATGCTGACCCAAAAAATTACGAAGTGCACGATATGCAATTTGATTTGAACGCCCATTTTCATAATAAGCCTGAATAACTGTAAAGCGTTGCTCGATTGTGCATCTTTTCATGGTTCAAATTGAGTTAGCCTGAAATTGAGAAATGTCAAAAGAAAGGCATAAAAAAACTTGACGTTTAGGTGTGGTTCACATTCAACATCGGCCCTAAAAATTTAACCACCCTTTATAAGAACAAACAAATTTTTGACTTTAAATGAAATGTTATTTTTAGAGAATTCATTGCCGAATTCAATTCGTACTTAGTGAATTCAATTGACTACCATACACGATTTCAATTCTATGACTAGCGCCACACTTTTATTAAATTTCTCTCGAATTTTATTAATTTATTTTACCTGATGCATATTTATGTATTCTCTCTTCCTCGAAAACAACATTTAAATAGTAATAGAGTGCGATCAGTTGCATTGTTAACTTTCATTGCATTTTGAAATAATACTTTACGTCGACAGCCCTTCGTTTCTGTAACTTGGAATAAGGCCAATGAAATCACAAAAGACTTGATATAGGTCAGGTGATATCATGTCAGGCGTTTTACACATATGTAACATTCACATTATCTTGTATAAAATCTTGTACAGATAATACTGTATTACTAATACTTTTTAGATAGTAAAGCCATATGTACATATATGTATGTAAAAGACACCTGAACACCATATGATAGACTGTAATTGAAGCATAATTAGAATGCCAGCTAATCGTAATGAATTTCTTTATAATTATACAATTTAATCGAAATATATTCAAATATCTGAGTTTCTACAACGGATAACGACATAAATGTCAATAATATACCTACACATCTTTCTCCTAGTGAATAGGTATTCGTTCTGTTTTGAATACAATACATAAAGTACTTACGAATTATAAATTTTCGATTTTTGTGGAATTAAACTTAATACTTTAACGTCTATTATTTGTTCTTTCGTTTGAATCACATTTTTGTTTTCTTTACAAACAATTTTTATTTATACTTTTATATTCTTACTTTAAAGTCAATAAATGCGACGACAAACAATATTGATAACAGCCTTTTTTCTGAATTTTTTCCAAAAAAACGGTTCAATATAAACAGTAGAACATAGATTATGAATGGAATGCCCTCTGAACCACAGTATATCAAGAAAATCATAAGTGAAGTTCTAAAATCATTTTGTATATGCATTTTATTGTGCACATGTATCTAAATTGTTGCGCAAGAGATAGGATTTAAGCATCGACAGTGTCATCAAAAATTACCTAATGCCCTTGAGTTCACTGTTCTTACTGTTTCACGAAATGCTGCTGTATTTTGATTTAAATCGGGTATATATGTATATATGTATACGCACTAACTCATTTTGGATGCGTGCAATCAATTATACATTATCTCCTGCAAGTCAGAAGACAAGCAAATATTCGCTGAATTGTGAATCGGATCTCTACACAGATTTTCTTTCACGTCTAAATGGAATCAAATGCAGAAGTTCAGCTAAAAACAAAAAACTACTTAAACATGTACTTCAGGAACTTCACGTAAAGTGCTTGTATGTGTATTACTAGTCTAATAAAACTTTTACCAGAAACTAGGCCTTCGACCTAAAATTCCCCTGTCGATGTGCATATGCTATATACCACCAAAGTTTTCACTTTAAAGTGTAATTATCCATTCTGTGCTTGTGTAAAATCAATAAATTAACAGTTGTTTAAGTGAACACGAACATAAATGCCGCAGACAGAATAAATTTGTACACACAGTGAATGTACTAGTAATTTTATGCACTTTTCAGGCTTCATTTTGCACGATATCTGACGTGTTTCCAGCTATGTGTGTTAAAATTCTAAGGGAAAAGAACATAATTTCAGTACAATATGGATTTCATAGGATAGGTGAAATCTTATCCCAGGATTTCTAAAGATATTATATTCTGACCATACACATGACTCATTAATAAAGTAGAATTTGGATTTTTCTTTTTAATTTATTATGGTTGCTCAAAGGTTTACTTTTTGCTTACATGTCAAATTACACAGGTACGGTTAACATTGATTTTAAGTGCTTGTGGTCACTAGATACTGGTATTGGTGAGAAACTGCACCCTTATGGTACTAGTACATATGCTGCACGAAGGTTTAGTTCCTATTCACTATACACAACTACTACAGAAAACATGACTATATCGTACATTTCGACAGTTGCAGGCTTTATGTTTTGTTCTCATTCACTAATCATGTTTGAATGTTTTTCGATTAGAATGGTTTGTGATAATTCTTGATAAATCGTACTGGGAACAAAGCTTCAATAGATGAATCTGACCACCAGCCACATCGTAAAGAGACAAATTGGGTGCTGTATCAAAGAAATTTCGCTATATTTACAGAAATTCCCATCAAGAACATTTACCCGGCACTATTCCGCGGGAACACTAAGCACAACTACTGCGAACTTCAGAGAAAAGAAGTATCCTTGTATTCATAGCCACAGCTCGCTGAATAATGAGCAGCATAAGAAATAATTGCTTTCTGAGCTGGGACTGAGGACAACCATCTTGATTGAAACGTGGACCTTAGCTCATCGAAAGTGCTCAGATGAAGTCAATCTTGTTTTTCATGTACGAAAACGGAAGCAGGAATAGAAACATCTTCGCTCACATACTCTGTAGTAGGTTATCCGGATGAAACTGGCCATCTCTATTCTCTGCTTCAAGAAGGCATCATCCCTTGAACTATCTGAAATCTGATTCTCCGATATCTGGATTCTTCCTCATCGCATCGTCAGCCACGTTTCCATGTGGGAAATTTAAATTTAGGAGAGTTGATCCAGGAGAGTACGATCTCAGAGTCAGTCAGGAAAGAAGTTTCATCTCCTTATCTGTTGCCGCCAATCACAATCCCAAAACTGCCGTTTTGAGCTCCAATCTTGGAATTTCTTTATTGGACCAACTTTAGCTTTTGCCAAGTCTAAGGAGACATCCAACTGCGGTCCTTTTCGCTCTCCCTTTTGGTTTCGAATGAAATTCAGAGTTCACAGTCTTCGATATTAGAGACCCTCTACTGCTTCCATCAATGCTGACCAATTTGAAGTTGGCGTAGTGCTGAACCATTTCCTTATAATTGGATTAAATTCCAATAAGACTAAAGTTCATGGAACCACACATTTTGATAGCATCATTGGCCGCAGATACCGCTTCGTTCATAGAGTCGTGGCTATTAAAATAGTTGTCCTTTATTCAGATTCGGTGAAACATCTCCTTCACATCAACATTCACCGCGACTGTTCTTACTCTAAATTCGAAAAGTGCGGCATAAGGTGGGACCAGGTTGTCTGGCTCTTTCAATAGGAAGGTGTTGAGACTCACCCCTCCCAACTTGACAGCAACATCAGCATCGTCCCTCGGTCTCGTCGGACTCTTATTTGGGATATGATATCTCAAACACTATCCATCCCATAACCGTTTTAACTGTACACGGCTCATCGTTCTTTCCGTGGCAACGAATATTCCCCTACAAAAATCTGACATGATCGAGTGCAAATTGGATTTGTGGTTTAAATTTGTCTACATGGACGGACCACGCTGGAAGATCCAGGTTTCGCACTGTATAAATGTTCTTCAGGTTAAACTTCTTGCTACCTTGTCCTACCGTCGTACTCATAGAGTGTTCCCTTCTTGAAACTTTCTTCATACACTGCAACATCAAATATTCCGCCATTGTTCAGTGACCAAGCTAGTGAAGATTTCCCGTTTCATCATGGCAAGAGATGACCCATAGTCTAGAATTCAAAATCATTACCATACAAAAAACAGTACATTCACTTTGAAGATAATGGTTGAAAGCGTGGCAAAGTCGCAATTATTTTCTATTTCCAACCGTCTGCAAATAACAATTTTAATTCCGAAAATATTCAAAATGTATATTAAAATAATTTGTTGTTTACGTAAAAATTGTATATACTCATCCCAAAAGCGAACGCAACACCGTCCTGTCAAATTCGCATTAAAATACACATTAATTTTATCTTCAAACCAAAAAGAGAAAGGAGCAACTAACTATATATAGTACAACCTATCTACGTTGCGTTCGGAAAAACGAAATGGTCCGTATAGAAATAATAAATGTGTTCACTCCTGGGATGGATTTACAATATTAATTATTTGCTCCATTCGCTGACAATGTATTATTACTTAAATAAAGGTTTTTTTTTTCATAGTTTTCTTCTAAATGTACATTAAGCGTTACTGAGCCATGTACTATTAATTATTGTTTTCTATATTTCAGGTAAGTCGTCTGCATTAAGCTATTGCTGTAATTCTCTTAAACAGCCGCTTTGCTATAGCCAACAATATGCTAATCAGCATTTCACGTAAGCAACTTGTGTATACATGTATATGAACGTAAAATTATTAAACAAATAATCGCAGCATTATATTCAACTTCTCGATTAAAATATATTGGGATGGAAATACATGATCTATTTGCATTTTATACTATTATTATCATGTCATATTTTCATTCAACGTCTTCCGCCCACCATAAAGATATTCAGCCATTTCTTAACTCGTAGTTCAAACTAACCAATTAATTTTAGTTTGTTGCTTACTACGATTTATTATTATTGAAATCACTTAATTTATTGCCATCACAGCGTCATCTTTAGAATGTAAAAACTATTCACCTAAGAATAATCAGGGACTTGTTTCAGCAAATACAATATCCTTCCGTTTGTTGCTTGCAACTTTGCGATTTATCTTTGCAAAATTTTGCTTCACCAAATTTTCTTTTTTTAGATTTGTTTCCTATCCATTTTTTCATTCATTGGACAGTATTGCCATATTTAACATTCTCTCAACTCTCCTGCACATTGTAAGCCCTCGAACTCTATCCGGACTTTTATTTCACCAATTGCATGTTCGTTAGACATTGTTGGAAAAATGGGTGTAAGAACTCTATTAACGGATGGATTCCTAATTATGTAAATAAATTTAAATAAATCAGCTATTTCATTAAAATGTGTTCACGGTAATGTAGGTATGTATTTCGTAAGCCTTCAAAATAATATTTGTGATGAAAATAAACAATTAAATAGAACAAGGACCTGAAAACATAAAATTGTAAAATAAGTTCTGAGAGAAACAGATTTAGAGATAATGAAAAGATATGAAGGAATAATGTTAAATAATTAGTAAATTTTGATTCGTGGATTCGTTCAGAGATATAGATACAAAGTTTTTTTTGGAATTCAGCGATTGTGTGTGGGAGGTGGTTCCACAGGCGAATTGCAGAAACGATGAAAGATTTATCTCCAATGCGATGTGTGAATCATGGTAGAAAACACATACAGTGAATAATTCTGTACATTTTCAAATTATTACGAAAATCTAGAAATCCATCGAAATTCAAACTTAAGGCACCAGAATTAAGATGAGATACATTGCAGTACCTGGGAACATTATAAATAAAAATAACCCAGTCGTTAAAGACAATATTCAATCCGGTTTTACATTCACAGTCAAGATGCGGATAAATAGAAAAATTAAAAACAAAGAAAGGCATTATTAAACTTCTAGAAAGACGTAACGTTATGCTCAGCATAACTCACTTCGTGAGTATCGAAGCTGCGAAAACTCAAGTAATCCTAAGACTTATTCAATAGTGCTGTATTTGTTCAGAAAATATATATTTCAATGCTTTCGCTGAAATCAGAATATAGGGCAATAGAAAATGATTGTTCTTCGTTAAGCCCATATACACGCAGAAACTAAGCACTGTCGAAGACATGCATGGGAAAGGTTAACAACTATTGTCGTTTAGCCGAGATCATTTCACACATATAGGGAGATATTTCCGTACAGAAGTCCGCCTGCGATTGGTCCACAAATGAGACGGAGGTTTCTATTTCCTTTCATCAACAACTTTTTAGCTCTTAGTCATTCTTTTGTCATCCAGGAAACGGGAAGGATCCCAGAAAAAAATACAAATTTTAAACGAACAAGTTAAACACAGTTCTTAAACATTTATAAAATATAAATATATAATTATAGTGTTCCACTTAATTTTGACGAGGATGAACAAGAATTCCGTCCCCCCGACTTAGACGATGTCGCCCGATGAGTGGAGTCTCAGCGTCGTTTGTGCGGTCCACAAGAAAGGAGACTCATTTGACTGCGCTAGCTATCGAGGGATCAGTCTCCTTAACATAGCGTCCAAGATCCTCTCAAATCATGTAAAAGACTCAAAAGATTCAGATCGACACCCACCACCTATTCGTCGATTTGAAGGCCGCATTAGACAGCGTGCATAGAGGCGTGCTATACAGCGCCATGTCTAATTTTGAAATTACTGCCAAACTTGTCAGGTTGTGCAGGATGACGATGGAGAACTCTCGCTGATCGCGTAACGAACCTTCAATGTCAAAAATGGTTTTAGACAAGCTGTCATATGAGGCACGATCTTCCAAAAGTCCTTTCAACTGCTTGCTTACACGGACGATAATGACGTGATTCGACTAACACATCGAGCCGTCAATGAGGCGTTTGCTGGCATTAACGCGGAAGCGGCTAAAATGGGTCCGGCTGCAAATCAGGGCAAAACAAAGTACATGCTGTCATCACGGAAGGACGCACAATATCTCGGACAGAGCGTCAGCAGTCAAATACTTCGTCTTGGAGGATATGCTTTACAAGCTGCCTTTATCCATACGATAGGAATGGAAGAGACATGTAACATCAAGCCGCATGCTACATTGAAGGACTTGGCCAGATGACTAAATGAAGTTCAGCTGCTTCCTCAGCTTTACGTTGCTACTACATCTAAAACATCTTCGCAACAACCAAGGAGAATGTTTCATGCTTATCATATACGTGAAAAGCACACGATATTAGAAAGACAGGGTGTGTGAGGTCGCATGAGGTAAAGGGAGAAATTTGGGCTTTGCCGGTAAAATGTAATCGTTCACTTTTGTGCTTATCGAAACAAATCATATATGCTAATGCTCATCTGTTTATGAGATACAACAAAATAAAATAAATTTCATTGACATTATGAAAATAATGTTTATTTTATGATTTTCTGCCGCACGGAAACCATCGACCGCAAATTTGTGAACGACAAAATTTCAAGGGCAACTCGACTAGTATCGACAATTACAATACCAAACCCCATCGACAGTCGACAATAAGTTTTCTAATACTTTCGTAAGGAAAGTGTAAGCCACCTGAGACAAGTTCCCACCGAAAATTATGTACAACCAGCTCTGCTTATTGGCCTAGACAGCTGCCATTGGAGCAGGTATAGCGGTGGAGGGAAAACGAAATAAACCCATTGGGGCCAGCACAAGACTCAGTTGGGTAGCATATGTACGCCTCAGCACCCCAAAGCGTTTTTTGGAATATTGTGATATTGACAAATCAAATGAGCTTGCTTTGAATTTTGTTAAAAATCACTTAGTGTTATAGAATCTAAGCGGCCCTATTACAATCGGTATGGTTAATAACCGAATAAATAATTTTAACACGTCACATATTGATACTTCACAAAGCGTCTTCGTCTCTGACGACGACGTTGAAATTCATTTAAGCAGTTTCAAGGCAAGAAAAGCACCTGGTTTTGACCAAATAAGCAACCTTTATTTAAAAGAATTACCCAAAGCTAGAATCATTTTTATAAAGATTATTATTAATGCTCTTGGAAACTAGGAAACGTTATCCCAATCAACAAACCTGGCAAACCTCCCTACAAAGTTGAAAGTTACAGACCCATTCGTCTACTCAGTAGTTTAAGCAAATTATTAGAAAGAGTTATAAGCGAAAAGTTAATGCATT
Organism: Eristalis pertinax; assembly: GCA_907269125.1. Lineage (NCBI taxonomy): Eukaryota > Metazoa > Arthropoda > Insecta > Diptera > Syrphidae > Eristalis > Eristalis pertinax. Next base: position 16,492,765 of record OU026146.1, on the reverse strand, counting down.
TTATTTTGGATCACAACTTTTTCCAAATGAGCAATTTGGTTTCCGGAACTCCCACAGCACTACAGACCAGGCCTTAAGAATAGTCAAACACGTCAAAGAACAACGTTCTCAAAAAAAATCCACATTAATCGTTATGCTTGATATAGAAAAAGCTTTTGACTGTGGCATAACGGTCTTGTTTTCAAAATGATTGGTTTTAATTTTCAGACCTATTTGTGTAATATAATCCAACGTTTCCTTAATAATCGTTATTTTAGTATGTCTGTTAATAATGTGCAGTCTGAAATAAAATACTTCAACACTAGGGTTCCACAAGGCTCTGTTCTTTGACCTATATTGTATAATGTATTTACATCAGATATTCCTCCTTTAAATACTTATAAGCTATTTTATTAAGTGTAAATAAGTAAAATTAAGTTAAATGTAAAAAAATGCAAGCTACGAGTATCTTTTTCACTCGAAAAAGGAAAGCATGTTATATTCCCTCCAATTTCTTAAGAGTGGCTAATGTGTCAATTATATGGAGCTCTTCAGTAAAATACATACATGTTGATTCGAAGCTAATGTTTAATGAACATGTGAGCCAAACACTGAACAAAATAATTATAAGTATAAAACTTTTATATCCTTTTATAAGCAGAAAGTCATTATCATCAATTGAAAACAAAATTATATTACACAAAGTAATATTTCAGGCTATAATTCTGTATGGTTGCCAGGTTTGGGGTGATTGCGCAAAATGCCATAAAGCAAAGTTACAGACAGCACAAAACAAACTTTTAAAAATTATGCTAAATCTTCCATGGCATTTCTCTAAAAGGGTTTTACATAAAAGAGCGAATGTTGAAGTGATCTTGAAAGAATAAACACCCTTATGGCAAAATTTGAGGACCACTGCGGTCATAACACTTTAGAAAAAAATCTTTTTTCCTAGTCGTAGTTCTTGATATTTGTTTATTTATTTATAATATACTTATTTTTCATATATATATATATATATGTATGTATTTATGTATTTATCCATTTATTTATTTATTTATTTAATTATTTATTTACTATATATTTTATTTATTTGTTTGTTGTTGTATACATATTTATTAATTTATTTATTTATTTATTTTCCTTAATGTTTTTCTTCCTCAATTTATGATTGTATATATGTTTAATCCATTTTCTTAACCACTAATATTTAACTAATTAAGTAGAAAGATGATGCAATTAGGTATCAAATCTCTGCGTAAGGCAATGTGCGGTAACTCAGACTATGTAAACTTGAAAATAATCTGAATAAAAAATCAATCTATCTATCGCGTAATTTTTCAAGCGACACCCGATTGTCTTCAGTGATATCGGCTATGATTTGCATCATGTAAGACAAGGGCTTTGAGAACATGTTTCTCACGAAAAAATGACATCTGTCCTTATATTCCTCTCAAATTTCACCAACTCTTTCTCATTGCAGTTTGCGTCCAAAACTAATACATATGCGTCCTATCACTCTGAAATCGTCACAAAAGTGAAGAGCAAGATATATATACATAATTATTCTTATTTTATATGAAAACAATCCTGAAATAGCTGTCGCTAAACTGACAGTTTTCAGTTTACGTGAAGCAGGTTAAGGGATATCTTTCAGACCCAAACGTTTCTTCATGCTTACATGAAGCGAAACTATCGTCGACACGTTAGCGAGGTAGGATTGTCGCCATACGCGATTAGAGCCCTGACTTATTGAGTATGTGTTGTGGTTGGTCTAGTGTTATGATCCATAAACTGACGTGTGCCCTTCGTATCCTATTTTACTACCGAACATTTTGATGTGGAAAAAACCTGAGGTCGTATTAGAGTCTGACGAACATTTCTTTGATTGATTGAAAGCATGATTAAAATCTGGCGTATTGATGAACCAATTTTCTACGTCCGTATCAGTTATGCTCGGGAAATGTCATGTGAGCTAGAATTTACAAACGCTTGCAAGTGGTAACTACCCCACTCACTTTGGGGTAGTACGTACAGTCGCCATAGTCCATGGCTTGTCGTAAAACACATTGCTGCTGAAAGCACCAAAATAAGCAAAGCCGCTCCTGTCAGTCTTATCCAAATTTTGCTAAGAAGTCCGGTGACATTGTCGATATGTTTTCACAAGCACGACTTCCGTTCGGGAGCAAAACGTACATACAATTAAATAAAACACTGAACACTTAATAACAAAAACAAATTTATTTAATTGGTTTATAATAATACTGACTTCGTCGGTGGTCTACCCATTACTGCATATGCTTAGCATCTATGCACTTGACGAATAATGACGGACTACATCCACATCCTAGTACAGCTCGTAGAGATCGCGGACTGGCCAAAAAAGTGTTCTGTGGAGAATGATTTGGTCATTCGAGTCAGGTGTTTTGAGCCCAGTTGTTTCGACAAACCGAAGTAGCACCGGTTGCCAAGGGAGATTCTACTTCAGATCTCCACTAGGATGTCATTTGTGGAGGTCATGTCCGCCCCGAGTCAGACAAAAAAGCTTGTAGCTGTCGATCGTGATGCTTTGACCCAGCGAAATGCAAAAACTACCAAATGAAACCGCGCCGTCTTGTTGAGTTCAATGATATTATTTAATTTGGTGTAATCCCGATTTGATCTATGTGCGACTGCCTCGCAGACTTTTATACGCTGCAATAGTAATGTTACATACATAGGTAGTTTGTGAAGGCACCCGGAACTTTATACTTAATTCTTTGTTAAACTCTAAGCTTATTTCGGAAATTTGTTTGTTCTCAAGACAGTACAAACTATTTTATACCTACGAAACTATATAATAATAATAATATAATGATAAAATATGGGTGGCGCTACAGTCCGTAGAGCTGCAATTATTTTTGTCGTATGTACAGGGATTCGAACCTAGACGCCCAAGTTCAAGTGTGTATGAGTCCACGCACAGACCCACAACCCCACTGCCGCTAACTACATATAAGATAATGGACAAAAACGGTAACACATTGGTATTTGGGTATGGGTTATGGATTTTAAATAGCAACATTATATTAGTATTAATAGTTTGATTCAGGAAAATGGAAAATTCAGAACTCGAAGTTAACTCGAAAAAAAAATATTTAAATACTATTTCAATTGGAAATAATATACAATACAAAACAATGAAGGGAAAAATTAGGCAATTTCTTCGTCATTCTTCATTTCAGTTCAATCTCCTTGAGTCTTTTAAAACACAGCTCAGTTTCTTGTCTTCTTCATCCAGAGCATCCCAGTAACCGAAAAAAATCCCACATCCATATACTACAAATATAATATATAAACATAATATTGTGTTACCGCATGTGTATTCATGCTGCATGGAGATGGCACTTATCGTTCTCACCAAATCTCATAATTCAATCGTTTATATTTGCGATTAAATTTCCTTGCGTTGATTTGTATCATAGTCATAGATTTGTTCCGCTTTCTTGGAGAGAATGTTATATGAAATATGTATACCGGCATCATTAACATCATCTGAAATATGTATACTAACAGCATTAAATTAAATTAATTTATATCGATATTACAAGTTGGTTTCGCGATTGAACGCGATTACATTTCAGTTATTGAATTCCTATTATTTTGTTGAAGTTCACATCCTTCAATCCTGGCTAGACCTAACAAAATTATCAGCAGTTCCTAAATGACCAGCCAATGTATTTGCGAACCTTGGATATTTTTTCGAATTGATCTAGAATTTTAATTCTACCAAACGAATAAAAGCTTAGGTTAGGTAAGTGGGAAACCGCGTTAGCCAGTCTCCGGATGGGTCCATTGTAATGCCCGTAGGGGCAATTTCTTCTCTTAACAACTTCTTTGTACCCGTCATGTCAGTGTGCTGTTCAGCCATCCTGAAATCATAATAAACCTGAAAATAGAGGTTACAGGAATTTTTGCTAGAACCCAGAGTTCATGGTCTTCTGGAAGAGGAAGTGGTCTTCTAATAGTCTGTATCTCAATTGGGAGAGACTGGGGTATGGCATAGGAATTGAGGAGTACTCTCTTTTTCTTCTTCGTCAACACAATCTCTGAATAAGGAGTCCCAATTTAATTTCAAGATGATGCTGAAACTGCCATCCGTAGCAACTTTTTGTCGCATTAAAGGGGTTTGTCGGTTTTTACACTATTAAACTTGGGCCACAATATCTGAGTGGTCTCACAGGTGGTTAGAGAGTTCAACCTTTTATTTTCTAACTCTGTGATTAGTCTATGTCGGCTATTTTCCTATGATCTGAGACAAAGCGTAGAGTAATCGAGTGCTGCATGCTAAGAACCTTAAGCTCTACACGGAAGCATGCGACCAGCTTGGACTTGATTAAGTACCTAGGCGTTACCTAGGCGTCGACAGCAAACTAAGCTGGAAACATAACATGCAGGAGCGTATCAGGAAGGCTTTTATTGCACTGTATACTTGCACTGTATATTGTAGTACCCAAATGGGGAATAAGCCCGAAAATAACACACTGTTTGTACACAGTAATAGTACGGCCAATACTGATGTATGGCGTCCTAGTCTGGTGGACGGCACTAAAAGCCAAACATCATCTAGCTTACGATTACGCTAGTAGGGATTGCTCAACTTTGGTCCTTTCAAGCGCAAGTTGAAGTGCTGTGCGGTTTCTACCCCTTGGTTGAAATTAACACATATATATGTGTATGTTAGTTTTTCAAAAGTTTTTAAGATGAAAGAAGTAAGGCTCTTTATCTTAGGATAAAGACAATATTAACTTCCCTCCAACAGGGTATATATTCGTGAGCAAGGCAGCATGGGAAGATTTTGTTCAGGATATGATTGATAGTATTCTATGTCTTCTGCAGCATGATGGATAGAATACCGTCGACCCCAGGGGACGTATAGGGATCGAAGGAATGTTTATTCGAAGTGAATAAACGTGTCATTGAGTTGCGCCAGACAGAAACAGTCTTAAATAACTTAAAAAACTAATTCCAAATCTTGTTTTTGGTCATGAAAGTAGTTTGAGGTTCAGTAATCTTTGTGCGGTTCGTGGCTGCATTCATCGCATAAATTGATAAATTATGTCATCCTCTACCAGCATTTCAACTCGGAACGAACACAGGACGCTCTCATTAAATACTCCAGTTCTTCCTTTCCAATAATAAGACTCTCAAAAAATTAAATAGGGAGTCTCAGCGTAAAAACTCTAGAGGAGAATCTAGAAAATCGTACTGCATCACTGCAAAGTACCTTCGCCGAGGAAATCAAGAATATGCGTGAAGATTTCATATATAAAATTGATTAAATAAAAGAAAGCTGGAACGCTTTGATAGAATCAATGCGATTTTGAATTTAAACGCTCTTGTTGACAAAAATGGAAGGCAACTTGCATACTGCCTCTCAAATACTTGGAGATGAAATCAATGCTCTCAGGCAGCGAGTTGAAAGCGTCCAGATTAGAGAAATTGCAAGTGATGCTGTACTGTCCGGTCTACCCGTTCTCCTCAAGGAGAGTCTCCAACTAATATACAGCTAAATCTTTGACTCCATAACCTGCACTGCTCCTCCATCACTCACTACACCATCTCCAATAATTCTGCAATTCATCTCGAAGAGACTGTCTTTGTAGTCGATCCAGTCGTCTGATGACCTGGAGATTGAGATGCTGCAGGTTACCGTATATCCTTTCCTTTGGAAGGTATGGTCCCTGCAAGTGGATACGACCCATTGCCCTGATTAGCGGCTATCATTTTGGCTATGAATCTTTCTACCCACTCAAGTGTTTTCTGGTTATCACATCTCATTAGCTTAAAATCTTGAGGGTGATTAGTAGATTTTGCGCTTCAGAGACCTCTTTTTGAAGTTTCTGGAATCGGTTCAGGTACCTTTGGATGAGGTGCGATAATAAATTTCGATCTTCCTCTCCAGATGAACACCAGGTCCCCTATTACTGGATGTCACGCCTTTGTTACCCTTTAATCTGCTTTGCGCAGTTGTCACACCGGAACAGCCCGGAGTCGGTTCAAGTTCAGTTGTGGTCGATGATAACACGTCATTGATGGTAAAGGACTTTTGAACACAAGTTTTATGATATGGAAATTAATCGTACGTTTTTTACCGAACATTCAGTCTACTTAATTCTGTTTATGCGTCTAAATTTTGTATTATTTCTTTACTCACATTATTTTTATTTTTTTTTCTTGGTTTGGTGTGAATAACACACTATGATACCCGTGTTCTAATAGTAGTGTCAGATTTTTACTGACTAAACACGCCCTTTCCCTTTGGATTTTTAGTTCTTTGCTGCAACTAAGTTTCCCTATAAAGTGGTTTTAATTTCAAAATGTTTTCGCTTGAGGCTGGTCGATTTTCGGTAAAATAACCAGCTGGAACCGTCAAAGCGGTTTTTACTCATTGCGCTAAGTCGAATGGTTTCGTTCGTTAGAGTCGGCGCACGAGGTTTCTCATGTCCACTGTTTGGAGTATGGCATGTTTACAATGACATGAAGTCGAGTCCTTAACTTCCTAGCAGAGTTTATTATTCCTTCGTCTGTGTTTACGACCCCTAAATCTCTTTGTATATCATTATTTCGGAGATACCAGGGGGCATTCACGATAGCTCTTATGACTTTGTTTTGGAATGATTGTATGAATTCTCTGTTACTTAATTTAGTGTAACCCCAGAGTTGTATACCGTAAGTTCATACAGGCCTGATTCTCAAGTTCGTCACGTTTTTTCTTTACGTGCGCCTTCCACTTGAGCTTATCATCTAACGTCATCCCGAGATATTTTGCGTACGGTATCTGTACCGAGTTAATGAAGACGGATATATTATCTATGTTTTTGTAGGTACAATTTATATGCGTGTATTCAGTTTTATTGAGAGCAATGCAATATAACAAGAACTGAGTAGGACCAAGGACACTCCCTTGCGGGACCCCGGCAGAAATGTCCTTAAATTCGTGCTTAACTCTAAATATCCTATTCTAAAATGATATATAGATTTTTCGGAAAGCAAAACCGAGATTTTGGATTTTGGAGCAAACAGTAACCGCATTTATTGGTAATTTCCTGAGGATTTGTCCGGTAATTAAATCATAGCCAGTTACGATACACGATAACGGAGGCATATCGGTTGGATCATCTGTTAACTTTGTTCTAGATGTTCGGCAAATAGGTCTGCCTTTTCTTTGTCACTCTTTGCCCATTCTCCGTTTGTTTTTCCGGATGTGCCGAATGCAGTTGAAAGCTTCTTATATTTTTCTATGCTTTCCAAAGTGAGTAATTTGGAGTTTTTTTCGTTTGTTAGGCCTTGAAGATAGACCGAGGTCTCGTGATTTTTCAAGGCTTTTATTGCTTAATTAAGAAAATAAGGTATGCTTTACCCTGCGCGCTCTAGTCTTTTCGCGAATGAGTTCTTTTAATTCCGGCGGGTAATTTGTTAATTCTCCTTTGGCTACTTTTTTTCTTTGAGTGTTTTTCCATGCAGGGTACTGGATAGTCGATATAAAATTATCGAGTTCTACTTCTAACTCAAATGGTGTTTTCAGTGAGACATTTTACATAATGTTGGTTTCGCAATCTTATTAGAAACCGTCCCAATTTGTTCTATTATTTATTAGTCTAGGTGGTCCTACTACTTTCATTAGTCTATCGCTTATTGTCAAAACTATTGGTGCGTGGTCAGAGGAGAGGTCAATACTTTCCTATATTTTCATAAAATTGGATTCCTTTTGTAGCGAAAAAGTCTACCAGGTCAGGTAATTTTGCTACATCGGAGGGCCAATTAGTCGGTTTTCCTGTCGTATGGTAATCTATTCCGAAGTCCATACCGACTTTGTACAATAGTCTACATTGAGATTTTTCTCGAACCTCAGAACGTACATATGTTTAGCATTAAAATCGCCGCCAATGATAAAATTCGTTCCAAGTGAGTAGAAGAGATCTACAAGATCGATGCTTGTAAGTTTACAAAGCGGAGGAAGCTAAATGGATGATATATTAATATCCGTTGTCTTATTCTTTACTCGAACTAAAGTTGCTTGTATTGCGTCGAGTTCTGTCGTTGGAGAGAACGCTTGATGCAGTCTTCGATAAATATGGAGAAACCTCCTCTGGCCCTTCCCGAAGGACCACGCATACCGGTACGCACAGAATCCTCTTATTTTATTACTTATTATATTCGCGATATTAGCTTGTCAAATAAGTTTCCGATATCAGGATCACGTCAATGTTGGCGGTTTTTAGGAATATCTCTAGTTCTGTGATTTCTTCTCTAAGACCATTTATGTTGAAAGTTAAAATTTTGATCGACTTCTTCATATTGATTTTGTTTTATGTTTTATACTAGGTTTCAACTCAAGCTTGGTTAGTTTGTCAAAAATTACATTATTAATTTTATTTTGTTCTTCAAGTTTCGCAAGCATTAGAGAGAATACTTGCGAGACTGGTTTTGGACAATGAGTGGTAGTGGTAGTGATTTGTTTCTTTGTTGTTTCTCGACTCTCTTTTCGACATAGGTTTTTGATGTAAAGCATCTCGCTTTATTTGTCCGGTTGTTTGCCATTACAATTTGCACATGTAGCCGAAACCTCTTTTCTTAGATCGCATTTTTCGGATAAATGGTTTCCAGCACATTTTCATTTTTTCATTTCGGTTCCATTTGGCAGTACGATTGTGTATGATTAAATCCTTGACAACGTTTGCAGTGCGGTATCGATCTCGAATTCGTGCACATTGGCTCCACTTGGACTACCATATTCAGAATTTTCTAAACTTTGTAAATATCATCTTTATTTTCGGTCCTGTCGAAAGCGAGCATAAACAGCGGAAGTCCATATTTGACCAAGATTTCGTGGCCGTATTCTTGTTTTCAAAATATTTACTACGTCGATAATTTATTTTCAAACCTTTTGTTTAGGGTCACTTATACCATCGTGCATGATGGCTGGAGACCCCTTGCTATAACTACTATACCACTGTATCTTTTCCGCATTTAGTTTTTTTAGATACAGTGCGGTAACTATCGGAGTCAAATATGTACGTTGACTTTCCATTCGTTATTTCGGTATGATGTGACTTTAAATTCTGAATTAATAGCTTCTTTAAGCCGACTATTTCTTATAATCCGTAATGCCGATCAAATTTATAGCCGGTGGAGAATTCCTTAAGACGGTTTTTGATTCAACCGATGATCTCTAGATTGCTTTGGTATCTCAATTTACGGTCACAGCTCGTCATTTTTTACTGGGCCGTTTCTTGGAAGCCCAATTCGTTTCAAAGTCCAGCTTCTCTTCATCCGTCTGGTATTTAGGACTAGCCGCACGTGGAGTTGCTTCCCGTTTTTCTTGCGGTATTGAGTTCTCTGTATAGTGAAATCACCAAACTGCTAAAACTAATCACTGGCGCTCTCTCAAAAATACAGGACTTAGAACAGTGCAATGTGTCTCTTACACACTGGGGTGAAACTGAACATGCTGAATCAAAAAGAAAAACATTGCAAGGTGGATATATTTGGTTTGCCTCATATCAATAAAGAGAACGTCACTGACAAAGTGGTGAAACTTTTCAATGTTGTTTTCCGAGCTGATCTCTATCACTGCTACATCAAGTATGTGTGAAATTCTCTTCGTTATCAAAGAAGGAAAATATTTGGGTAAAATGGGATCTCAAAAGATCAAACTGCTCTCTAATTTATTTGGTGACGTACGCAGCAATAGATATGACAAAATATTAATGAATCCCTCACTCATTTCACTCGTTCACTTTTTGATAAGGCAAAGCAGCTGAAAATCGAAAACCAAGTGGAATTTGTATGGGTGCGAAATGCTACTGTGCTCGTTAGGAAGAATTAAGGCGGCAAAGTATTTTAAATTGGCAGTTTTGAGACTCTGAAATAAATAACTTTTGTATTGCTGTTTTCTTTCGAAGCGACTATCAATAACATATCATAAACGTTGATTGTGTAATCTCAGGTGTACAGTTTTGTATTATTGGCGTGTATAGACCATACAGCTCCCCTGTCGAGTTGTTTCTGGATGAATTTTCTGTATTTCTGGATAGCCAAAGGTGCATCCTTTGGACTTGAGTACCTATTGAACGAGTGTATCCGTAGTAACTTGTTTGGATCTTATATTTAGTCGTCAACATAAAAATAACGAAATTAGTTGCATATCTGCAGTTTATGATATTAAAATAACTGATCATTTATTAACAACAATTCAGTTTGATGCAAACATCCAAAAACACAAACTTCTGAGTATCAGTGAGTAGATTTTGTTGCTTTACGGGGAGCACTGACTTTCGAGTCATGGCATGATGTCTATACTGCAAACGATCCATCCACTGCATTCGACCAATTTATTTCTAGGCTTCAATTTCCCACTAGCAACTGCGTCAAAAAGAAAAGTAAAAGAGTTAATAAACAAAAACGACTCCAGCCTTGGATGAATCAGCTTCGTGCTCGTATTGCCAAACATCCTAATAGCACAAGATTAAATACATATTACGAGAAATAATGTCGTGAATTAAGATATGAGATCCCTAATTCTTCTTCGCATGACTGTATTTCAAGTAGAATTTTAATAAATATATCCTTCTTTGTTTCTGAAATGCTACATTTTTAACTTTAGTTATCAGAAAGGTATTTTGCCTGATTCACTTAAGACAGCAACAATAATCCCACTGCAAAACAAAGGCGAGACTACTGTGGTAAGCAATTACTGGCCTATTTCACTGTTGCCAGTTTTTTCAAAAAATTTCGAACGAGGTTTTAAAAGAGGAATGTTATCGTTTTAAGATAAAAATAATTTCTTCAACCACCTTCAATTTCGTGGTGAAATCTATTCAAGTTTTAATGAACACGAAATTCCTGCCGCTCTATTTATCGACATTACTAAAGCATTTGATATGGTTGATCATGGACTTCTACTCAGTAAATTATGTAATAAGCTTTAGAGGTTCTGCATATTCTTGGCTTACATCTTATCCAAACAATCGTAGACAAAAATTTGATCTTATATGACCTACTTGATTCGTATGCAGATGTCAATCATGAAGTTATTTGTATATGGTATTTTTAGTTCTCCTAAATTGGTTATCAGTGATAAGACAAAGTATATGTTATTTAACGTCATTTTAAAAACTTTTGTTGTTATGGTTTTGCTTGCTGAAAATTTCTTTTCAACAATGACTGTGTTGACCTTGTTGTTCTGATAATTGTTTCATTGTGGAACATGTAATGTGCTTTAAGTACTTGGATTTGGAAAGATCCCACGTCATATTTGAAACAGTATTTTAATATTGTCGTCAGACAGATGTACCATCTTCGCATATATGTAATGGTTTATTTAAATCAAAACTTTAGTATAGAATTTCATGTTGGGGTGGTACGCACATTGCTCAATTTGAACCTTACTTACTTACTTAAGGTGGCGCTACAGTCCGGGGTGGACCTGGGCCTCAACCAACAAGCGTCTCCAGCCAGCTCGATCTTTAGCTAGCTGTCTCCAGTTTCGCACGCATAGTTGGTTGAGGTCCCTTTCCACTTGCGTGCGCCACCTGAGTCGCGGTCTTCCTCTACTGCGCCGTCCCTCGGGGGTGGATTCGAAGACTTTTCGGGCCGGAGTATTGGTTTCCATCCGCTCTACATGACCTAGCCATCTCAGTCTTTGGATCTTCACTCTTCTGGCTAAGTCGATGTCGCTGAACAGCCCGTATAGTTCGTCATTATATCTCCTCCTCCACTCACCGTCTATGCAGACGGGACCGAAAATCACACGAAGAATTTTCCTCTCGAAGCAACCAAGGGCAGCTTCATCCGCTTTTGACAAAGTCCATGCCTCCGCGCCATATAGCAGGACTGGGACGATTAAGGTCTTGTAGAGCGTTATCTTGGTTGTTCGAGAGAGGGCTTTGTTTACCAGTTGCTTTCTTAGCCCAAAGAAGCAGCGATTGGCAAGGGTTATTCTTCGTTTGATTTCAGCGCTGGTGTCATTGTCTGAGTTTATAGCGGTGCCTAGGTAGACAAAGTTTTTGACTACCTCAAAGTTATATCTGTCTGCTGTGACGTTCTGACCGAGACGTCGGTGTTGGGTGCCCTTTCTCGTTGACAGCATATACTTGGTCTTACCCTCGTTTACCGCTAAACCCATCTTCGCGGCCTCCGTTGCAATACCCACAAAAGCGCCATTGACATCACGCTGCGTTCTTCCAATAATGTCAATATCGTCGGCATATGCGAGTAGTTGGACGGACTTCTGAAAGATTGTTCCTCTGGTGTTGGCGTTCGAGTTTTGAACAATTCGTTCAAGAACGATGTTGAAAAAGTCGCATGACAGCGCGTCGCCTTGTCTGAATCCTTTTTTGACATCAAATTTCTCGGTTAGGTCTTTACCGACCTTGATGGAGCAGCATGCATTCTCCATCGTCATCCTACACAAACGGACGAGTTTGGTAGGGATGCCAAAACTAGACATTGCTCTGTATAGCTCGTCTCTATAGAGGCTATCATACGTGGCCTTTAAATCGATGAAAAGGTGGTCGAATTGTTGCTCCTGGGTTTTCTCCAAAATCTGCCGTAGTGTGAATATTTGGTCGATGGTGGATTTTCCTGTCCTAAAGCCACACTGGTATGGACAGACCAGGTTGTTGACGAATGGCTTTAGGCGTTCACACAGTATGGCAGATAAGATTTATATGCGATACTTAGGAGACTGATGCCTCTGTAGTTGGCGCAGTTCAAAGGGTCTCCTTTTTTATGGATCGGGCAAACAATGCTGAGGTTCCATTCATCGGGCATGTTTTCCTCCGACCATATTTTACAGATGAGTTGGTACATGCTCCTTACCAAATCATCGCCTGCGGCTTTAAAAAGCTCGCCGGGTAGGCCGTCAGCTCCCGCAGCCTTGTTGGATTTCAGTTTAGATATGGCAATCCTCACTTCATCCGGGTCGGGTGGACGGAATTGTTGATCTTCGTCGTCCCTTTCACTGGGGTTGAATGGTTCGTTCTTCCTGACAGCGGAATTTGGTTCTTCGTCGCCGTTATACAGTCTGCAGAAATGGTTTTTCCATATCCTCAGCATCGACTGTGACTCTACTACGATGTTCCCTTGATCATCCTTACAGGCTTCGGTTCGGACTTTATAACCTTGACTGGTTAACTTTACCCTTTGGTAAATCTTCCTCACCTCATTCCTGCAGTAATATCCCTCTATTCTGCCGATCGCGCGCTTCTCATGCTCCTTCTTTTTTCTCCTGAGAAGCCGGTGTTCGTCTCTCCTCTTCTGCTCGTAGAGCTCCCGAGCAGCTCTTGTCCTTCTTTGCAGTGCCGCTTTGTATGCTTCTTGCTTGGCTGCATTCGCCTGCCGACACTCGTTGTCAAACCAGGGGTTTCGTTGTGGTGGCAGATTGAAACCCAGCACATCAGAGGCGGCATCTCTGATGGATTTTTGGCAATGCTGCCACTGGTCTTCAATACTTGATGTTGGCGGCGTAGGATTTCTTAAGAGGTTAAGGGAGACACGATCGGAAAAGGATTTGGCAATCTCTTGCGATTGTAGCCGGCTGACGTTGAACTTCCTCACAGTACTTCTTTGCGGTGTTCGGCATATCCGCAGCCTTACCTTGGCTACAACAAGGTGGTGGTCGGAATCAATGTTGGCGCCTCGGAACGTTCGGACATCTATGATACTGGAGGAGTGCCTTGCGTCTATCGCAATATGGTCAATCTGATTGACGGTTGATTGATCAGGAGATCGCCATGTTCCTTTGTGAATATCGAGATGTGGGAATCTTGTACTGGCTACTACAACATTTCGCCCCGCAGCAAAATTGATCAGCCTAAATCCGTTATCGGATGTGGTTTCGTGTAGGCTGTGCTGCCCGACCGTACTACCAAAGATGTTCTCTCTTCCTAGCTTTGTGTTAAAATCGCCAAGGACAATTTTAAAGTCGTAGCTAGGGCATTGCTCATACGTTTTGTTCAGGAGCTCATAGAACCTGTCTTTGGTGTCATCATCTTTCTCCTCTGTGGGGGCATGTGCGCATATAAGGCTTATGTTGGCAAATTTAGCCTGGATGCGAATTGTCGTGAGGCGCTCGTCCACGGACCTGAACGATAGGACTTCTTGCCTAAGTCTGCCTCTAACGACAAATCCACATCCAAATAGGCGCTGTTTTTGTTGTTTGTAGCAATCACCGTAGTATATATCACAGTTTTTCATCCTTCTTTTGCCGGGTCCATCCCATCGCACTTCTTGGATGGCGGTTATATCTGCTTTGCAGCAGTCTAGGGCTTCCGCTAGTTGTTCGGCTGCACGTGGCCTATAAAGGGACCTTACATTCCACGTACAAATCCGAAGATCGTTGTCCGTATATCGTTTGCAGACGTCGTCATCAGTAAAATCATCCGTTTCCGAGGCTTGTTGTTGCTTCGTAACTAGCAATTTTTTGTGTGGCCGGGCAGTTACCCCGACGGCACAACCCCCAACCTGGAGGGCCAGTTCCTTTTTTGTAACCCTAGGACAAGAGGTCGCACTTATAAGTTTGGCAAGTTGAGCTCGGGTGAACTACAACCAGTACCCGATGGCTACCACTTGGAGGTAAAATAAGCACAATTAGTGTGTAGAAAAAATTACAACACTGGGCATCGCCAGGTTGACGCCAGTCAGTGCCTTCCCGATTCCCACAGCACCCAGCCACTCAATTTGAACCATTACTTCTAAAACAGAAACAGACTTCTACCTTTGATCTATTCAGAAATCTTAAAATTCTTCCCTTCCGCATCTATATTTGTACAAAGATCCGGATAAAGAAATATAACCGGATTTCTGCTGCCAGATTATATGGCAACTATAATCTTCATGTCAATAACTCAAATTTTGTAAAAGTACCCACAATTAACATTGCACTCTTCTCGACATTTTATTTAGTTACAGCTTGTCGTTTATTTAACAAGATTCCACAGATACTTAGATGCGAAAAGAAAGAATCAATTTGTCTTTTAATCATCATCATATTGAAAAGCTTATTAGTCCACTATAGTGATATCCCGTTTCTGTTTAATTTCTTTTAAAATATATATTTCAAATCTTTCTTATTCCCTATTTACATTCCCCATATTCTATTATATTATGTTTATTCTTTTCTATTGTTGATGGTGCATTCGAATCTTATCCTTCTGACAACAGAATGTCCCGAACTATTTCAACTTACTCTTACTTTTTCTATGAAATAAAAGTTTAAACAAATAAATAGAAAAAAATCCATTTTATTTAGTCTTAGACGGAGCTCTATGTTTTCTTCCGCCATTTGTTTCAATTTCAATGAGTCTCGTAGATGCACCGTGGTACACTTGATTTCTTCGCAAACGGATTTATTTTATTCACATTATGATAATCATTATACTCCCTTAACGTCGCAATGTGAAATAAGAGCGTTCGATTGAAGAAGGCTGAGAATATTAATATAAATATTCACCAAGATTTCTTATATCGATCTTCCGTGCAAAATTATAATCTTATTTAAACGGCCTAATAACAATTTACGTCGTATTCAGGCAATAATATAATAGCTTGCACTTTATCATTAATTTATCGGTTATTCTATATCAGGGGTCCGCGAACCACAGTTTCAGAATGGCTTTTCTATATGATTGATTATATTGAAAATCAAAACATCCATTAGATATTTAAAATTCTTGTAAAGAATGGGTATTTAAATAATATTACATCAGATAACAACCGCATCATGTAGATACATTTAGGATCACTAACAGCTTCACTTATGTATTTATTGTAGTATAGCAATGAAAATATATTTAATTTCAATGATCTGTTATATTATTCTTATGTTTGGTTCTTTTACAGTGGTTACCAAACGGGATACAAATGGATGTACGTATCCCTCTACAATTGTTCTCACCTCATCAAAATCTTCATAAAATCATAGTAATTTCGCTAGACTATTCTAGATTTGAATTTTTTGAAACTCGAATCAGATATGAAATGCTCTTTTAAAAGGCATAAAAGTGTTGTGCAGTTTTACTTTACAAACGTTATAGATTGGTGTATTACAAATTGTAGTATTTGGACCATCTTTGTCCATAAGGATATGATTTTGCATCGATGAAAAATTGATTGCTATGATTCGATTTTTGCACTTATTTTGAGAAACAGTAAAGAACGTAGTTTTTTGTTCTTCACTACACGCCCTTACACAAGCAGGACCAAATCTAAACGATTCCATTTTGATGGAGCTCATGGCCAAGTATACTGCTCTAGCAGACATGATTGTTATTTTTTTGGACTAAGGTATTTATTTCAGAAGATTAAACTAAATTGATGAAGTTGTTGCACCATAGTAATGGTTTGGAAATATCTAACTAAAGTAAGCTTACGTTAGGTAAATGAGTGGACGCGTAAGTTATGCCTCACTTAGGTCCTGATGGATTTTGTGATCCCCTTAGGGGGAATTTCTCATTTATTCATTCATTTAATTTTTTTAAGTAGCATGACAAATTGTGTTTACTTATTTGTAAGAACATTCATAATTAGAGGTATAGGACGAGTGTCCTTACAACAATGATTTGTATAATTAGTGGAGTTAAATACAAAAGTGCAGTAGCTTACCTGTGTCGCCTGCAGGTAAGATACGGCATGTTTGGCGTTTAACCCGACGAGAGTGTGGTGACAAAATGTAACATAGAGTATGTGGGTGGATATGACATACCTACATACAAAAATATTGTTATAATAAATATTAACATTTAAAACATGGTATTTTATTATAATAAAGGGTATGTAATGATTAGTTGCAAATAAAACACGTGAAATATTTTAAGAATTTTTATACTAATATTGAAAAAACGGAATTTACTTAACTTTTGAAACACAAATTGCTCACTTTCGAAGTAGCCCCTGAAATAAACAAATATTTTTCTTATTTAGTAAAAAACGAATAAAATATATATAATATAAGACTATAAAAAATTAAAAAATATAAAAATAATTAAAATATTAAAATTTAAAAATATATTAGGAACTAGTATTTGCATAAAAATATTGCATGTTCCATACATAGCCGTTCTATAGGCTATACGTGCGTGATTTGTTTTCAGATATTTTTTGGTAGCGACAAGCATCATTTTGGGGTGTTGGACGTAGAGAGTTCATTGACTCCAGCTACAGGAAACTACAATGCGTTTGTGTGATCAGTTAAAAAAATACAGTTATGTAAATTATGGCGTGGGTATGTCCTACTCGCCGGGTTAATTGTGAATTTTCTTACAGCCGTACCAAAGAGAAGTTCTGTACAGTAGGATGGATTAACAAAAAATGATTCATATGCAAAATAAGCTCATTGTCAATATTAAAGTTTCAATTTTCTATTTATAATGAGAAGAGTTTTAATGTATTTATTAATTTCATCCTTAGTAATCGATGAGTTTTTCTAAAAATGTAATCACAATTCCGAGATATCTGCAATGCTTGGACCGGTCAATAATAAACCTAGATATATTTGTGAATAAATGATATAAATGAATTTTTCCAATTTGGAAAGTGGAGCTTGCAGCACACTATAAACGTCCAAATAGTATATTCCAGATGCAAATACTGCTGTATCGTGAGCAGACATTGCAATACTATCTTTATTGCCAAAATCTGTAATGTCAGAGACGAAAATATTAAAAAGTGTTGGGCCGATTACTGTATCTTGAAGTAATCCACACTTTGTACAGTGAATTTAACAATTTGTACTCTTACTATACATATTCTTTTAAAGAAAGGCTATAAAACTTAATGATTTTAACAATTTCCATAAGAATGCTTAATTTAAAGAGTTTCTACATTAATGATACGTGCCAAACCGTATCAAAGGATTTATCTATATCTAATGTTACTAATCCAGTTCAGTCTTTGAATTGAAACATGTTTTTCATCTTTATAATCTGAGGACACGTATTGTGTGAACGCCAAAACCCAAATTGAAAGTCGAGGAGTATATTATTCGCAGTTAATTGAATGCCAATCCATTCTTTTATTATTTTTTCTGACAGTTTACTTACACTCTTAAGTAAGCTTATTGGTCTACAACTATTGAAGTCTTCTTTTGGTTTACCAGGCCTGGCAATGCTATTTTGTAACAATCTGGGAAATGGCTGAGCTTATGGCATGCCTTAAGAGTCGCGGTTTAATATCGTAAGCCTGTGAGATGAAGCTCATTTAAAAGCGTATTGTTTATCCCACCTAAACGCGGACTTTTTCAGCTATAAGGTTGACGGGCAATTAAACATTTGTTTGCGAGAAACTATTAATTGTGTGAAACACTAGAGTGGAAGTAGCAGAATCTCTGAAACGTGGGATTCTACAAGACTGTTTTTAGTTTTCAAATTTTGCAATTAAATTTTGTACGTTCTAATCAATATCCCCAAAACCATCATCGTAACCATCACCATACTTGCTATGATTTCTCATTTTCGCATTTGTAGGTTCTTTAGTATGGAAATGGGAAGGTAAAAAAATTGTGTGCGCATTATGGAACCGAATGTCTCCTAAATGGAGTTCTAAATCCACAATTTAGACATGTAACTCTACCCACATTAATGCAAATAAACGTAGGCAATGCGAAAGTGCTTCAGACGTGCGGGATGAACCGACCGCAATTTAAAAAAAAAACATTGTGAAAAATTTAATTTCGTACCTTTAAATAACATTTAAGTACATTCATATTCATCTACATACCTGTCATAAAGATTTGAGCCGAGAGTTCGCTCAAGAGTCCTTGATCAACAAGTATGGTATGCTAAGCGATAATATATAGGAAGAAGTATAAAAACGACTGTATTTTTAATCTATTTACTTTTTCTTCACGTTAACCTCTTGTTTCTTCAAAACACCTTTATCGCTTTAAGTTGTATCGCCAATTATTTCTTTAAAAAGAAAATCCAACAAGTTGTTTTCAGTGATAATAAAAAATGGATTAAGCTACAAAAACCTGGCAAGATAGAAAACTCTGAACCTCTACCTACACCATTGAATTCATAACCTATGCGCATCATTCAAGATGAATTCAACAATAAGAAGGACCTTGTGCTTTCAACATCAAAAAAGCCTTTATTCATTAAAATATATATGGCTCTCAAAGCGATTTTGTTCAAAGTACACTTGCGGATTTTGTTTTCATTTTTTTCATTTCTTGTGTTCTTATTCTTTTTTCCTTGTGCCTTTTTTAGTTTTTTTCTGGATGATACCCTTGGATACATACATACATATATTTCTGCATGATAATATCTCTCTTCAGTAAGTCAGTAATGAATATAATAAAGATACCATGTTCGGATAAAGTACATTAACATATGTACTCGAACGTTAAGGACATTGAGGGTGGGTAATTAAATATATTCTGATTTTATATAGGTATGCATATTTAGTACATACACATATGTAGTACATTTCAGTGGGTTGCATTATGGGTCCATTTTTTGCAGATTTTTATGATTATTTGGGAGGACATTATAACAGCATTTGCCCACTCTTCAATTAAATGATTGCTTGAACATTCTTGTTTTGGGAATGCTGATCTGGACATATCAATAAGACACTTATTTATAAATATGTACTAGCTGACACGACAGGCTTCAATAAATATCATAGAATTTTTTGTAAGCTTTTTTTTGACATTTCTATTTGATTCAGTTTCATAAAAATATTCTAATGACTTTAAACAAAACGTTAGGAAACAGACTTTACTGTTTTCTACTGAAGACTGCGAAGATCAGGACAAAGGAAGCGTTAAGTCCATTTGAATTGCACAATACAAAGTACATACATGTGTATGTACGTTGTACGTACATATTGAACGGAAAAGGGCATAGGCAGGAGCTCCCGAGTATCGAAACCGGACTTATTGGAGAAAAGGGGGAAAATTATTTGTATGATGATGGGAAATAGCAGTTGTTGTCTAAGGGCGTTAGGTATTTCAATATTGTATTTTTTGTTTTTCGGAGGACATAGTTTGGGATGTTATCCGGACCTAAATAAAGTACTCGATTAATTTAAGGGAAGCTAAATGTTGTCTTGCAGGGAAGTCTGATTTGTGCTCTTAAGTGGAGAAATTTCATTAAGGATTATCGGATCAGCTGTGGGTGGCTTAAGGGCAAATAATTCCGTGTAATAGTTGACGAATGCTTCCACTTTTTTAGAAGGACAAGTAGCGAATACTTTTGCTAGTATTATGTTGAAATTGGTTGTTAAGGTACCGGAAGGCTATTTGATTTCCAGTGAAGTTGGACTTGCTATCACCCCAAAGAGAGTTGGAGAGTTAAAATCGCCGCCGTGTATTATGAAGTTTTTGAGGTCGTCTAGTTCAGTTGGAAGTCCGAGGCGAAAGTAGCATGATATGTAGACAGAGACAAGTGCTAGTAATTTAAGCGTAGTTTAAATAAAATGAAGTTTAATAGGGATTAAAGCGATGGTTGCTGAAATGGAATTACTGGAGAAAAACTTTTGAGTAAACAGAACGGCCTTATGTAGAAGGAATCCAGTTAATTTGCCTTCGGCCCTTTAAAAAAGTCAAATTGTTCATTAGCTTAGTCACAATCAGCCGGGTTCTATTGTACAGTTTCGGGGCATGAAGATCCAACTATAAGACGCAAGTGATGAGGCCATATGCCAGGCAAAACCAAAGAGTTTAGGAAATCCACTGGATAATTGACGACTTCGTCTTCCTTTTCAACACTGTGGATCTATTTGTGTAAACGCAATTCTCCCGGAATTTTATTTTGAATCATCTAATTCAAGCCAATGACATCAATATTTTTGGTGCGATACTTTTGACGAAAGTTCGGATATACAAAAGTGATATGTTACTCATTCGTTTAAGTGAAAACTTCATGTTGCAGGAACACTCGCATATTTTTACTCAGTGGAAGTTCTGTGTATATGCAATAGCTAACGTAATTCCACTTTGAGAACGTATTGCTGCTGATATCAATAATATCAGGAACGTTTTCTCAATTCCGCCGGGCGCATAAAGGAAAAAAATAGTCCACCGGGTCCATCATCGACAGACTTCATCAGTTGCTCTACTCACTCTTTTGCTGTTTATTCAACAGTGGGAAATTCGTATGTACTTGTTGTTACAAAGTTGTCTTGTCATCTTTGTACGTATCCCATAATTGACGCGAGTTTGAAGGCTGACATGTCTAAATGATCATAGCGAAAAGTGTACGAACTTGATTGATTCCAGTGATTGTAATGTTTAAGCAATTGTAACTTTTAACATACTTCTCTAAAAGCTTCTCACACCGAACCATCCACAGTCCGTAATGAATGAAAAGAAGTTAAACCGCGCACATTAACCAAAAGCAAACGAAGGTCATTCTTTGGATGGATTGTGTAAATTCATCCCAATGCAACAGTTGAAAACGCACTTGTATATCCATCTACTTGCTTTCTGCGTAACCATTTCTTCAGCGGTGTATTCCATGTTTAATATAGAGGCATCTCCGAGAAAAAAAAAATGGTCTCCCAAACGGATCATTGGCGCAAGTTGAAATTAAACTCGCTAATGTTGCTGCTGGTGGTCTTTTCACTCGGATGATGTTTATGAATCGCAAATGAAAATCTCCAAAGTGCTTCGTGCAAACTTGGTTTGAAACTTGCTGATTTCATCTCGTTCAACGTTAATAACCCCCATATCGCTTCCTTTGGTGGCGAATTTGCAGAAATAATTAAACGATTTCACAGAACTGCACCACTTAACATTGGCATGTATTTTAAATGCCTAAGACAATATTGGACAATATGGCACGATCCATGTTAACTACGATATCCGCTCCAGCCATTATTATCTTGTGAGTGATGCCGATAGACTGGATATCCTTCGTTTCGAGTTTAAAAGCACGTGGATAGCGTTTTGTGCATTTATTGTCCGACAGCGGCATTTTATTTGTATATCGACTTTCTATGCAATACATGAATTTCCATGCTTGTACAACGGTGGCCACAAAACGATGAACTGCATATGCGAATGTCGTCAAACAGACAGTAAAGAGTTATCTTTCTTTGTCTAACTTCTGTCTTTATTTTATTGGCAGCGTGTTTAGACAATTTTTCTTAACCTGGCCGTGAATATGTGCTAGCTGTTATGCAGTCATAGTCTTTAAGAATACCTTGTAGTGTATTGTGTATTATGATAAAACAAATTCAAAAAAAACATTATAATCGACAGCCTAATGTTACCACTTGTAGAATACTATAAAATACATTTGGTATACCATTTTCAACTATATAATCCGAAACCCACAAACAAATGGAATCAGGGATATGGTGTTTGGGAGAAGACAAAATAGTTAGTTAATAATAGTTCAAATTTTTTATTATTTACATAATAATTTTTTGGGATCATGTAAGGATCTACTTTTTACACGTTACATGTCACACGTTTTTCAGCAATTCACGGACCATTTTTTGAAATATATTTGTACTTAACTAATTTGTAGAGTAAAAAAAATGCATGTGCAACTTTTATCTTTTGAATTATTTTATTGATTACTTACTACAAAACTCATTTATGACAAATATATAGTATATATATTATTATTAAAATAATACTTATGCCGATATACTATTTTTTTTCAGGGGATTTGGCAAACAAGGTTTTCAGTGCCAAGGTAACCTTACAACCATCATAGCTTAATCTTGAATAATATACAAGTTTTTTTTTTAAAGTTTGCTCCTTCGTGGTCCATAAACGCTGCCATGAGTACGTTACATTCAAATGTCCTGGCAAAGACAAAGGAATTGATTCTGTAAGTTTTTCTACAATCAAACGATAAGTTTACCATGTATTTTGTTACCATATCCACATATGTATTTGTAGACTTAAACACTGAATCCACGAGTTAAACCACGCGTGATTTTAATATTTTTTTACGGGTTTCAGAAAATAAGTACTTTTAAACCCCTAAGAAAGCTTTAAAATCTATTTTTTTTTACTATTCACATTTTTCAATTTTAAGTTATAATTAAAATATGTCGTGAACGTTTATAAATGGTACTTAGTTCTCATGTGGGCTTTATTTTTCACTTTTTTTGTTCTATATATATTTTTTATTTTTATTTTTATTTCATTTTGCTGTGATATTCCAACAGGATTCACCAAAAACTGTACATCATTTCGAACCATTCACATACGCAGGCCCTACATTTTGCGATCATTGCGGTTCCCTGCTGTATGGTATCTATCATCAGGGGCTTAAATGTTCAGGTAAATTAAAAATGCATTTTGAGAACCCCAAAACCCTGCTCTTTCTAAGCTCTTCTTTCTTTCTTTCCATCTTTAACTGCATCTTAATAACTCTGCTTTTGTTGCCTTTGATTCTTTGTATACTAAGATTTTTGCATACAATAGCAGCGAATTTCTATTCGATGAAGTGATAACTATTGCGAAGCTAACAGGTGTATATAAATATGTGTACGAACAATTCATCTTGTGACACATTATATAATGCTTTATAACACATTGTGTAATCAGATATTTCACGTGCCCTGAAATCCTGCTTGAAATGAAAATAAGTAGAAGTAAATAATTTGAAAACTATATGCATTTGAAGTTGGTATGATCGTGAAACCGATTTCTATTATGTGACTTTCAGATTAAATGGGTACCCATTAGGCAGTTCCAATGGTGGAACGAACCTGGAATGGTTCTTTTTTAATCGTAACTATTTCCGACGATACGTATTTATATGCAAGTAGCTCCACTTAGATTACTTTGGTTTGAAGGTAAGGGGGATTTGTAGACATCCTGAATTGAATTGTCTGCAGCGAGATTCAACTTTCCAGTCTAACTGTCATGTCTAAGATGATATTCTCTAATTGGTCCGCAATAAATTTATACAAACTAAATTTCAAGAGCAAATCTGAAAATTAAAGTAGAAGGATTAGGGGTTGCTTTGAGTGATTTCTGTTATTATGTGTGCATGTATAACGATGACCACACGATGATGAACTGCATATGAGAATTTCGTCAAGCACAGAATTATTCTTGTTACATCATTCATATATACGTATGCTTGGTTTCAATCAGATATCCAAGAGTAAAGAGTTATCCTTCTTTGTGTAGCTTGGGTCTTGATTTTATTGGCAGCATTCTTGCAAAATTTATGAACAGCTGATAACATATAGCTGATATATATATTAAAGAAAAGGAAAGCGAAGTATCTAAGATAGATTTTTAAGTCAACCTGGTCTGAATCACTAGGATGAAATGATTACTATTTGAATTCCCTAAAAATGCATTCACTCGAAACATTTACATAAGTAACGGTATTATTATATAATTGTCGTTCTAGTTAGAATCTTACTACACTCTAAGCAGTTCTAGTTAGAATCGCTTCCAATGAACATTGTGATAGGAAAACAACATTTTAAAGAAATTACTTTGTATCATTAAACTATTTTTTAGTTGATTGATTTACTTCTTCTGCCCGAATTTGTCATTTGATTTCTTTTTTCAGTTATGTGTGACATTTTTTTATCACATGTTTGTTTATAATTATGCCCCTCTTCGAAATCCGAATGACGAGATGGAAATGTTTATTAGGTGTAGTAAAAAGAAATTCATTATTTTCCCAACAGATGGCTTTTGATTGGATACTTTGCGTTGGCAGAAATAATAAAAAAATTTCGTACTAAAAAAAACTGTACGTACAGTTTTGTGATTGAGTTTTGTTTGAGATGTACCATATTCGACATATTTTACAGTTTTTCTTCGATAAAGTCGAAAATGCAAGAAAATGTGAATAATGTTTATAGTCTTAATAATGTACCAGTAAATCATGCGCAGTTTTGGTTCCGTCGATTGCCTTCCTGTAATTTCGATGTCAAAGATGCTCACTCTGAAAGGCCTATTGGCAAAAATGTCGTTAAAATCATGGAAGTCGTCAAGTCTGACCATCATATAAGCATTGTTTCGATTGCCCAGGAGCTAAACTTTGCACAATAACTGTTTGGAACCATTTGAACAAGGCTGGATACAAAAAGAAGCTCGATGTAGTGTTACCACACTAGTTAACGCCAAAGAACCTCATGGACCGAGTTTCCATCTTTGAATCACTGCTGGATCGCAACAACATGATTACTTACGACAACCTCAAGCGTAAACGGTGTAGTCGACACAAACTGTGGCGCCTTCCTGTGTATTTGGTGGGATTCAGTGACGTTTATTCGAAGGCGCGCAAGTGTTCACGCACACCCTATCTACTTTTCATATTTATGTAACCAAAATACCTAAGTCTTCTCATTTGTATTTATTTTGTAACTACCTAGCTATCAGTCGAAGATGTTCTCATAACTTTAGCGCACCGAATCCACGTACAAAATTAAATAATATAAATCTCTTATAAATAATTTATAGCACATGGTGTTCACTTTATCAAGCGTAGTTTCTCAACGATCCTCATTTGCCTCTATGCTCAACGATCCTCCTTCTCTTGCCTTGCGGTTCTCTTTCGAACATTGACAATCAAAACAACAAAAATGAATACATTTGGGTGTTCTCTCCACATCAGTACAGGGAAGAAAAGCAAATCCACATAACAAAAAAATTCAGGCAGAAAGAGAAGACAAAATTGCTGAATACAAATCTATATGGTTAGGTATGGCAGTGAATCATCCACCTGATCTCCTATAGCAACTCTCATAACTTCACATCGCTATCGACTCGCCAGAAGCGCCGGAGCTCGGTTGGAGAGGTTTATGGATTTCTTTTAACAACGCCTTTTGCGACATTGCTTTTAATATTACGATTGATAATAGATGATACAACAAATATGTGGGTTACATTTTTAACGTCTCAGCTGTGATCTTGTTAACTCTTTAACACCGATGCAATTGACACACTTTAGGTATGTATAAAGAAACAATGGAATGAGAACAAAAAGTAAGATGACGATACATTAATTTTAAAGGTTTGGTGATCTCTTTATATCATCGCGAGTACACCCATTGCACCAAAATCTAAAAGCGACAATTTTGTTCATGCTCAAATTACAATCTTAACTATCTCACAAAACTTTACCCGGTGATTGTCCAATACAACATTTTGTTGACCTTTTTCTCCATTGAAACTAGAGCCTAGGTGGTCAGGGTTTTCAGCGCTCAAACGATTCCTGCTAAATTAATTTTGCATCAGTCACTAACTTCGAACAACCCTCTTACAATGCGAGATCGCACGTACTAGTATCTTAAGATATCTTTAAAGTGCATGAATATGGATAAAAACCAATCTATCATAGTGTCTCATGGATATCTGGCAGATGCTTAACTTAAAAGACTAACGAGCTAAATTGAAATAGATCAAGTTTCTTCGGCGTGATCAATCCAAGTGCAGATCGCCCAACTTGAACTACTAACTCATCGCCAATCCAATTTAAAAGTGAATACTCGACAAACAGTTTCTAACAGCTTCATAACTGTAATTATCGTTTATTGCTTTCATTGAAGATAAGCCGTCATTTACCCTTCTCTCTTTCGCAGTTTTTTAGAACATCTTTTTTTTCTAGTGACACTTAATCCCATTTCACTCAGTTGTAAAAATGTACTCCTCAGATATTTGGATATTTACCATCCATATTAATACATCATTGTTAATGTACACAAATCAGTAAGTAAGAAATAGGTATTTTCTAATTCGAATCAAGTCAAGATTCTAGGCAATTCAAAAACCATTCAATTTGTGTTACCATTCAAACGAAGCCAAATTTTCTCTTTTTTTGTCGAAAAAGCAAACACCTTAAGTTTGCTATTTTGTTTTTTTTCCATTTCTCTAACCAGGTGCACCTTCACTCACTTGTTTTTTTGTTCATGCTATCAAAACTCAAAACATATAGTGTACCATCTATACACCTTTTTTTCCATATGCACAAAACTTTTGGTACTTTTTCGACCAAGCCGTCATTATTAGCAGTCTCGCGGACTCAAGATAACAATTAAACAAATAACATCATTTTAGATACGAGCTATTATTCCTACACCTGTAATTCCGTAATCGTATTAGATAACATCAAACGCATAATGGTAAATCAATACTGCATTTCTTGGCAGTACTTCCTCCTTTGCTTATTGAAATAAAAAAAGTAAAGAAATGCATTTTTAGTTTTTTTTTTGTTAGTTAAAATATTCAATGCAATTGGAATTAAGTTATAACTGAAGGAAGTAGGCTTATTTATAAATTCAGAAGCAAAAAGCAACGTGTTGACAAACTTGCATTCATTGAATAGGAAAGAAAATCGCATAATGCTTGCATTTTTCAGTACTATAACTTACTAATCTTTATTTACTCTTTGATTAATAATTTATCATCAGTATTATTTCTTTATATTTATTTTCTACCAAGACCATACCACGTTTTATTTGTTCTTATTGGTATACTTTTCTATAATTTTTGCTACCATTTTGGTGTTTTACCACCATTTGTCTTGTTAAACCACTACTTAAGTAAGGTGTAATTGGTTTGAGCGATATTATTCATTTCTGCACAAGTCATATAAAGTTCTGTCTGTAGATTATTAAATGTTCCTATGTATAGCATTTATACGTATGTATGTACATTTATTGTTACAAAAGACAGCATGAAAATGCAGTTTTTTTATTGTGTTGGATTCCATGAAGGACGAAACGGATCGTGTTAATTTTCCATCAGTTTTTCATTAGGCTCATCAGATACCACACAAATGGCAAACGTGCACATTTCTCTCCCCAATGTTCTGCGATCATTGTGGATCTCTTCTTCATGGTATTACACACAAGGGCATCAAATGTAAAGGTAATCATTGAAACCAACCAATCATTACAATGGAGTTAATGTTTATTTTATTAATGAATAGAATGCTTTGTGTTTAGTATGTTATTGCGTTGCTTCGGGCTTTGTTTATTCATTTGAGATCAAATTAAAAGCATTTATTATTCCACAAATGTGTACATTGGTATTTGAACTAAGCGTATGTATGTATGTTAGTCTGTTCATTGGGGCAGAGCGTTATTTCAACAAAAGTTAAATATTTCCGTCCCGGTTCAAAATAACATTAGTCCAACATATTGAATTACATAATTGGAAATTGTAACCTTATGTAGGTATGCGAAGTGTATTAAAGGTAGGTAATTGCACACTTTATCAAGAAGGTTCGTAGTATACATAAAATCATGTGCAGATTTTAAATTCACAAAAATAATATATAGATATGTATAAACAATTATAAACAAAAGCTTAGCTACTAATTTGTATATGCAATCTTAGAAATGATACTAATCTAATTGGATTAAAGATACCGTCATAGCAACTACAACTACGATCAAGCCAGCAGTTTTACTTTCTTGATTAAGGCGCTTTTGGCAAGAGATTCCCCACTGAGGGTTCATGTTAATACCGCAACTGAGCGTCCCTTGAATACGGCGGAAAACGTTGCTGTCACCGAGAATTTGAAGAACAGCAGAGTTTATACCCTCTTACAGGCGTCGCTTGTGCTTAATTTCATCTATAATTGATGAAATTCCAAGATCTCTGTAGATATCGGCGTTTCGTATATACCAGAGTGCGTTGACGGTGGTTTTTAGTATTTTATTTAGTCATAAACTTATATCACTTAGTTGTTGTCAATACTTAATTTGGAATATTTTCGAATAAGCCAGTACATGTCCTTATATCTTATTTGAAGCTTGTCATGTTTCTTTTTTACGTTCTGCTTTCTCTTAAGCCTTACATCGAGAGTCATCCCGAGGTATTTCGCCTCATTAGTGAAAGATATTTGAACACTATTTAAAAAAACCGACCTAAAGCACGTTGTAATTTTCTAGTTTTTGGCAGTTACCAAATCAACTTTGGTATTATATGGTCTTTGTTCAAACCCAATTACTATCCATGCCAACTTGTTAATGAGTATGATGAAGACGACTATAAGACTTTGCGAGAAATTATATGTGGAGTATAAGTTCTCCCCGGATACCTCGACATTCGAAACGAAATTAAATCTTGAATGCAAATATTGTATTAATTTGCTAGTCTGGTAACCTGCAACATCTACCTATATTTTTCGACTTTAATATTGCAACAAACCTTTTGGCTATTTTTCAAATATTATTTCGGAACTCATTTTCGTAGGTCGAATATACTTTCCGATCAAATTTAAGAAAGTAACTTTTTCTATAATCTGGTGGTCATCATGGCAAAAAGAGGCAAATAAGTCTGTTTTTAACATTTAAAATGCAAAATTTATAATTCATAATACTCAATTTTAGTTCATGATGAACTAAATCCCAATTGTTTCAAATACAATGTTCGCATATACATAAAAAAAAATGTTATAAATTTATAACGTTTTTTTCAAAAGCGAAAGGTTTGCAGTCGATCAGATATCCATGTACACGTTTCGATGATGTTTTTTTTTTAAATTGAAACACATCGCAAAATTCGGTACCACAACCGTACTGAATTCATACTCTCGACTCTGTTATTTCTCCATAACATTAGAAAAATTTCAAATTCATACATAAGAACCGCGTATTAAGGATGTATGTACTATGTACCGAGCCTATTAAATTCAAATTGAATTCGGTATGATATAAATAAGTAACCAATTTGTTTCAATTTTTATCAAATCGAGTGGTATTCTTTTGAATTCATCTATCAAAATAAAGCAGAATCTCAAATTTTCTTTCACACCAGATTTTGTGAAGTTCTATCTAATTTTGTGAATGTCTCAATTTATTCTCCACATTAATTTCAATCCCCATCACAATGTGGTATATTTAGATGAATGTCTTTGGAGTAATGTGAATTTGCTTAATTCGGTCATTGACCCTTAATATGAAAATTATTTCATTTGCTGAAAGCAGTTATTATTGCATTTTTCTTGATTCCCTGCGAAATAAAATAGCTCCCAAATTCAGACCAATACTTAATCAATTACATGTACGGTGTAAGGAACTTAAGTAATTTGGCTGAGCAGCTAATGCTTATTTTACAGTTTTCAAGCACAATGCTAAATGCCTTGTTACTATCTTCCTAAGCCATCAGCATTGTATTGAAACTGGGGCGACAGAGCAGATAGTAAACAAAAGTAAATTATTATCAAATTTAATTGAGGTATTAGAATTATTTTGTCATAGTGCACACAGCGAATAAATTTATAAGAATACATGTTCCTCTCGACGCTATGTGGCTTTGGAATCAAAGAAATTTGTTTAATGTGTATCACAGTGTTACATCCATTTATTGTTAGTACAGTGTATCATTACACCTTTCTTATGATGGTGTCCTGCAAGTACCGAATAGCACTGATATTATCGATGTATACAAAAAGCTACGGTACATATCTAGATAACTTATTTTGATATGAAATTCCAATAAGACATGTTGCTGTAACTGTTTCTCGGGTATGATAACACAAACTGTCTATGTAATAAACGAGTATTATATATTGTATTTAGTTGAAGTTCCGACCTAAACAGAGTAACTTGACATCATAATTGATACATTTATAGTATTGATTTATAATGTCTTCCTAAAAAACTCGTGTCTTAAATGTCATTTCCTACATAATAGATTCCCAGCAAATAATAATGTATATGTAATACAGTACAGGAAATTAAGTTGTCAAACATCAAAATAAATAAAAATTGTAGTCACGAAATATTAAATGGTTTCTAATGAATAGGGTCTTCTTAACAGTGAGGAATAAATTGGAAAAACATGTGTTGATTTTTGTTATAAAATGAAAAAAAACTTAATTTAGAAGATCGAAATTTATTTACAGCATTTTTGGGTGCAGACGACATAAAATCAATTAGTGCATACACATAGCTATGTGTACTTATGTATATACTTTCGGCAATACGATAATTATGGAAGATTTCTTGAAGTTAGTTTAGTTCAGGAAAATATGGACGTATTCGTCGTAGACTGACGGTGAATAAAAATATAACTCCCTGTATTCTTGTAGTCGATCTTTAGCCTTCTAAAAGCAGCTTTATTTATTTAGCAAACATTATTCCATTTAATGTAGATCATTGTACAGTGAATGTAAAGTAATGTATCATTGTATGATATATTCTAGCATATTCCTCATGCTCGATTAACTGACAAATCTTTTCCAGTTTTTAATTAAGTTCGATTACATGAAAGCTGTTTGTGAAGAGAATAGATTAAAGGAATCGTTTTTAACGAAATGGATGTAACAACCATCGACGTTATTTCGTCTCAAATATTTCCAAGCGGCAGGCAACATATCGACATTCGAATTTTTAATATCGCTTTGAAACCATACATTTGTTAAATAAGCCTTATTGCAATCCGTTCATATTCAATTCAATAATTTACGAAAGGTGGACATGATTAGCCATTATATTTGATGGCGAGGTTATGGACTGATATTCGTAGTAAACTCAACTGATTTACATTCGCTACTTGTTATTCTTTCAAGATTGTAAACACGACTTTCGACGTGCGAGCATAAAGTATTTTACCATTTTTTACACTTCTTAATGATCTAACTATACTCTACATTAATTATCTTGCCTGCAAGGTGCTGTAGTCTTCTATACTACACTGAACATTTTGGTTATCATCAATGAAGACTATTAGCTGAACCATTATTGCTCATGTGGTATAGACACAGGGAGTAACGAGTTCAATCCCCAAATTTACCAACCTTCATAATTTACGGCTCTACCTCCTTCGAGTCACTGACAATGCTCAAAGAGTATTGCCGGTCAGAGACAAAATTTTTTGGGAAACACGTAGCATTCAACGTTATCCTGAAATTAAAAAAAAAACAAATCATACTTTTAGAAAAACAATTACCTAAGTTTTATGAATTGAATATGAAAAACTATAATTTTATATAATAGTCCAAAAGTAACTAACAATTATGTGCTCCGAGGTGTGATTCTTTTCTCGAATCTTGGGTTATGTCCTGTTTTATGTATAACACTCAATTGTCTTTGGTCGAGTGAGTATTTTGACAGCGCTTTTGGATGTGTCGTTTATTCGTATGCATACATAATCTGCAATTTTGGCAATGTACTTCATCACAATATTCAATAATGATCTTCCAATGCAGTATAAATAAATTTTCCAAAAGACGAAAGGGATCGAAACTGACCCACCCGATGAAGAGCCGGAGCCACCACTTGTACACCAAGTGCTAGTACACAGGCCGCAAAGCGCATTGTGCAGATTAAATAAACCTATGCTACCTATGCAATTCGAAACGCAATTATATTCTAATAATAAAAAATAAATACATGATTTCATCTGTTCACACAGAAGAACCCAAAAATCCTACCAAGGCGTTCGCTCAAAAATGACCATAGCAAAACATCTCAAAATAATAAGAAGCTCAGTTCTAATTTCGTATGTAATCATTTGAGCGAAACGTGCTGAATTTATTCCTACACATATGAGATTTACTCATTATATATGTATATGTGTTTGCAAAAGAGAATGAGTAATGTAGGCAGTGCATCTACCACATCTACTACCTAAACTACAAAATCGACCCTGCATTGTAATTCAGATGAAACATTTAATGGTAATGTTCAATTCACAAATCACCACCTCTGCTCTAGCAAGCTGTAGGTAAGTACTCACACCTATTGGCCAAGATTTGGAGTAGTTAATCCGCATGGTATCACAATGGGGCTACTTTTGCCTAAGTGTTACTGCCTATTGCGGCTACAAACTAACAAACTAACCTATGTTCAATTCACTGAGCCTGTTGCTAGTAGTCTGGAAATACCATCATAATTTCCAGAAACTAGCAATCCGGCCAAAAAGACTTTATGCTTAGTCTTATTTCAAAATATTAGAGCAAGCGATTCAATCAATTACAGAAAAGTTTGAGCAGCTTGGAGGATATAACACAAATTTTAAATTTTTAAATAACATAAGCGAATGTTTTGAAAAATAAAAATGTATGGGCGAAATTTTATCAAGTGTTAACAGTATTATCCCCAGTTGAAAGCTCATGTTTAGAAGTGTTTAAATTGTATATATAGTTCAAGTCTAGAAGATCTGGCTCCTAATGTAGTTTGCCCTCTAAATTTTGAATTATCTGAGGATAAACATGACTCAAGAAAGGTTGGTAGGTTTGTACTATGCTAATAGAGAGGGCGTTATTAAAGTCTTTAGACTATGATGACCTTATAATAGAATTTGCTAAAGCTTAGGCCAGAAAAGATAGCTTCATAAATTGAACTGGCAAAACTGAAAAATGGGGGCTCATTTAGCTCGGTTCGGCCCTAATCCCATCGTTTGGTTTAAACTACCTCATGCGGATGTCAGGAAAAAAGTGGACGAAACAATTATAGAGAAAGCAAATTAAAAGTGCAACTCTCTCACTACCTCCGAGACTACTCGGATACCAAGATGGCGCAAGTTTAGCAGTACAAAGACCGACAGACTCCATCAAAGTGACAGTGTTGGGTTGGTAGCGTTGGTAGTCGGAGCACTAACTGGTAATAATCATATGATGTACCCTGAAATGAAAATGGGACTATCGCAGAGTCTGCGGCGTCGAAGAGGAAAAAGAGGACACTCCTCACTACCTCTGCCACATCCCCAATCTCTGCCAGTTGAGATATAGAACACTGGGAAACATTCTTTCCAAGACTTCCAGGATCTAACAGATATCCCACTAAAATCTCTTTTCAGATTTAAAAGGATATATCAGGATGGCTGAGTAATACAAAAACATGATGAACACGATATAGGAGCTAAGAGGTTACATCCACCAATGGGCATCACAATGGGTCCAGCTTGACCCTTGTGACCTTATGCCCAACCTAACTTAATGGCGAGAAAGTCTATAATCTTAGATGTGGTAGTTAAAATTGAATTAAAACCACTTTTATGCAAAGTTAAGATTCACGGGTATATTTTTCCAAAACCACATAAAATGATAGTACAAAGATAACAGCATATAATAGGTGTAAGAAAAGGATCGTACGTTTCTATTTTGATTTTATATTCACAAATTGAGGTATTATAAATGTACATAATTGGTGTTCAAAATGTTTGTAGTACAGAATTTTAAGTAGGAATTCATATGATTTTAATGAAACCGTTCTTCTTCTTTTAGTTTTTGCTTCATTCTTAAATATTAACACTTTTCTTTCTCTGCTTTTTTAAATGTGTCTCTTATAATTCTACGTTACAATTATGCAAATGTCGGAAAAAAACGTTTGGAATTGCAATACACAAATTTCAGCTCACATTCTAAGTGTCTAAATATTTGCTCTTTCGCTATTATGTGTTATTTGCCAAAGCCTTGCAATTTTTTTTTAGTTTTGTTTGCCAAACTATTGAGACTTACCAAAGATGGAAATTTAAATCAAACTAGCAAAATAACAGTTCGTGTTGATTATACTACATATTTGCCTATCTAATCGAGCGTCATTGTTGACATACTATTTCCAAACTTTTCCTCCGTCATTGTATGCTTACAAAGAAAATATGGATTTAGGATTACATTTTCAATAATTTAATTAATGTTCTTCCTTTTTACATTAAGCATGTGACATGAATGTACATGCAAGATGCAAGGAAAATGTACCAAGCTTATGTGGATGTGATCATACCGAAAGACGAGGGAGAATCTCATTGGAGCTACATGTGAAAGGGAATACACTAACAGTTGAAAGTAAGTACAATGTGAACGCATTATGTGGGTATGGATAAGTTGATTTGTAAATTGGTAAAATACTATTATTTAATTTTGGACATATTTGCAACAATATTTATTTTTAAGTACGGACGTGAGCAATTGGCAAAGCCCTGTGAATTATTAAATATAGAAAGGTCAACTGTTTTAATGTTTTTTTAGTAAAACGAACTTCCAAAGTCGGCATGCCACTTCCTGTTGGATTACATTATATTTTAAAATTTCAATGTCAGAGGGTCATGCAGTTCCTAATGTACGCAAAAATATGTATTAATAATTTATATTAAAATACCAAAAAATGTAACTTATTATGAATTATAAATATAGAAGTAGTATGTGAAGTAATTGCATTTATTTTCTAGTTTCTTAAATGGATTTTTATAATTAAATGGAGCTTCATAAAATAGACATAGTGATACATGATACATAATCCTTCATACTAGAGTAATATTTTCGTTGCAGTTAACGAAGGTGCGAACTTAATTCCCATGGATCCCAACGGACTAAGCGACCCATACGTAAAGGTTAAACTAATTCCTGATGAACATGAAAAGTCGAAGAAGAAAACGCGAACAATCAAAGCCTGTTTGAACCCCGTATGGCATGAGACAATCATATAGTAAGTTCATATTTTTTTATTTATTCTTAAAACACTAGAGTTACTTTACTTTTATGAATGATATTTATTATTTTAGAGATATAATAAAAATATTGAAAGACTATTCGTCTTTAATACTTCGTATAATTTTTGTACCGACTGTATATATGATTAAATGCGGTAGTATTTTTGAAAATAAATTATATACATTGTGAATCCAAACACAAAATCAATATAGTTTTCCCAAAATTGGCTTTTTCTTACAATTCTTACATCGATCAAGACAAGTAATAAAATCATAGGGCCAAGTCTTATGTATATAACGGGTGGGTTGGAGCATACCAATTAATATTATAAGTCATGATGGAAATAAATAATGAGTATCTTTAGGCATATTCTTGCCATTTTCATTGATCGATTAAATTATGAGTGGTAATATCTAGTGATCGTTTCTCCAAGTTTTAGCAAGTTCTTAGGACAGCATTCCCTAGTCTAGTCTAGTTGACATGATAATATATTGATTTTACTTGCGATTGTCGAAATAAATTGACTGTTCTTCAACAATTCGATGCAAAAAATAAATCCTTTTTTGGCGATCAAACAAAATGGCTAGCCGCTCGATTTTTCAAGTGATATGGGACCCAATTTCCTTCTTTTGACATCTTCCCAGGCGCCTATAAAAAGTTTGGAAACAGCTATACGATTGTAGGAGAATATTTAAAACTTGAGAAAATTTGAGAAGCAGCTCCATCACACTTGTGCAAACAAAAACGGTATACTTCATAAATTATTATCCATGAAAAGATAACGGCAGTTATCTCAAAGAACGCGTCTTATGATCAGCAGATCCTTCCGTTGACTTAATTTTTAGTCTGTATTGGCTATATACATATATAGCCCACAATTCACGTACTCGCTTCCTTTGTTAAATAAACTATCGAAAAATTAACTTGGGTTTTTCCTATCGCCCGTCCATAGAGGCTGGTCAAGCAGTGACTGTTACTGGTGCTCGATATCGCAACATGATAACATGATAACATCTCTGCCGAAATTGGATGATATTGATGTGGCCAATACGTGACTTCAACAAGACGGTGCTACATACCATACAGCTGCATCAACGAAATTCAGCCACATTTATGCAGAATGGTCTTGCTAAATTTCAAGAAAAGAGTGCGTATGTGCAATCAAAGCCGTGGTGGCCATTTGCCTGATGATAACCATATCATGCGTACTTTATGACTCAATAAAAAATAACAATCTAAAGACACAAAAATGTGTTTTATATTTAACTCAAATCTTGCGTTAAATTTAAACACCCTTTATCTGACTATTGCTGACAACGGTGTTTGATTATTACACTATTTAACAAGACAGAAATGCATCACAAACTTAAGACGCAAATTAGGAAAATTAACATGAACTAATGAAACATTTGTTATTTTAGTGAACTCAAGCCAGAAGACAAAGATCGTCGGGTGCTTATTGAAGTGTGGGATTGGGATAGAACATCAAGAAATGATTTCATGGGATCACTTTCATTTGGCATATCGGAAGTTATTAAGGTGAGTATTGCTTAGCTATAAACATGCTTAAAATTAAAAAAATAAACATAAACTTTGTCAGAATCCTGCGAACGGTTGGTTTAAACTGCTCACTCAGGAAGAGGGAGAATTCTACAATGTTCCTTGTGCAGATGCAACCCAAGACTTGATAAAACTAAAAAGTCAAATGCGGGTAATTATTCGTGACCGATTTAAATATCTAGGGCGTAATCATTCACTATATTTATCGTTGATAATATAGAAAGCATCTCAAAAGAAGCCTTTTGTAATGAGGAGCGATACCAATTCCATACCAAATGCATCCAAGCGTGACATGATAAGAGCAACTGATTTCAATTTCATAAAGGTTCTTGGGAAAGGTTCTTTTGGAAAGGTAATTTCATATAATTTTTCTTCTAGTTAACTTGATCCTTTTCTCGCAATGTCAACAGGTTATGCTTGCTGAACGAAAAGGCACCGAGGAATTATATGCTATCAAGATTTTAAAGAAGGATGTTATTATACAAGACGATGACGTTGAATGTACAATGATTGAAAAACGGGTCCTAGCATTGGGTGAGAAACCACCATTTCTTGTCCAATTACATTCGTGCTTCCAAACTATGGTAAGTTAATGCACAATACAGTTGGGGAGATATTGTATAATATATCAATCAATCAGGATCGATTATTTTTTGTCATGGAGTATGTAAATGGCGGTGATTTGATGTTCCAGATACAACAGTTCGGAAAGTTTAAGGAACCAGTGGCGGTGTAAGTATTATAATAAAAATTAACCTTGCTTTGAACAATTAGTATCCATGTAAATTTGGCAACAATTCTTCGCATAAAACAATTAATTAGTTTATTTTGCAAACTCTGAGTTTACCATATCTTCAGATAATTTTGAAACCGCCGACTAGGATATTTACAAGCTAAATCTTAAAACATATACAAAAAAGTAACTAAGAACCCTCAAAGTGAATCTCGTAATGCCTTCTGTGGAAGTATTGAAAGTACTAAGGAGTGTACTCGCCTAAGACTCACATTATCAAAAACTCCAACATAATATATCATAATATAAGATAGCAAAAATAGAGGTAGCGAATAAATACAACCTTAAACTATGCTGGGTCCCTGGATTTCAGGGCTACGAACAAGCCTACAATTAGCAAGGAAGGAGGTTTGCTAAGAAATGTAATGTAATTCGTGATTTTACTAGCCCAAGTGGATTGTGTACCTCCATAGCAGTCTAGGCATGGTTTGGCCAGTTCATTGGCTGTCAGGGTTCTCAGCTCTCTACAATGACTACCTGCTCTCTTGCATTGCCATTAAAGCGACACTAGGAAAAAGTTCGTTCAATAATTTAGAAATATACAGAGATAGACGTACGAAATATTTGCAGATTCTTAGAGAAATGAGGAGGCACATTTCAAAGAAGTGACATGGACCGTGGTTGGAAGACTCCATAATTAGTTTCATATGTCGCTGTATTTACATAGTCCTACTTCCTAGCCCTCAGTTCATTACCTTCGTACCAAAGATCGTCGTTTATACCAGAGACCTGTTGTATCTGTTGACATTGTAGGATTCTTATTGCAATCTTTGCATACTTATCTCCGATACCATTATATTTATTTTCATTCCATAAGGAATAATTCCGCAGTGTGGACCTATTTATACTGCTATGAGTATGTTTGATTTGATCTCAATTTCTTCTAAATTTAAGCTAGCGACTATTTAAAGTGATAATTTTATAATTATTGATTTTTTATTAAAAGTTTTTATAAAATGGTAATGTACAGAAATAAAAAGTACTGTGATATGTTTCAGATTTTATGCCGCTGAAATCGCCGCCGGACTGTTTTTTTTGCATGTCAAAGGAATTTTATATCGAGATTTGAAATTGGACAACGTCCTCCTCGATGCAGATGGGCATGTAAAAATCGCTGATTTCGGAATGTGTAAGGAGGGCATAAGTGGTGATAAGACAACAAAAACATTTTGCGGTACCCCAGACTATATAGCCCCTGAGGTATTGAAATATATTATATATGCATATTGTATTATTATATATTCCGTATTATTATACATATATATTGCTTAATATACATGCTTTTTCAATAAGGTATGTCCTTAACATAAAACTTTTGCAGTACCCAATCAGAGACATTTTCACACTTCAAATGATAAAGAGGTGTAAGGTGTAGTCTTTAGGTCATTTTGTAAGAGTGTATACCAAGATTTTTGCGCAAAACTTAATATTCAATACTCTGGACTCGAATTCATTCATTATTGCATGCACAGCCACTCTCAAACCTCAAAACATATGTTTTGGGCAGTAAATTCTAATGATAGAAATGCAAGAATTCGCTGAAATTTTGACATTGACATATCATAAAAAAGTTTGAGGGTACATTTATCTTAAAATGCAAAATTGTTATGTTAATATTGAAAAATACTGTATTAATTCAAGTTTGAATTTGAAAAATAAATAAATTAAGATAGAATACATGTGTACCCCACCTAAATAAATACACATAATGTTGTCGATATTTGTATAACCAGATTCTTTCTCCGATAGATTATTCTTTATCAACCTTATGGAAAATCTGTTGACTGGTGGGCGTACGGTGTTTTACTGTATGAAATGCTTGTAGGACAACCTCCATTCGATGGTGAGGACGAAGAAGAGTTATTTGCTGCAATAACGGACCACAATGTTTCATATCCAAAAAATTTGAGCAAAGAGGCCAAGGAAGCCTGCAAAGGAGTAAGTAGTTCATTGTTTATATTTTTAAATTATTCCTACATTAATAATAGTATAACCAAAGCTTCCCAATTTTAAAGGTATTATTTTAATTGACAAGTGCATAGAAACGGTATTACGTTTATAGACTCTAAACTTAACCCAAGTTTTATCAATGATAATTGTCGCTATTTTCGGATGTATGTAAATTTTTGGTATTTATTTATTGTGTTTATTGTATATTAATAACTTAGTTCAACAGTTTTCGGCTAAGTATGTATTTGGACTCAATAAAAAACTGACGACAGACTTAATAATTTATTTTTCTTGGTGCATTTTCTAGACTTTTAACCTTTTTTCATTTGCAATATATTAAATCATATCTCTAAGCAGGCTGTGCAGAACAAAATTACGAACTGTAAACTCAATGTGATCTACTGCATATAAAAATTTAATTAAAAAAATAGTATTTACTCGACTCGAAGCGTTTGGTGACAGAAATCGAACTGGACATGGAATATGTAGGCCGCTGCTCAGAAAATGTGGTGCAAGCCACAAACATGAGTCCCTAGCGAATTGCACATCAGTTGTTGAACTCGAGTGGCGGCGACATTTTGCAGAACTTCTGTAGATTTTTCGCAGAATTTTACGAGCTTGAAAACCCAAAACGATTTGAAGCGTTGCCTACACAACTTGTGGTCCAATTAAGTAATCGCAAATAAGTACAGTAATCTCCGCGGAGCCTGGCAAAAGCAACGGAAAATTTGTGTATGGCAGCATGTGTTGCATAGCTTTCTGCCCACTCTGAGCAGACATTATTTATTGTTGAGGTTAAATTGGACCCCGACCTTTAGATCTATTGTGTCCCCAATTCATACCTTTACTTTCTTAAGAGCTCCCCTCATATGGATCTCTTTTCAGAGTCGTATTGAGGGTTATTTGCTCCTATTGCGCGAAGGTGGAAGAGATTTATCCTAGATTATTCTCTCTAAGCCAGTATCCTTTAAGAATCTGAGAATGAGAGCTGGTTCTAGTGACTTCAATTCCTTCTCTGATATAAGATGCTTGTGGGCTAGCTCTGCACAAAATCCCAGTATACGTTCCGATATTTCATTAGATTCTCCGCAGAATCTGCACAGATCTTCTGATACTCCTAGTTTCCTTTGGTGCTCCCTGAGTTTACAGTGCCCTGTTAGGATACAGAGGTTGTTGTTGCTTATTCTGATACATGCCTCAAACGTCTTGCGGTTATGTTGACCCAAGAGTTTCTTGGCCTGCTTCATACCATGAGCGTTTTTGCATGTATCTGCCCGGTTCCTTCTTTCTAGTTCCCTGAACTCTACCCTGAGAACGTGATCTACTATATCGCAAAATGGTTCAGGGCCTATAACATGTTCCGATGCTCCTTTTCTAGCGAGTGAGTCGGCCATTTCATTGCCTTCTATCCCTGTATGGCCAGGTATCCAACAGAGTTTTACTCCGTTACTCCTACTCAGCTTCTTAAGTTCTGTAGACATTCCCAGACGAGACTGGATTTGATGATATAGAAGTCTAGTGCTAGGAAAGCAGCACGACTGCCCGCCATTATTGCTATGTCGCAGTTGGTATTGTCCCTGTCAAGATTGATCTGAGCACATCTGTCTATTGCATAGACTTCTGTTTGAAATTTACTGGCGCCCATGGCTTCGTAGTACTCTGTCCGGAGTCCAAATAATCCTGCCCCTGTTCCTTCGTCAGTTCTTGAAGGAACCGCATACCATTTTACCGTGTTGCTGCTCAGTCTATGGACTATGGATTCATTGCTCCAGTCTTAATGGTAAACTCCTTTTGGAAATTGAATTTCCTAATCGTGTCATCCTTCGGAATACCCACGAGTGCATCGAATTGTCTCGATGTAATGCACCAGTATTTTCCTATCCTTTCTTTTGCCATTGACATGATTGTTTTATTTGCACATACTGCAACCACCAGATGCAATGCTGTCAGCTCCGGTAGCAGCTAAATGGCGGCAGTTGGGCAAGTTCTCATGGCCCCTGTAATACAGAGGCATGCCAAACTTTGAACTTTTTTGAGTTCTCTTCTCTCTTGCGCTGATCAGGTTGATTCTTATGGACTATGCTATTGCACCGTATGTGATTGTTGGTCTAATAATCGCTATGTACATCCGTCTTAGGATCCCTGGACTTCAACCCAAGGATTTGCACGCTAAGCTTCTAAAAAGTCATTAACGCACTAGTCGCCTTCCTGGTGACCTTTTCTGTGTGTCTTTTCCAAATGAGTTTCCTGTCTAAGATGACTCCTAGATATTTTACCTCTTTTACTGAAGCCAGTATTGTGGCTGACAGACTAATTTGTTTTAGTCGTTCCAGATTGTGTTTTCCTGTGAAAGGTACTATGGTGGTTTTTGCCGGATTTAGATTTAACTTCAGAAGTTCGTCTACAACGAGACTCCACATTAGGGGAGATGAAACTCCTTCGTGATAACATCCTTTTGTTGTGTTGACTTTTATTATACCTTGTGATGTATGCGTCTCAGCTGTTCTCGTGCTCAGAAGTTCATACATCCATTTTGATACTGTTCGGTTTACTTCCTTCTTGTCCAAATTTTTAATAATCGCATCGTGCGAAGTGTTTTCAAATGCTCCTTCAAAATCCATCAAAGCACATATAACTATTTCTTTTGCTTCAATGGCGCTTTCGTTAATCTCAGTTGGTATAGCACAGTCTCTGTTGATCTGACTGTTCATCCCCATCTTTGGAATAAACACTACCTTTGTCCTTCTCCACTAAAGCTTTTTCTCTAAAGCTTTCTCTCTTAGCTTGCTTATTTCAATATTGTAGGAGATGAGCGCCCTTTTGTAGCTTTCCCAGTCTCCGGTTCGTTTAGCCACATTAACAGCTTGCGTGGTTTGGCCCGCAGATTGGATAATTTATTGCTCCACCATGGCACTCTCTTCCCACATAAAGTCCCTGCTTAATGGACAACTTGCTTCAAACGCTGTTGTGATAGCTTTTGTTGTGCTCTCTACAACATATTCTAACTCTAGAAAGTGGGCCGGAGCTCTTCTGGTATCAATGTGCTCCAGTTGGGTTTCTAATTGCCATTCATAGATATCCCAGTTTGTTTTCCTCGGATTTCTTGTAGTTTTACCTGCTAATCTGGAGTTGCCCGAGTCGAACCTTATTATTCTGTGGTCAGACATAGATGATTTATTGGATACTTCCAAGATTTTGAATAGGTTACTAAGACATTGACTGCCTGTAGTGAGGTCTTATACCTCCTGCCGAACTCTGGTAAAAGTGGAAGCGTTCCCGACATCGAAAACAGCAAGCGCCGAGCTTAAAATGAATCGCAGAAAGTGTCGGTGCTCCCCCAGACGGTGTTGTGGGTGTTGGCGTCGCATCCAATTAAAATTGGTATTTGTACCCTTTTGCAGTGCTCCACCAGTCATTGTACAGATGTTGGTACCGCCGGCTCATCTCCCGCACAGTATGTCGTGGCAAGGATGATGGTTTTCTGCCCACCATCTGCCATATTCATTTTTATTTGAATGGGCACAAGGTCCCATGTAGCATACTCTGCACGAAGAACATAATTGATGTTATTATTAATAAGAATGCAGGCTCTTGGGTTGGTTACCCTGGTACCCCAGATTACCTTTGCATTCCTGGAAGTCAGTCATTTGACTGTCCCCCTCGGGATGAATGGCTTCTGAATCAGAACGCAGCCCAGATTTTCTGCGGTGAACGGGGTTGCTATACAAGCAGATGCCGCAATAGCATGATGGGTGTTCACCTGGGCCGCTTTAAAGATGGTTGGGGGAGCATTGAGCTATTGCTTATTCGAGGCTGAATGCCCCGATTTTTTCCTCAAGAAGTAGACTCTCCTCTTTCATATTTATAACCGTCTTTTCATGCTCTCCATCGGGCAGTGAGTCTTCAGAGAGAGACATGAATTCCTCTTCTATCTCTCCCTCAGCTCCTTGCTCAGCAGATGCAGTGAGTGTTGCAGCCTGGAGAGGATCTATTTTC
Organism: Eristalis pertinax; assembly: GCA_907269125.1. Lineage (NCBI taxonomy): Eukaryota > Metazoa > Arthropoda > Insecta > Diptera > Syrphidae > Eristalis > Eristalis pertinax. The sequence goes on along the minus strand of OU026146.1, from coordinate 16,449,124 downwards.
TCCCTTGCAGGCTCTATGCTCTCCTGTGGGGATTGATTTGGTCAACTGACGCATCTACTCCTCCGACTTTTTGAGTCCAGACACCGTCACCTTGCCGAACCTATAGCTAAGGGAATTTTTCTGGTGTTCGATCACCTCAAAGGACTGTTGGTCAATTCAGAGGCCCAGTACATGTCCTCATAGCGACCATACAGTACCTTCCACAATTTAGTGTTTATACCCTCCGGTGCTGGGTTACACCATCCCTCCGGCACCCTTGCTGGTCGCTTTAGGCTTAGCACTTTTTGTAGTTCTGTCGAGTCCCTGCTCGACATGGCGACTATTTTTATTACGGTAGTTTGTGCCTTGAAAACGATTTTACTCAGTTGCTCCACGCTGGAACTTCGATCTGGAGAGGGGCCACTCTATATATAAAATTTTTAAACCAGAAATATTCTCAAATGCAAAATGATGCTATCCGTCTGTCTGATTGGTATCCTCCAGTTTGATTAGCAACAGCAGTACAAAGTAGCACTGTTCACTATGCATAAATAGGGTACTTGTAGTTGGTTACGATGGTTTGATATAAACGGTTACGGAACACGGAACAAATATACTTTTTTTCCTGCATATGGAATCCCGGAAGTAGTTGTTTGTGATATTCAGCCATTCAATTCCTTCGAATCTCATAAATTTGCTGCTGCAGACTTAAACGTTGTCCACACAAATCCCTATTAACCTCTTACTAATGGAGCTTTTTCAAAGCAAACAACACTCGAAATGGGAGTCAATTATAACACTCTTTATGTGCACAGTTTTTTCTTTATCAGTTTCCACGCCTCACAGTAGTTGTTGTCGGTTAATGGAAAGCCTTTGATTATATGAAGTGTTTCTCCCAGTATTTGTTAAGGATCTTTATTTCGATAGTATCGCTAAAAGGTTGCCATCCATTGAGATCACCGGAGTAACTTAACATCAGCTCGTTTTTGTGCATCCTATTTATTCTGTGTCAGATTCACAAGAAAATTCTATTTCTAAATTCAAGATCAATTTACAGCCATTATTATATATGATGCGGTGAAACACATCTTCATGAATTTAAGGTGCTGTCGCGTTCCACCAAATGTTTTTTGCCCATGATGATGTTAATATATAAATTTGTACATTATCGAATCACGACACTCACACTCTTGGTGAAAAAGCAACATTAACAATTCTATATACTTCAAAATTGAATCGCTGGAAACCACTGGTTTAAAATGTTTTCATAAGTTGGAAGGAGAAAAATGAGAGGAAATTAATTTAGTGATATTTTTTTAACGTCTTTCTTTGTTGAGAGATACATACAGACTGATGACGCTGCTAATTAGAGGTGATACAAATACGTTTGACATTGATTACTTACACAAGAGGTTAACATTAAGGCTGATATTGACATTACACTAGCAACATTAACAATTCTATATACTTCAAAATTGAATCGCTTTCATTCATTCAAAAATAATGTCGTATGTTACGCTGGAAAGTAAACTATATAATAATACTATATTACAGTTCCTTACAAAACAACCAGCAAAACGATTGGGTTGTGGACCAACGGGAGAGGAGGATGTGCGACTACACCCATTCTTCAGGCGCATTGATTGGGAGAAGATAGAAAATCGTGAAGTTCAGCCACCTTTTAAACCAAAAATAGTATGACATTGTTTTCAAATTATTACAGAACTTTAATTATTTTTTTTTATAGAAACATCGTAAGGATGTGTCCAACTTTGACAAACAATTTACATCAGAGAAAACAGACTTAACACCAACCGATAAAGTATTTATGATGAATTTGGATCAGACAGAATTCGTTGGATTTTCATATCTCAATCCCGAATATGTAGCAACTGTGTAGGCAAAAACCAATTGAGCTACAAAAATTATTTCAACATTATTCATTCGAGATCTTACTTGAATTCTTTCGTCGGCATAACGGAAACTATCGGTTTGCAATAGTTTATTTTTTGTTCTTAAGATATTGATTGCTATAGTTTCGAAAAATACATACCCTACTAAATTACGGAATCAAGGCACTACTGCAGTACATTTAAGAACGTTTTAAGAAAAAAAATAAGACAATTACTAAAAAGCGACATCAACCTTAGTAACTAATAATTTCGGACATTTAAATTAGAGTATAAGCGTACGTTGTTTTAACGTTGCTTTTAATAAAATGGTTATAACTCATCGCATTTATAGAACTTATAAACAAATTAGATGCATATTAGATGACCGTTATTGCTTAAACGTCAAACAATATACGTAACATAAATACAATACATAAACACGTTCATAAAAATTAATTCGATTCACACTTCACTTAATCATTTGTTGCTTGTTATTTACAAACCTGAAATATTATTAAGACGTTTTTGTCTAGCCTGCCAAACATTCCACTGAAATTGTACACCACATTTTACTATTGATTTTAATCCTATCCAGTCTTTATTTGAAATTTGTGACCTAAAAGTAATAAGAGAATCCGTTCTTCATAAAAGGGAATTTATAAATAATATTATTTATCAGAAGTCAGTAATTTCGAAGTGTAAAACAAAAATACATTTGTAACTAACTTCATCGCACATTACATCGTATTATATCGTGGGATATAACCTGTTTGAGTTGCGCTTGTTAATACAATCATAATCTCAATGGAAATGATACAAACAATATGTCTGAAAGTATTTAACTATGCGTCTTCGATTTTAATTTCTCAAATATGGCTAGCAAAAAGTTTAGAGCATATTACAATCCTGACTTTGAATTGACATTGTATGTAGGGAGTTACATCTCTAGACAATTCCTTAAATTGCGTGGAAGGGGAGTGAATATGCATGTGAACATGCATATGTATGCATAAACCAAAGTTCTTTTCATACTTTTGTCATAAAATTCTAAATTGGTTCGTATGAAATATACCAATCCCTAATACTAATACCTAATACCCATACTGCCGCATTATTACACACTCTGATATTTAATTGTTTTACATTCACAGATAATCCTCAAAAATCGTATTAGAATTTATTACGTACATATTTCCCAACATATAACCTCCAATTAACTTTCCCTCCGATAAGTCTTTCCCTCTTAATATACAATTTTAATATGTGATACCCTTCGTAAATTCAAGAATTTTATAACAAAAATATTTATATTCGTTTTTATAAACATTTAAATCTAGCACATGTCTTGTTAATTTTATGATTAAACATTTGTATGCGACCTTTTAAATACTGTACATATTTTTATTGTTTAAAAATAAATTACGCGATTTTTCTAAGTATCATTATAACTTATTCTACGTGCTGAAACCAATGTTACTTTTAAAATTAAATCATTAGCCGTAATGTTGTTGAAGCAATTTAGAGAATATTTATTAATAAATAATTAAATGCAATGTGAATGTAATAGAAATGAATTATTCGAACTAGTGAATATATTTTCGAAATAGTGAAAATGAAGAGCCTCGTATAATTTTTAGTCTAAGTAACACCTGATAATATACATACAATGTATATTAAGTTGCTGAAAACACACGTGTATATTTGAAATATTTTTAGATATATCAATAAATAACAAAATGCGTGCATCTAACTAAAAATTAACTACTTATTTGAAAAATAAATTTATTAAGACAGGGGGCTTAAGTAAAAGCAACCTTAATCATGAAGACAATCTATTCTTAAACAGTATCAAAAATTTATAACTTATACATACATATACAGTTTTATATATAGTATATATATACACATATATCTTTTTAGTAGTAGATAATGAATAGTTCAAATTAATGGCACTGATTTCCTTTGATTTATTTTATTAACTTCGAAATTAACGTATACATGAGTATGTTTGGATCTCGTTACGACATATTTCTTCTCATAAAATTTAAATGTTTGATCTCATTTATCACTGATAACACTATACTAATATATCAATAATATATATATATACATATTATATATATGTACATATATATCTTACTTAAGATTTTACTGTACAAATTCTATTCATTAATTCCCGTAAATCAGTACCGTACCTACCACATTAAGTTTTTTTGCGAGTCATTAGCAAATTCATCTTATAATTGTTTTTGATTTAATGATTTTGTTACTAAAATAATTTATACAATCGCATCTCACAGATATTTTGAAATAACGCACTTCAAATATCAGCAACAATTTTTAGCTAAATAAAAATAACTTACAATCGGATTAAATTAATACTGAATTACAATGTAATGTAGAAAAAGCTATGTATAGCTATATATAGTAGACATATTATTTATGTATTTTATTGGTAATTCATCGCAAATATAGCAAGCAATAATAAACAAAGTATGTCTTTGCGTGAACAAGCAAAACCATACATATGTAAATGCAGATTTGAAAATATTCACGCCACTCTAATTACCACTTCAATGCAAACTTACAAGGTTCAAGACAGTATTTAGCTCTTCTGATATGGGTATACACATTTTGTAACTACTGTTTATTTAAATTTATATTACCAGTTTTCATTTCAAATCCTTTTATGTATGTGCATATAAATGTGTATGCATGAAAATGTAAAAACAGAAAGCATTTCCATATTGGAATATGTCCGCATTTTGAGTATATTTATAATATGAATCATCCTGTTTACACGCTGATAAACTACTTATGTATCTTTAATCACAAACATGATAATAAGCAAATCAGAAAAACTAATATTTATTTCATCTCTATCACTGAAATATAAAATATTGTCCGATTGTCTCTTTCGAAACCTTATCGAACAAATTATTGGGCCATAGAACAAATTTTTAATAATCAGTTTAGTCGATATTGTCCTTTGAAATTACAATTCTATTAAACAACAAAATAACTGATGCGTTATTATTTGTATTGATTATTTATTACATGTCTATTTTTTTACCTTGATAATTTTGAAATCATTGATCCTGTATGGTGGCCAAATATATCCAAATGAAGACTATATATGATGTGGTAAAAATGTAAATAGAAAAAATCCTAGTAAATATGGAATACAGGCTATTCTTCAAAGAAACTACAATTTGGAATAATGTATCTCAATATACAATACAATAATAAAGTAAATACATATTGCAGTACGAAAAAGATACTAATGAAATCGAGTTATTTTATAGATGTCATATACATATTATTTTTCAGTATATGGACAGATTTGCTACATAATTATAGTGCCTTTCAAACTGATCCCTGCAATTCTGTCTAAGAAGAATGTTTGTGTAAAGTCTAAGTTAATATTTAGAGATAACAAGTTAACATGCTTTATTTTTTTTCTCTTCCTTTTTCAACATCCAATTCCACTTAGTTAATAGTCGAAATCTTAAAATCTAAATAGAACATATACTTAAGATAATTTTTGTACAAAATCGAATTTTCTTTTCCTTACTATAATAGTATACCTGTCTGACTGATCTATTAAAATACTATAAACAACAATTCACACCTGTGAAGAAGAACGACAGAAAAACGACAGTTACATTTCGGAATTTCGAGATCGGAATATACTAAAACAAGTTTATGTAGTTCTATAGCGGTGAATAATTGATTGTCTTTAAATCATTCAAATTATGAATACTATATGTATATAGTAAGGTAAACAGAATCAGATATTTCATCTATGTTATGCATACACGAGTCACGAAAGTCTACATACAAATCTCGTTCAAGAATTTTTTGGAAAAAACAATTTATTATATTACTCAAGTTATGCCCTTTTGATGAACAATACAAATATACAATTCATTTAAATATACATACGATATCAAAATCCTTTCGGGATGCTTCTGGTGTCTGGTTATACTTAAAAATAAATAAGGAAAACGTGACTATGATAATTATAACGAATAAAAAGTACTACTCATGAATCTTTTTTGTAGATGAGCTCATGTATTATACGTTTAAAGCAGGTAAAACAATTCTTCGTACATATGCATAATCGTGAATATTTAAGAATCTCTGTACACAAAACAGTTTGTTTCATACAGTGTTTGTTTCCTTCACTAATATGAATATGTACACGAAGGATATGTATTCACACTTTAGCATGCATGCGTATATAATAATGATGACAAAATTTTGCGCTTATAATTAAAGTAGCCAACACGTTTCATATTTAAATAACCTCAGAATATTGTAAAAAAAAAAAATACAAACACCAATAACTATCCTCTTTGAATTCTGCATTTAAAGTATATAAAAGTCGTTAGATACAAATTATATTTGTACATTGTACGTATACAATTGCATCTAACTAGAAAAATCTTGCACATATTATATACAAGTGTGCCTTTTGTTTTTCATTTGATTCTTTAGAATTATAAAATGTATGTACATACAATTATATTCCAATAGGTCATTGGTTAAAATACACTTACATATATAGTTTATTCAAAAGATCATTCCCCGACTATATACTAATCACAATTAAATGATCTATACAAAATATAATAAGACACATTTATTCTCAAAACAAAAAAAAAACAAACAAATAAAATACCTTGTATAATCTTTAACTGAACAAATAAAACTAACAAGTTTTCTAATATTTAATTTATTTAAACACAATCATAGGATGTCTATTTTTAAATTATTGAATGTAAATGTATGTATTTAGAACATTAAATCATTATTTCTCTATCAAATGATGTCTTTTTGTGTGGTTTTCTTTGCACTCGGTTGTATGATCATCACTGACTTTGATACAAGATTGCGATCTATACAGAGGATAAACAAAACAATTAAATAGATCTGTCAAACAGATATATTTTTTCTTAGAGCGATCTTTCGAATTTGAACTTGAAGTTGACAATACGTTGAAGGGACCAAAGACATCGCATGGAATGGTGCGCAAATAGTTTATTGAATTTCATTAAGAGCACGTCGAAATGACGTCACCGTAGTGAAATGGTCAGCGAAATCCAATATATTGTGTTTGGCGATCGTCGGGTCAAGATTTGTGAGATATGTAGCTGGGTTAGGTTGGGTTGGAGTGGCTGACTGCTGGTAGCAGTAGTCACACTAACGCCAAAGTAGGCCCGTTGTGATACCACGCGGATCTAAGACCTTATTCCACACACTTCTGACGAAGCAGAGGAGCTGACTGATATTGATAATGTTTAATTCTGTCAAGTTATTGAAGTAATGGGCGTCGAAATGACGTTTTGAAGAGAGCATTGCAATTGCATATATGGTAGGCCATGGCTTCTAGCGAGTTCGTTCATTTCAAAATTCTCTGGGATGTCACAGTCCTCTCCTACACCATGGCCTATCTTCGACCCATCTGTAAAGAGACGCGATCCTCTTTGATTAGTGTCCAGCTGAATTTCGTGTCTAAAATTAAACCTAAGAATTTTGCACTATTATTCAGTTGTAGAGGAATTTCCCATGTAGTGGAAGGATCAAAGACATTAATTTTGTATTTCCTGGTAAAGAGGACTAGTTCTGTTTTTTGCGGTTTGACACCCAAGCTGCTCTCCCTAGTCCATTTCGAAGAGGGCCACCTGCAGGATATCACTGATGATGGATATATATTTCCAGGAGGCCGCAATTGCAATGTCGTCAGCATTGGCAACAAACTTGTATCCTGTCTTCTCTACGGTAAGTAAGAGTTCCTTCACTACTACGTTCCATAGGAGAGAAGAGAGCACCAACAAAATTCTGTAAGTCATAAAATGTCTTGGCTAGTGGGGTGTATTGAACCATTTGTAACTGGGAGCAATTTCAAGGAATATGAAGATCGGCTGAAGCAATTTTTCAAAGTAAATGACATCGATGAAGAAGCAGAAACAGCACTTTTCATTACTGTAGTGGAGGCAGAAATTTATGAAATTCTAATGTTGCCTACCATGCCTAAATTACCAAGTGAGATGAAATTGATTTTATAGCATTACTGCGATCATTTTCCTCCAAAAGAGAACAATATGGCAAAGATCAACAAAATTCAGCAAGAAGATGGTGAGCCGCTATGTGAGTTTATTGTCCGCTTTAAAGCAGCAGCACACACAATTTCGTGACGACTTGGAACACGTAAAAGCTGAAACAAAAGTTGGAAATGAAAAAGTAAATCATACATTTTGGAGGAAGCTTTAACGGATCGATTTATAATGGGGGTAATAAGTTTTAACATTCAAGAAGCCTTGCTGAGCGACGATACTTTTTTCGTTCGGAAAAAGTTGCGCGAAGGCACTGAATATGGAATTATAAATGATATAGATCTATTCAACGTATGTACCAGCACGCAGTTTATAATGGCAGCAAACATTTCAACGTGAAACATAGTGATTCAAGAGTACATCATGGTGATAATAAAGTTTGCGTGTCAAGAAGTGATCGCACGAAGAAACAGGAGTGTGGTAGATGTAGTCGTGCAGATCAGATGGATTCGAAGTGTCCATAACGGAATTGGTATTGCTTTGCGTGTAATAAGAATGGTCATGTGGCAAGCAAGGCCAATGTGAATCAAGTAGGTGGTGTCAGCAGGGTTGTCAGATGTGGCGATTTATGGCCAAACTGCCGATTTTAAATTTAATTTGGCGACACATAAATGGGTTTATCGCCACAACCAAAAAGACGATTTCTTGAACTTTTGGCGATTTTTATCGTAATTTTAAAACTGCCCAATTTTCTCATTTTAAATAAAACCTTTCACATTGCTTTTACATTTCTCTGAAGTATTTACTATGCAGTAATTACAAGCCAATCTTTGACACCTTGGAAATTTCAAATTGAATAATAATTTGTATTGTTATTTTGTAACAGTATTGGTTGAACTTCCTTTTATTAAATGCTATAGTATCAATTTTTTGATAAAATGATTTCTTATTTTTGTTGATATTGAAACATTTTGGCATTTTTTCATCGATTTTGGTTTTTTTTTCCAATTTGGCGATTATGGCGCCAAGGTTGAGAAAGCTAGGAGTCATGTTCGTTAAGGTTAGTTCTGGCAGTCACCTGGTAAAGTTACCATTGGTAGTGGTTCAAACAGAAATGACTAAGAAGGGGTTAATCGGACGGACATGGAATGATAAATTGTTTCCAAATTAGAGAAACACGTTTCAAAACAACATGATTTCTCAAGTAAGTACCCAAGCAGAACTCTTAAGTCGTATTAAGTCGCAATTTCCGAACATAACCGTACAAGAGTTAAATCATCCGATTGTGATAGTTCTTAAACCAAAGTAGAATAAGTGCTTATCTTTCATGTGCCATATAGGAAACCCTACAAGTTACTTTACGTCCAGTAAAATTTACACAAACCGGCAACGGAGCAGTGTATAAACGTCATTGGACGTGCCACCGTCGCTTCTTCGGGGTTCATACAACAAAACCAAACTCCCACAGCCAAGAAACTAGTTTGCACTAGGACCCTTTACGAGAGAAAGGTTTGATTATCTGTCACGGAAACTAGATGTCCACACTCCCAGCGCTCACAGAGTTCGAACTCTTCCAAATTGTCAACGAAGGGACTAAAATAGAACTGCAGAAGATTAAGGAGCAGAGAGTGCTAAGGGAAGGTCGTGAAAAGAAGGAACTGCAATTATAAAGGGCGCGAGAAGAGGAGTACATCGATAAGAAATACATAATCCATCAGGCTTTCAATTCGGATGAAGAGGAGGACTTCGCATCAGAAACGGAGGATGCCGTTAATACAAAGGTCAAAGCGAGTAGTTAAGTGTATAGGATCACCAAATGGAACGAATATAACTCCACGACTGAAGCGGGTCTTCGCTCTGTAGCAGCCCATATCACCGACCGCCCTCACCGATGACCACTCTACCAGCCAATCCTGTGCCTCCCTAGCCAAGTGGAGATCAGACTGGGATTCGAAGTATCCCTCCATATTTTAGCCAACAAGACATGGTGACCACGTGCTCAACTAAAAATCAAATTGCAGCACGACATTTAATGTAGTGAAACTTGTCCACCTTTGACGGAAACCCTGCAGATTGGCCGCTATTCATTGCTAGTTTTCAAAGGAGCTGCACGCTGGCAGGATTTGTGGATGAAAAGAACCTTATTCAGCTGCACAAGGCGATAAAGGGCGACGCTCTGAAAGCCTACTTATCCATCCGAACTGGTAATTAACACCATCCTAAGAGCTGTTAGACGGTGCCCGAAGATCGAGAAGCTAGAAACTATTGTAAGCTACAGCCGAGGCATCTGGATTGGTAGCCCATCTCAACAGCCCGGTGTTGCTGCATGAATTTGTGGATGAGCTGCCACCCTCTATGAGCCTCAATTGGGCAATCCCTGGCATGGTGTACACTAGCCAACTTTAGTTCTTGGATATACGGCATGGCCGAGGCGGCAAATGGTGATCTGTCTTCGCCGCCAAGTTGTCAAGCTGATATCAAAAGGGATCGTGGCAAAGGATGGAAGTACCAAGGTCTCCTGAATGCATACCACTATGGAAGTAAGCGATTCGAGGACAACACTGGAAAGAGGTGTCGGATTTGTAACGGTAGGAGCGCTCCGGAGTGTAAACGTTTTCTAGCAATGAGTCGTAGCGGAAGGTGGGAATAAGTGAGGAGGCAGAACTTATGTGGGCCATGCTTAACGAAGCACAGTTATCCCAAGTTCGAAATAGATCTTGTGTGTGGGAAGTACAACTGCACTTGTAAACACTATTCGTCGCTGCACAATGATCTCATAGATGATACAACGCAACAGTCAGGGATTGTCAGCATTCATCACACAAAGTCTGGCGACCTAAGATCCAAGACAGATCCGCTCCTGTTTCGTGCTGTGCCAGTTAAATTACACGGACTTTAAAAGACGAAGAAATTTACTAAGCTTTTAAAAATTCGAAGTGAATGCTGGCCGCTATGCCGACAATGGACCGCGCATATATCCAGGTATGTAGTCGCAGCTGTTAAGGGAGAAATGCAAAGAGATTCAGAATCACGGGCGTTCAGACTGTCAGGAGTCTTGGACTACCAGCGCAGACCCCTCATGGTGAATAACTCAAAAACAAATTTAAACACCTTCAGGGGTTGCCCGTCGTTTCATACCACAAAGCTGTTTTTCGTTTATTAATCGGAGTAAGCAATGCTGTGGTGGCACGTGGCGTTGTGGGTATGTGCGTCGACTCCTTCGCATTTGGACCTACCTGTCTAGGTTCGATTCCTGGTACGACAAGAAATACTTTTCACGGCCCCATCACTTTCGAGTCACTGGCAATGCTCATAGAGCATAACTGTCTTCTCAAACTTGGCCGTTCAAAGTCGGCATAGAACTGTAGGTCCTTTCCACTCGTGATAGAACAATAGCACGCATAACACGAGTGGTTGCTGAGAAGCTAGGTCTGGCCCCCACCCATATTATTGTATTATTAAACAATGTTCAGTTCCGATTTCCGATAAAGTCCAGAGAAGGTGGACCTCAGGAGCCAGTAGCTACCAAAACTCGATTAGGATGGGTTGTCCACGGCAACTATGAGGGACCAGATTACGTAAACTTAATTAAATTCGCTGTTATTGAATGGGCCGAAACAGCAGACTCCTCTAACTGATATTCTTTATAAATGTAGACAACAAAGATCAAAGAAGATCAAAACTATCAACGCTGGAGTAATGACGAAACTGAAGAACCGGACACTTATGTGTTGACTGTGATGACCTTTGGCGCAACCTGCTCGCCATGCGCAGCACAATTTGTAAAAAATGCACATGCTGAACGTTTCATTAAAGATTTCGCTGAAGCAATACGCTCTATCAAGCAAAATCATTATGTATATGATTTAATAGTCAGTTTTCCCACAGTAGAAGAAGCCATTAAGCTGGCCGAAGACATTCGACACAATCACAAGCAAGGTAGATTTTAAATTCCAAATTGAGTATCCAATTCAAGAGACGTCCTACGCGCTCTTAACTCAAAGACCGCGACATGAGCGTCCAAGCACTAGACGAAACAGAAAAGGTGCTGGGGGTGCGGTGGTGCACGTCATTGGACTGTTTAATTTTCAGGGCCAGGTCAAATACGAGTCAGACAGAAATTATTTCCGGACTACGATGTCCTACCAAACGTGACGTCCTGAAGGTGTTGATGAGGATTTTCATGTTTTAAAAAGATCCTGCTCCAAAAGATTTGGCGAACTAAATTTGGTTGGGACAAAGAAATACAAGAAGCAGAATATCAAAAATGGCTGAAATGGCTACAACAACAACAAACTTCCAAAGCTTCAACAACAACAACATTCCCAGATGTAACATCAGCTCATAGTGGGGGACAGGAAAAACAGCTGCACGTATTTCTAGATGCGGTCTAAAATGGTTTCGCAGCAGTAGTCTATATACGAAATATACTTTTAATTAGAAAACGTAACTTGAATCTAAAAAATCATAAAGTGGAACAAAAATTCAGTTGGAAATTAATCGAAATTACAATCAAAGCACACAAATAAATACCATATTTGGTTTGTGTAATTGTATACGACTTGGTTTTAGAAATGCTAATGTTAAGAAGTGTGTAAAGTTAAGAAATTTAGCATGTTGTCAAGTTTCAACACAGGACGTATAATAATTGATGTTTATATGATATGTTACATATAATAACATAGAAAAAAATTAAAAGTGTCAAAATATATTATACAGAGCCAAGGTTAGGCTAGGTTGGAGTGGCTGACTGCTGGAGCAGCCAGAGCCCGTTGTGATACCACGGGGATCGAAAACCCTATACCACAAACCTAGTGGTTTTTTTTTTCATTTGTTTATTTATGTAGCAAGACAAATAGTGCTTACATTTGTAAGAATATTTATAATTAGAGGTTTATGACAACCGTCCTTTACAGCTATGATTTAATAAAGAGTGGAGTGAGCGAGATACAACAAAAATATTTAGATATTAATTCAAGGGAAAGCTACAAGAAAAAACCCTTATTCAACTCTTCAAATCTAATATTGCAATGTCCCCTAGTCAAATATTTTTAATTTAACTATTTTACATATATCGTGCTAAGCGTTTAATTTGACAATGATATGCATTTAATAAGTTCATTATTTGAAATATAACAATTATCATAGAATCTTTGTGTTAAAATCTTTCAGTCGTACCAAACAGGAGCCCCGTACAGTAGAATTGATTGAAAGACAGACTTATACAAAATAAGTTTATTGTCAGTACTAAGTTTCGATTTTCTATTTATAAGGGGGTAAAGAATTTTGATGTATTTGTTAATTTTATCTACAGTGACAGAAATGTGTTCCTGAAAAGTTAGTTTCTTATCAATCATAACTCCGAGATATCTGCAGTGCTGAGTTGATGCTGAGCTGATGCTGAGTAAGCAATGCTGTGGTGGCACGTGGCGTTGTGGGTATGTGCGTCGACAGTCGTTCACAGACCTCCACCCAGTGCAGACGTGTTTCGACTTAGTGCGGAAGTATTATATTATCAAGTGCGCAAAATATCGCCGAAGTAAAATAAGAATCGGTAGCTTCGCGGTAAAGTGATCACCGGTGACTTCGTGGTGCCGGGTTCGAATCCCGAAGAAAAATTGAAATCCTTTTTTTTTTAATTAAAATAAACAAAGACACTTAGTGTGAGTCAGTGCGATGAAGCCAGCTGAGCGACCCGAGCTCCGAAAATCGGGTGATGTTGTACCGGTGGCTGGGACATCAGACCACCAGTCAACACAGGAAGAGGCGGGGAGGAAAAGGAGGAAGAAGCTTCAGCCACAGCCAAACCTGGTGAAGCGCCGTTCCAGCCTTGGATCAGCCGATGCGAAAATTGCGGCAACAGCCGCAATTACAACAGCAGCAGCATCAACAACAACAACTGTAGCCACAACTACAGCAGCAGCAGCCAGAAGGCAGCAAACTTTGGTCGACGACGTAGAATACGAGTCGACAGAAGGCGAGGGGAGATTCTCCTACAGCGGTAGAGAGAACCCCTTCAATGCTCTAACGTCGTCCGAGTCCGAGGACGAAGAGGAAGAGGACCGGGAGCAGCTAAAAAAGATCCAGAGGGAGAGGGAGGAGCTGGATGCCCACATCCAAGCCCTCCAAATCAAATTACGGGCCAGGAGAGCGGCCAAAGAGGCTGCACAACAAAAACAGCAGCCAAAAGAGCAGCAACAACAAGAACAGTCCCATCAGTTGCCAAAGGGACAACGATCAACAGCTGCCAAGAAGCAACAGCAGCAGCAACAACAACTACATCAGCCAAAGCAGCAGCAACAACAACAACAACAACAACAACAACAACAACAACAACAACAACAGAAACAGCAGCAGCAGAAGAAGCAGCCGCAGCAGCAGAAGCAGCAACAACAACAACAGCGGAAGCAACAACAGCAGCAGCCAGCCAAAAAGGAGAGATGCCCTCCAATCAACGTCTTCGGACTGGAGACGAAGGACGTCGACACCTTATGTAAGTTGGCCACCAAAGACTCTTATTATATTAAGTATAAGGGCCCATTGCGTGTATCTGTCCATTGCTTATCAATGGCAGACTATCATGTGGTTAAAGACAGGCTAGCGGTGGCGGAGGCCGAGTTTTTTTCTTACACCCCAAAAGGGGAAAAAGTGCAGACCATGCTCCTTAAGGACGTGGATCCTGACACTGATCCGGAGGAGATCCTCGCTAAGCTGCGCCAAGCGCAGAGCGGCGATGTCCAGGTCGTTGGGGTTAAGCCCTTCATCACTGCGGTTTCGAAAAGGGAGAACAGGAAACTTCCGTTCTTCCTAGTCCAGGTCACCCCAGACAGCAAATTAGATAGTCTAAAACGAATACATCGTCTAGGCTCTATTGATGTCAAATGGGATACATTAAAGAAGACAAACCACACACTCCAGTGTGCTCGTTGTCAGAGGTTTGGGCATGCCGCGGCGAATTGCAACATGCAGTCTCGCTGCGTCAAATGCGCAGGAACCCACAATCGAGGGGAATGTCCTTTAGGGACGGAGAAAGTCGAGGATAGGAGCAAACTGAAATGTGTACTCTGTAAGACCAGCGGGCACCCTGCCAATTATCGGGGATGCCCTAAGGTCCAAGAGATCAGGAAAATAATAGAGGCCAAAAGGAAAGGAAAAATGGTAGAAGCGAAGCCAGTGCCCCGTGTTCCAGCTACCACTGTTACTCCGGCAGTCTCCTATGCCCAAATGGCATCGGGTAGGCGACCGGTTCAACAGACAGTGCCGAAGGTGGCCCCGGTCCCAGTGGCCAGGCAACCTGAAGCCCATCTGGATCTGAAGACGGTCCTGCTCTCCATCCAGGGGCAGATCGCTCAGCTACAAAAGCAGTTCCTTGAGCAAGCAGCGCGAGTAGACCTCATCTACTCGACGCTGTTCGGAGAGCCAAACGCAACATCGGTTTAATGGCTGCGCAGGCAGCCCGTAATCTTAAAATCCTAGCAGTGAATGTGAATTCACTGATCAGGCGTGAACGTCAACTAAACTTCGGTAACTTGTTGCAAATCCATAATCCTGACGTGTTGATGGTTAGCGAAACTAGGCTAAACCAGACGCATACTCTCAGGTACAAGAATTACCATATCATTCGAAGAGACCGAGCCTACCTAGCTGGTGGGGTAGCTCTCTTAATCAAAAAAGGCCTTTGTCATAAGGTCGTGTATAGCGGTGAAGTGCGAAAATTCCAGGCGATAGAAGCGTGTATCGCGCGCATCCCCCTTCGGGGTGGTAAGCGGCTATATGTGATCGCGATCTATGCGTCTGACAAGGCACATATCAATCCCCATTTCATTTCAGAGCTAGATACTCTATTTACTAGCCTTCGACTGAGCTCGGAAGAGAACTACTATGTCATAGCCGGGGATTTGAACTCGAGGCATATGGATTGGGGCAACGTGGTGCATAACGCCAGGGGGACCTCATTGTATAACTGGTTGGCAGAGCACAATAGTGAGTTCAAGCTAGATTTGCTTGCAACCGATAGGCCATCCTTTCCCAGAAGCGGGTCCTATCTGGATCTGATGCTGATAGACAAACGACTGACTATACTGGACGTGGAAAGACGCACACGGAACTGTTTAACTGCGGTTGAGTACGAGAGTGACCACTGCGGACTCTTCGCGGCTATTCAGCTCCTGAACGAGGTGGAAGAACTGGAGGAATATGTCCAGAGGCACCCTTATAATTACAATAAGGTCCGCTGGCCACGTTTCTCCAGGACTTTATCCACAGAACTACGTTCGAGTGGGATCAATCCTCCGACAAACAGAAACCTGACGGACGAAGAGGTTGACAGGTACCTCATACAAATGGACGACGTAATAAAACGAACCATGGAGAAAACCATTCCGAAGGTAGTACAAATCGATGACAGCGATGTTTATCGAAATGCTACCATCGATGCACTTCACGTGCACAAAAGTAGACTGCTGTCAAGACTCAAACTCTTGCACAGACGGTTTACAGATCCACAAAACGCGGAAGTCAGGGCACTGAAGTCTGAGATCAAGAACCTCCAACAGTTAATTCGAATAAATTACAGTTTGGCTATAAGCTTGCACTGGGGCAATAAAATCCGGGCTGTACAATCCAACAACCCGGGTATGTTCCCGCAAGTAAATAAAATATTTCGGAGGAAAGATCAAAATGACATTCAGGTCGTTAGACTTCCCAGGACGACACCCAACGAACAATTACTGACTTCAATTGGCATCGATCCAGGTGAGGCAGTGCTAGACAATGACTTCTTCGTGGTTGAAGATCCCCAGGAGAAGGTTAAAGCTATTGGTGCTGTGTTCCAGCGAGTGTATACGGTCAACGAGGTTAGTAGGCCGAATCACGATCTGGAGAACAGAGCCTTGCTAAACCACTTCTATCTGCGCAACGAGATAAGTCAATGGCGATCCGAGAATCCTGGTTTCACCAGGTTCAGTGACGATAATATGGCACATAGTGCCGTCGCCTACGATGTAAATCACATCTTGATTTCCCAAGAAGATCTTCAGGGTATCTTCAACTCGCTGAAAAAGAAAAAGTCAGTGGGAATCGATGGAATACCGAATATTGTTCTTCGCCATCTTCCCCCCGAAGCGGTCCAAATTTACACAACATTGTTCAACAACGCGCTGAGTAATGCACATTACCCGGCGCATTGGAAAACAGCTGTAGTGCAACCGATCCCTAAACGGGACAAAGACAAATCCATCCCGACAAATCTTCGGTCGATCAGTCTTCTTCCCTGCATAAGCAAGG
Organism: Eristalis pertinax; assembly: GCA_907269125.1. Taxonomy (NCBI): domain Eukaryota; kingdom Metazoa; phylum Arthropoda; class Insecta; order Diptera; family Syrphidae; genus Eristalis; species Eristalis pertinax. The sequence goes on along the minus strand of OU026146.1, from coordinate 16,431,909 downwards.
TTTTTGAAAAGATAGTCATAGGAGTTCTGAAACAATGGGCTGATGAAAATAAAATAATACCGGACAACCAGTTCGGATTTAGGGCGGGGCATGATACCATACATGCCGCGTCAAAGCTGGTATCCGACATTCAATGGAATAAAAGCAAAAATCAGTGCACGGGTGCCTGTCTGATTGACTTGGAGAAGGCGTTCGACACCGTTTGGTTGGAGGGTCTCTTCCTCAAGCTGGTCAGGCTCGGCATAAGTAAACCATTGCTATATACGATCTATGCCATGATAACAGGTAGAAAGTTCGTCGTGAAAAGTAACGGCGTAACTTCTACCACGGTCTTTGACATTAAAAATGGTCTTCAACAAGGGGCTGTTGGTTCGCCGATCTTGTTCTCAATATTCACTGCGGATCTTATAGGTTCCATGCCGCACTTAATTGCGTACGCCGACGATCTAGTAGCGTACAGATCAGGTCCGAAGGTCGAAGTAATAAATATCTTGTTGCAGCGTGACTTCGAAAAAATTCAGCGATTTTGCGACGACTGGAAGTTGATTATCAACTTCCTGAAGTGTGAAACTACCCTTTTCAGGACCCCGTTGTACACGGCATCGCGGGATACGCGCACAAACTGGCGCAAGTTCGGCATAGTTGACCCGCAAGGACGGCCGTTAGCTGTGAAAAGTGTAGTTAGATATCTTGGCATTTGGCTGGATCAATATCTGTATTTTGACAAACATATAGATATTGCTCTGACGAAAGCCAGAAAAGCCTTTGCTGCGGCAAGGAGGTTGTTTTTCAGCAGCCAACTTGATACCAGGGTGAAGGTAATCTGCTACATGGCCCTAGTACGGCCAATTATGGCGTACGGTTGTCCCCTGTGGTTCAACGTGAGTCCTTCCCAGATGGAAAAGATGAGGTTGTTCGAGAGACAGTGTCTCCGGAGCTGTCTCCGTTTGTATCGCACACCCGAGTCTGAGTACAAGAAGTACTATCCTAACGAGGTCCTGTACAACGAGGCAAACTTGAACAGGATAGATAATTTTATTATTAAGCTGATCAGAAGGCACATTGCACGGGCTATGACTTCTTCCAACAGTCTGATCTTTGGGGCTTATTACCCCAATATCATGTACCATGAAAGGGTGCGCCTTAACGGCTTTATTCCTCCCGAGGCATTCCTTTATTTAGACACGATTGGCCTAATACAGGATACAGACGGATGCCCTGTTATCTTCCATGTCGTACGCCGAACAGTGGACAGGCGACTCCAATACGAACCGGATGTCGCTCGCACCCACGAGGATCTTCTTCGGTTCAGTAGAGCGATCCCCGCTCGTGACAGGAAAGAGTCTGCCAAAGAACGGCAATTTTACTGGTGGTTACACCAAAACCAGTCTCCGCCACCGCTGGCTTTTCTAGATGACCAGATAGTTGACCATGGTGGCCAACTTACATAGGTTTAAGGTAGAAAGCAGGAAAAAAAAAAAAAAAAAAAAAAAAAAAAAATCCAAAAACATTAAAAAACAAAAAATCCAAAAAAATTAATAAAAACAAAAAATCCAAAAAAAAAAAAAAAAAAAATTATAAAACTAATAAGAAAAGAAAAAAAAAGGTGCACCACGGCGTATAAAATATATATGTTAGGCATATACATAAAATATACGCCCTGGTGCACGTGTCCGTACTGTTACGGACATAGTTAAGATAGTCTTAAGTTTTATGTTAGGGTAAGTTAGTATAAGGTAGTTTAAGTAGTTAAGTAAGTAAGTTTAGTTTAGCCAAGTTTTTTGAAAATTTTCTTGGCAAATAAAAAATTTTATTAAAAGATTGTCTCAAAGACTAAAAAAAAAAAAAAAAAAAAAAGCTGCTGGAGCAGCCAGAGCCCGTTGTGATACCACGGGGATCGAAAACCCTATACCACAAACCTAGTGGTTTTTTTTTTCATTTGTTTATTTATGTAGCAAGACAAATAGTGCTTACATTTGTAAGAATATTTATAATTAGAGGTTTATGACAACCGTCCTTTACAGCTATGATTTAATAAAGAGTGGAGTGAGCGAGATACAACAAAAATATTTAGATATTAATTCAAGGGAAAGCTACAAGAAAAAACCCTTATTCAACTCTTCAAATCTAATATTGCAATGTCCCCTAGTCAAATATTTTTAATTTAACTATTTTACATATATCGTGTTAAGCGTTTAATTTGACAATGATATGCATTTAATAAGTTCATTATTTGAAATATAACAATTATCATAGAATCTTTGTGTTAAAATCTTTCAGTCGTACCAAACAGGAGCCCCGTACAGTAGAATTGATTGAAAGACAGACTTATACAAAATAAGTTTATTGTCAGTACTAAGTTTCGATTTTCTATTTATAAGGGGGTAAAGAATTTTGATGTATTTGTTAATTTTATCTACAGTGACAGAAATGTGTTCCTGAAAAGTTAGTTTCTTATCAATCATAATTCCGAGATATCTGCAGTGCTGAGTTGATGCTGAGCTGATGCTGAGTAAGCAATGCTGTGGTGGCACGTGGCGTTGTGGGTATGTGCGTCGACTCCTTCGCATTTGGACCTACCTGTCTAGGTTCGATTCCTGGTACGACAAGAAATACTTTCACTTAATTAAATTCGCTGTTATTGAATGGGCCGAAACAGCAGACTCCTCTAACTGATATTCTTTATAAATGTAGACAACAAAGATCAAAGAAGATCAAAACTATCAACGCTGGAGTAATGACGAAACTGAAGAACCGGACACTTATGTGTTGACTGTGATGACCTTTGGCGCAACCTGCTCGCCATGCGCAGCACAATTTGTAAAAAATGCACATGCTGAACGTTTCATTAAAGATTTCGCTGAAGCAATACGCTCTATCAAGCAAAATCATTATGTATATGATTTAATAGTCAGTTTTCCCACAGTAGAAGAAGCCATTAAGCTGGCCGAAGATATTCGACACAATCACAAGCATGGTAGATTTTAAATTCCAAATTGAGTATCCAATTCAAGAGACGTCCTACGCGCTCTTAACTCAAAGACCGCGACATGAGCGTCCAAGCACTAGACGAAACAGAAAAGGTGCTGGGGGTGCGGTGGTGCACGTCATTGGACTGTTTAATTTTCAGGGCCAGGTCAAATACGAGTCAGACAGAAATTATTTCCGGACTACGATGTCCTACCAAACGTGACGTCCTGAAGGTGTTGATGAGGATTTTCATGTTTTAAAAAGATCCTGCTCCAAAAGATTTGGCGAACTAAATTTGGTTGGGACAAAGAAATACAAGAAGCAGAATATCAAAAATGGCTGAAATGGCTACAACAACAACAAACTTCCAAAGCTTCAACAACAACAACATTCCCAGATGTAACATCAGCTCATAGTGGGGGACAGGAAAAACAGCTGCACGTATTTCTAGATGCGGTCTAAAATGGTTTCGCAGCAGTAGTCTATATACGAAATATACTTTTAATTAGAAAACGTAACTTGAATCTAAAAAATCATAAAGTGGAACAAAAATTCAGTTGGAAATTAATCGAAATTACAATCAAAGCACACAAATAAATACCATATTTGGTTTGTGTAATTGTATACGACTTGGTTTTAGAAATGCTAATGTTAAGAAGTGTGTAAAGTTAAGAAATTTAGCATGTTGTCAAGTTTCAACACAGGACGTATAATAATTGATGTTTATATGATATGTTACATATAATAACATAGAAAAAAATTAAAAGTGTCAAAATATATTATACAGAGCCAAGGTTAGGCTAGGTTGGAGTGGCTGACTGCTGGAGCAGCCAGAGCCCGTTGTGATACCACGGGGATCGAAAACCCTATACCACAAACCTAGTGGTTTTTTTTTCATTTGTTTATTTATGTAGCAAGACAAATAGTGCTTACATTTGTAAGAATATTTATAATTAGAGGTTTATGACAACCGTCCTTTACAACTATGATTTAATAAAGAGTGGAGTGAGCGAGATACAACAAAAATATTTAGATATTAATTCAAGGGAAAGCTACAAGAAAAAACCCTTATTCAACTCTTCAAATCTAATATTGCAATGTCCCCTAGTCAAATATTTTTAATTTAACTATTTTACATATATCGTGTTAAGCGTTTAATTTGACAATGATATGCATTTGATAAGTTCATTATTTGAAATATAACAATTATCATAGAATCTTTGTGTTAAAATCTTTCAGTCGTACCAAACAGGAGCCCCGTACAGTAGAATTGATTGAAAGACAGACTTATACAAAATAAGTTTATTGTCAGTACTAAGTTTCGATTTTCTATTTATAAGGGGGTAAAGAATTTTGATGTATTTGTTAATTTTATCTACAGTGACAGAAATGTGTTCCTGAAAAGTTAGTTTCTTATCAATCATAATTCCGAGATATCTGCAGTGCTAAGATCAGTCAATATCGATAGAACCCATTTGAAGTTTTACGTTGTTTGGAATAAAGCAATGTTTTCGTCTACGTGTAAACCAAACTGCTTTCGTTTTCGAAGCATTTACTTTAATTTCCCATTTGGAAAGGAATTTTTCTAATTTGGAAAATTATTGCTGTATCATCAGCAAACATAGCAATATTCACATCATTGCCAAGATCTGGAATGTCAGAGACAAATATATTAAAAAGTGTTGGGGCGAGTACAGTACCTTATGTAATATTTTGTACTGCGGACTTAACATTTTGTACTTTTACTATATATTTTCCTTTATCTAAAAAACTCTGGATGATTTTAACAGTTTCCATAGGAAAGTTTAATTTAATAAGTTTGTATATTAAAGCATCATGCCAAACCGTATCAAAGGCTTTTTCAATATCTAATAATACTAATCCAGTGGACTCTTTGGATTGAAATTTATGTTTGACATGTTTCTTAATCCTAATGATTTGATGGTACGTATTGTGAGAACGCCGAAACCCAAATTGATAGTAGGGGAGTATATTATTAACTGTTAAGTGATTGTCAATCTTTTCTTTTATTATCTTTTCTAATAGCTTACTTAAACTGCTTAGTAAACTTATTGGCCTATAACTGTTGACGTCGTCTTTTGGTTTACCAGGCTTGCCAATCGGAATTACCAAAGCTGTTTTCCAACAATCAGGGAAGTAGCTGAGTTTAAGGGATGCATTAAGAATTGCAGTTAGCTTATTGTTAATACCATCTAAGCCAGGACTTTTTTTAGCTTTAAGGTTTTTGATCAATGATCTTACTTTATTAGTATTAAGTATACTTAAATCCGATAATTCAACATTTGCTTGTGAGAGACTGTCAATGGTGTGAGACACTTCAGTGGAAGTGGCAGGATCACTAAAATGGGCAGTAAGCAGGTGATTTTTTGAGAAAGTCTCTGCAAGTAGATTGGCTTTATCGCTTGGAGAAAGCTGGTTTTGGACCCTTCGAGGTGGAATACTCAAACCTCTTTTTTTAATAATTTAATTTTTATTAATTATATTCCAACGCTTATTTTATTTTTAACATTTTCATGCTATAAAGAAAGCAGTCAAAGCGATAACGTATCCATTTTCTTCTTTCTGAGTTTCTCAGCCGTATTAATAGTAAAATATTACTAGGAAGCGGAATTGCATTACTATCTTTCCTAGGGTACTTAGGTATTGCGAAATCGGCAGCGCAGTTTAATAACGAAGTAAAATGCATACACATTGAATCAATTTGGGTAGTCGTAGTTACAAGCGAAGAAATGACATTATTCTGATTGCAGTTGGTATTGACAAATGAAGCAAAATGGTTCCAATTGGCTGCGGAATATTTACAATATGACGTAGGTCGATTGACTTCAACTAAGAGATTCATATTTATACTGACAGGAAGATTATCTGACCCCAAATTGTCATAAGTGAACGGCATAGAGCAGTGCGTTGAAATATTAGTCATAAAGAAGTCTAGAGTGGAAGGACTTTTAGATTTAGATGTTGGGACGTAGGTAAATTCAGAAGGGTATAGTAAAGAAAAATTTGGGTGCATTTCGTTAATATTATACAATTCGTTACGCCAGCAATTAGCCCGGAGACAATTCCACAATTGATGGCGACAATTTAAATCTCCGCCAAAGATAACTTTACCTCGATATCTAAATATTTTTTGCAAGTCGTTCTTAAAGTGAGACATCTTATCAATATTTCTATTTAAACCCGGGAAATAAACAGAAAAGATACTCACTTTAGAGTTGCTGCCTATATTAATTTCTATGCCAATTGATTCAATACAACGCAGTTGTAAGCCTGGGTGTACCAAATGTACAATATTTTTCCGTATGACGACAGCAACGCCACCTCCTGTTGTGTTACTCCTGTCGAGACGATCACAATTATAGTTTGGGTGAGAAAAGGGTTTGTTTACATTTAAGTGAGTTTCCGTAACCAAAGCAATATCAACTTTTTTATCAATAATATAATTAAAGAATTCTAATATTTTATTTGATATGCTTCTTGCATTCCAAGTAATAATGTTCAGGGAATTATATACCATCATCATTTGAATAAATGTTTTTGATAGCAAGAGATGTGATTACATTGAATTGATCATTTTTTGTTATACAGGTTTGAAGCTTTGCTAATACTTCATTTAAAAGAGACTTTATTTCTTTGAAAGAGAATAAAAAAAATTCTGATGAGAGGTGATGAGAGCGATCAGCTGGTCGAATATTGTTTGTTGGCTTAGCTGTTGGTACAGTGGTTGCACGTTTAGGAAGAGGAGGGAAATGTGAAAGGGAGTGTGAATCGAAAGGTTTTTGTGGGAGTAATATAGGTGGTGTGCGTTTGCTGTTGTTTGGACGTTGATGAGAGGAGAGTTTTTGACGAATCTCCAGATATTGTTTACGACTAATGCAACTTGGATCAGTTGATCTGTGTGGTTCGCTGCAATTGGCGCAACGCATTGCGTCAGGTTCTTTGCATTCAGTTGTTTTGTGGCTGCCGGAGCAGTTAGCACAAGAACTTTTAGCATGACAATGCATGGAGCCGTGTCCATACAGCTGACAATTATGACATTGTGTAATTTTTCCTGGTTTTTGTCTCTTAAAGTCCCAGCGGACTATGGTTCTGAACAAACTGGAATGATTTTTCTTCAGTTCGTTTAATTTTATTGTTTCGCGTTGAATATACACAATGTAAATATAGCTTTTGTAATGGATGTTTGGGTTAACATTGTTTGTGATCATTTTCACGTCGATGCACTTTATTCCGGATGAAATAAGTTGTTCCTTTACTAGTTTTTCGCTTGTAAGATCAAGTCCCGATAAAATTACTTTCAAGGGTCGCGTTTCCTTTCGAGAAAAAGTGAAGAATTCAATATTTAGTCTGTTTAGTTCCGATTTTATTTTCTCTGAGCTTTCCAAAGATGGAGAAGTAATTTTTTGGCCGAGCGATATGTTTTTGATAAGATAATTATCGATTTTTAAATCACTCAATACGCGACGAACACGTTCACCTGTTGATTTTATTAGAACTATAGGAGGGACACTATCTTTTATGACGTTTAAACGTTCATTATTAATACTATCCGCATTTTCGCCGGAGTTGTCCAGCACACCGAAATAATTTGTATTATTCACCATTGTTGAATATTTAATATTTGCACTTAAAAAAGACTGTTTGCTGGGAGGGCGATTATCGCCTTCACCAGAGTCACTACAAATTCGCTTGTTGGAAATCTTACTCTCTAAGAACACACGATGGGAAAAAAACACTTGCACTCACTTCAACTGCTAACACAAGAGTCAACCCGCTAGTGTTTTTGATAAAGCAGACGAGTTGACTGATAGTGATGTTGTTTAGTTCTGTCAAGTTGTTGAACTAGTAGGCGTCCAGATGACGCTTTCTACGTATGGAGAGAGCATTATAATTAAATAGGATATGTGAAGTGGTTTCTACCTCTTCTTCATCCCTGCAGCTTCTACAGAAGTCATTAAAGGGAAGGCCTAGTCTGGAGGCGTGCGTGCCAATGGCACAATACCCGGTAAGTACACCGATAATGGTGAGTGTATTGGATCTATGGTGGGCCATAGCAGTTTTGCAGTGAGGCATTTAGTGCCAGTAGACCATCTACGATTTGTGTTGGTAAGTGTTTCACACTTTAGTAGATGTTTAGCAGTAGCAATAAGCATGGATGGCATATCACCATCCGGAAGGCGTACCACCTTGGTACCCCTTCTAGCGAGCTCGTCCGCTTCACAATTCTCTGGGATGTCACAGTGTCTCGGCACCCACATAAGTTGGATGTTAAAATACTTGGCCATCTCGTTCAGAGATAGGCGGCAATTCAGGGTAGTCTTTGAGTTAAAAGCGACTGCGCTCAGAGATTTGATCACTGCTTGATATTACATTGTTTTTTAGCCAGGACAGCGCTCCTTTAACCGCTATGTTGTCTGCCCGAAAAACGCTACTGTGGTTTGGTAGTCAAAATGACAGTTGGATGTTTAGATCCTTAGAATAGACACCTGTTCCCATACCATCGTTCATCTTCGATCCATCTGTCAAGAATCGCAGAGGACCATCCAGCGTCTGATAATCAGACTCCCAATAAGATCTCGGGGGAACGCTGATATGATGGAGCCAAACTGAATAGAAAGACCAGGCTATGTACATAGTCTAATGGCGCAATTGTAAAAATCTTTCAAGGAATCAAGGTCATATTAATTATTTACATAAATGGACGTATTTTTAGGAAAAAATTAAACAGATAAAAAAATGATCGAACCGGACTGACGCACGGGCGCCCAGCTGTAGTACGAAGTTTCAGCGGGAGTCCCCCAGAGATCAGTCCTTGGACCCCTCCTATGGAACTTAATGTACGACGGAGTGATCCGATTGCCGCTATCACAAAGAGTCAAGGTCGTCGGCTTTGCCACTTTTCATTCGAAGATGGCCACATCCTTGGAAGCAAACATAAAAAAACAGGCTCCCAGATGGATTAGGTACTAAGCCACGCCTTTAGAAAGTCCACACACACTTTTGAGTCAGGCTCTACGGATTCTGGGGAGAGCCAGTTATTGCGTTTGATTGACCCTTTCGGAAAAAGTTCAAGGGTAACAATATCACCACCATCACGATCAACTAAAGAAAAACCATGGGCGCATTAGCGCCAGTTAAAAGTACTGTGTCCAAAACACAGGTAATAACATCACCAACGAGGCCGCATTCGCCACTTCATGACGAACACGCCTTAGCGAGGCTCAAATTGCTCGAACAAGAGAATGCATAACTTCGGACTAAGGTCAGTAGCATGGAAGCTCTCTGCGAAGAACTAAGACTGGAGCAAAAGGTTGAACGGGCTCCAAACAAGGCAGTCTCCGAAGAGCCCCTGACTAGAATACTGTTGTTTACATAAATCAACCTTCATCATTGTAAGGATGCTACTGCAATCCTATGTAGCAGACTTTCCATGGTGAAAACAAAGCGAGTGGAGGATGGCATAACTTCGTTGTTGCTTTAGCATACCTCCCTTACGACTCTGTTCTCCCACAACCTCCAAAAGCGGTAGCAGAACTCGTAGAGTATTGCGACACCAGATAGATGGGCCTAGTCATCTGTTGCGACGCTAATGCTCAGAATTCCTTCTGGAGCAGCAGCAAATACAACAAGAGAGGGACTAATCTTCTAGACTTCATACTATCGTCAAATTTGGACATCAAAAACTTTGGTTCCCAGGCAACTTTGGTTACGACTAGAAGACAGGATGTAATCGACTTAACGCTATCCAACAGATACCTTAAGGAGATTACAGCCTGGAAGGTTCTGTCGGAATTGTACATGTCAGACCAAAGATGCATTGAATTCCGAATCGAATGCAAAGCCATAACCTTGCTGAAGAGAAGGAATCCTAGAACTGGATACGGTTTAGGGGGTGGACTAGAAACTCGCTTCGAACCTCTCCCTAGGCTCAGAACGAGACGGAACGTTGAGAAGGCAGCTCAAGATCTGAACAATACTCTCAACAAATGTTTCGAACTGACATATCCAGCCATATGTGTGACATACCCCCTGCAGATGACCTGTTCCATGGTGGAACACAGAACTGCAGACTATTCGTAAGGAAACCAGAAAACTTCTTAATAGGTCCCCAAAGACCAATTCAGAGGAAGACTGGAACATGTATCGATCAAAACAAAAAGAATAGAAGAGACTAATTCGGATATCGGAAAGTGCCTCTTATCGAAATTTCTGTGGAAGTATCGAAACACTCAGTGAAAACAGCAGGCTCAAAATCCTTAAGAAAGACAAACCTGTCAGACTGGAAACACTCAGGAAACCCGATAGTACCTAACTGAGCCAAAAACTGAGACTCTGGAACTGGAGATGAGCTGATAAACATCACACACCGAGCCTGGTATGTGTGATCACTCCTGGTAACAGACGAGGCTATCAAGTACGCAGTGGCGTCCTTTGATTTTTTCTAGCCGCCAGGTACCGATGGCATATATCCAGCTTTGCTGCAAAAGGCCATCGATCCATTACTACCGGTTATGAAAAGAATTTTCACAGCCAGTCTAGCACTGGAATATATCCCGACCCCATGGTGCACAGTTAGTGTAGCCTTCATACACAAAATCACAAAAATCGGTAAGGGGACTACTCATTCGCCAAGAGCTTCAGACCGTTCAGTTTGACCTCCTTCCTGCTGAAAGGCATGGAAAGGCTGGTAGAGCTACATGTGCCCAAAAATGCTTTGCAAATCCATCCACTGTCTCAGATGCAACATGCTTATGAGCGCGGAAAATCTTGCGAGACTGCATTTCAAAATCTAGTTGGCAGAATTGAATGTACACTCGATGGGAAAGAATACGCGCTGAGCATCTTCATCGATATAGAGGGTGCTTTTCACAATGCGACTTTTGATGGCATGTGCAACTCGGCCAGAGAACATTGTGTAGATCATTAGTGTTGTGGATCAAAGCAATGCTAATGAACTATAATTGCGGATGCGGACTGTGGCCAGTATGTAATGTCGGCGTAAATAGAGGCTGCCCTCAGGGTGGCGTCCTATCTCCTCTTCTATGGTGCATGCTGGGCTTGAACCCCTTAATTGCTCTAATGTCTACGCCCAGGCATATGCGGATGATGTAATCGTACTGTCGTGCCTAGCGGTTATGTGTTCAAAAGCGCAGGCGGCTCTAGACGTGATCGACAACTGGTGTATTAGGAATGGACTTTCAGTTAACCCTCTTAAAACAGAGGTTGTTCTCTTCACGAAGAGGAGAAAGTTGACTGGTCTGACTCAGAAGTTGTCTTTCGTACAACTCACACTGGAGTTTCGATGACATTGCGCATCGCATTTCTTTTGACCACAAGCTCCTGGATATGCCTTTTGACGCAAGGACACCAGAAATCCACGCCGCGCACATAAAAAGTCGACTTTCCCTACACTCAGAACTTGCTCTGGCTACAATATGGGCCAGGAAAAGAATGTAGTCGAATCTTCCCGGATAGCTCCAAGACCAAGGAAGGATTTGGCGCTGGCGCTTTCGAAGAGCGACAACATTCGACTCCACACCTCATTAGATACATTTGCGTGGGTCTTCCAAGCGGAAACCTATGGGATCACAGGAAATGAGATCGCCGATGAACTTGCTAGACAACAATCAGAGGAGATACTCTTAGGACCGGAACCTGCGTTGGTTAGGGCCTCCATCGATGGCTGGGTTTCTCGACGAACTCTACTCTTAAGACCGGCTGCCCTCTGAGCAGACTGAAGAAAACCAGTAAGCCACTAAAGTGGCATCGAGAACTAGCAGAGCTACGCAAAGCCAGTAAAAGGTGCTTCAATAGAGCAAACATCATCATGGTATAAGGCCGGTGGAACTACAACACGGTTTAGAGCTAATAGCACCATGACAAACAACCATCTTTAGCAGCTGCCTCAGCTTCGGTTATAGCCCAGTATTATGGAGAAAGGCTAAAGTAATCTTTTTACTTAAGTGTGGGAAAAAAACACATAGTGTTCCCAAAGATTTCAGACCCATCACGCTCCCATCCTGTGTTCTTAAAACCATGAGACTGATGGATCTACACATTAGAGATACTACTCTATTCAGATCCCTGTCTCCGTACCAACATGCCTACAGAAGAGCCTGCTCAGCAGAGACAGCAATACACTCTCTAGTAATCACCATTGAAAAATCTATTGAACAAGGATTTCCCGATGGTAGCTTTCCTGGACGTAGAGGGGGCAATTCGAAGCGATAGAAAACGCTCTACGAAACTTGAATGTTGAAATCTGTATCCGAGAGTGGATAAACTCCTGTATAATACAATAGAAAAATTTAATCTCAACTAGGCAACTACAGTACAGAAAGAAGGGTTTTCATAGGCACACCTCAAGGGAGATAGGAATCTCCGCTTCTCTGGATTATTGTAGTTGATGATATTCTTAAGCGATTAAGTGCGACAGGATGCAAATCCATAGCATATGCAGATGTAATTTTCCAGACACCATCACTGACATGATGGATGGACGGACAGTGTCGGACTTGGTGTAAACCCATCAAAGACTGAGCTGGTCCTCTTGACAAGAAAATACAAAATTCCAAGCATCACTCCACCAAAGTTGAAAGGGAAAGAGTTAACTTTCACTGATCGAGCGAAGTACTTGGGTGTTATCGTCGACAGCAAACTAAGACATTTAGGAGCGCACCAGGAAGCCATTGATTACACTTTACACCTGCAGAAAAATAGTCGGACCAAAATGGGGAATCCGACCGAGAATAACTCACTGGCTCTACACGGCTATAACATCAGTACTGACTTACGGAGTACTACTGTGGTGGAAGGCGCTACAAATAAAGCAAAATCTTATCAAAATAAGCACAATAAAAAGATCGGCATGCATCTGCATCACATGTGCAATCAGATCAACACCAACGCAGCGGCGCGGCGACACTCGAAATCCTACCCAATCTCCTTCCTATGGACATTTACGGGAAGCTTATTACCACGCATGCAGTATAAAGACTGAGGGAGTGTAAGCTTTGGGGAAAAGCCCACATCAAAACGCGTATGAAGCTACTTCATAATTCGAAGATTCCTAAACAATCTGATTACATAATACCCTTTGAAGACTTTGAAATTAAGCACTAAACAGTAATCCCCTCGCAAATAGAGTGGGATTAAAGAAAGGTGTATAACTCCACTGTCACGGAAATTTACACAAACTGCTCCAAGTCGGAGGAAGTCACAGGCTCTGGTGTATACGCCAGTTCGCAACGAAATAGCCGACGAATCAGCAAGAAGGAGGCGAGTCTACCATTGGCACGAATTCAGGCGACACCTCACCCCCAAATGAAAGCGTTAAAATCAATACTACTGACAGACGCCATAATCAAAACCAATCGTAGATGGGTGGAATTGGACACCTGTACTTCATCGAAAACGATGTAATCTCTCAAAAACTGAAGCTCTCCTAGAATTGGACAGGAGTAATTACTATCTATTGCCTAATTGGCAATCAAGGCAGAATGCTTGGAGCACCCTACAATGACTTCTGTAGGAGCTGCATGGGTGACGAGGAAGAGGAAACTGTTCTACATTACCTCGAAACATGCCTGCCCCTTGCGGAGACAAGAAAAAAGCTTATGGAAAGCTATTTCCTTGATAGTATTGAAAATTTATCTAACATCAACATAAAGGACATCCTCAAGTTCATTAAAACCACCAACCAGTTATAGGTATCAATACACATACCAATAGAGAGAAAGTACGAACAACTCTAGTAGGTCAATGAAGTGGCGGGAAACGCCGAATAGTGACAGCACAACGAACCTTGAAGGTCCAAGTGAGGCAAATTCCGAAGGAAATTTTGCCAGTCACATCTACCTACCTACCTACCTGAGAAATGAAGAAGATAACTATGGTAAAGTTAGAGATTATAAAAATAAAATTATCAACTACATAAAGCAGATATAGTCGGTGCCGGTTGTATGTGTTCTGCACAAAAATGAAATTCAAATGGGACACAAAAAATGTTCTTAAATGCAGTTTTTTATATTAATGTGTGATGTACTTAAAAAAAATGCGGATATCCTAAAAACTATAGGCGCAGTAGATTATGAACAATGATTAACAATTTTCTTCATATACACGCTTCTGGGTCATAACCACCCTTCCAACAGCCCCGCCGTCGCATTATTCCATAACATTTTGAATACAGAAGATATTTCAATTATTGTAAAGGGTAACCAGATAGCAATGATAGTTTTTACGGAAGTACCCTCATTTGACCCACAAACCACAAACCAGACTGAGTTTTGTGCGAATTGAAGAAAACATACCAGGCGTAGTTACCATTTTTCGTTTCAGACGAGGCGGTCAATAGGCAAAATTGTTTTGTTATTGTAGAGAACACAATCCACAACTGTTCGACCAAGAATCAGTGCATCTACAAATATTTGACTTTTTGTTGCGGATTATGGTTTGGCGGCATCATATGACCATATTTTATTCGGAATGAGGATGTCTCCTTCCTCATTGCCGTCAATAGGGAGCGTCGACCCGAGCCAAATCCGAGCCGAGCCATCCTGATGCATAAGTCGTTTTCACATCACACAAAAGACGATGGAAAGTCGTACAGTTGAAAAGTTGTACCTATATCTATTTTTGAAAATTTGAAGGCAAATATGCTGCGAATATAGCAGAAATAAGAGAGCAAAAAAGTAAAATGACCAAAGAAGTTTTTTTTTTATAAATGATTTATGCAAATTTTCCAATATTATTGTTATTATTAGTACCTGTACATAAGTTTCGTGTGAATAAATTTTATAGGTATTGTTCATACATACAAAAATACACACATTGAGTAAAGTATTCATTAATTTCACTCTAGTGCTTCAGACAGTAATTCCCACAAATGGTAGTTTAATAAATCTGCTTCATGAACATAGGCTTTGTTCGTTTGTTTACCCCGCCTTTCTGTGTTGAAAATTTGACACCAAAATTTGGAAAAAGTTTAAGTAACCAGCGAATTTTCAAATAAGAACTCTAATTCACCCCACTACTACGGTTGGGGAAGGGTATCAGCTGTTCGTCAGCTGCTCGCAAGAACTCTCACGTATTCAAAGACAGATATGTTACGAGTAGTGAAGTAGATGTACTTAATAAAGGCTCAAAAGCTACCTTCAAAAATGCGACTCGCGAAGAGGTACTAGGCCTTACACTCGCAAGTCCATTTATTTTTAATTCAATTGTGAATTGGCATGTGTCAGATGAACCATCCCTGTTAGACCACCAACACATCAGGTTCGACATACTTGGCCAACTCTCACATGCTACCACCAGACAAGACCTAATGCACGGATTGCGATCTTTTTCAAGAACTTATCTTCTCCAGAAAACAAATGCTTCTCACGTCCATTGATTCCATCGAATATTTAGACGAAGCGGCTTTTCAGCTTAATGGCATATTGCTTAATTCCTATCAGGTCAGCTGGTTGAATGGACCATGAATTTAACAAAGCATGACTGCCTCTTTCAAGCACTTCTGCAGAAATCAATTGAACTCATCCTACCGGAATTGACAGCTTTATTTAGAGCCAGGATACATACCAATTCCCTGGAGACAGGTTAATGTTGTTTTTATCCCCAAACCGGGTAACAGACCCACCGAACTGCCTAAATCTTACAGACCAAGGCTCAACTATAATGCACATGAGCGAGCATTCGCACTTGCTCATGCTTAACGAAACATTTGTGTTTTGCACGTGCTTACCGAAATGTTCGCAATCTTTCATGGACGACATTATAGGTTGACTCATAAGGGTGCGTGCGCGATTGACAATAGCTAATGCTCGCTCATGCGCATTATAGTTGAGTCTTAACATACCAACGAGGTCAAATATCTGGGAGTAATCCTAGATAAACGACTTAACTGGAACGCACATATTACGTCCGCCATAAAGCGTGCTACCAGAGCCCTGTGGGTCAGTAGACGTCTATACGGCAGGACTTGGGCTCTCTCTCTCCCAAAATCATTCATTGGTTGTTCACAATGATGGCGACAGCCATTATTACATATGCAGCCATTGTTTGGTGGCCCAAAACACTCTAATTAACGACGGCAAATAAGTTGCTGTTGGCTTGCCTCGAAGAGATTGAAACTTCTGAGCACATTTTGTGCGAATGTCCGCCACTAATATTGTTAAGGAAACGTCTTTTGCGACAACTTCAACCCTCCGATACAATAGATCTATCCTGGTCGCGGTGTCGTTGCTAGAAAAAAAAGAAATGCCCAGCCGCGACCAGGCGTGTTTTTGGACTTGTTTCAACCATCTCGTCCTGGGTCTGCCATGCGAATTGCATTCAAGGCACGCCTCGGAAAGCGGACATTCGTGCCACGTGGCCAAACCATCCCCAACAATCCTATACAATAGATCTATCCTGGTCGCGGTGTCGTTGCTTTCACGGCGCGGGTTGCACAAGAGGAAAAAAAAATCCCCAGCCGCAACCAGCCGTGTTTTTGAACTTGTTTCAACCACCTCCTCCTGGGTATGCCAAGCGGTCACCTATCGCCTGATGAAATCGCATTCAATGCACGCCTCGGAAAGCGGACATTCGTGCCACGTGGCCAAACCATCGAAGGATAGCCCTTTCCGTTCGAAAAAGCAGCTGCTCTACATTAAGGTCCTGGCGTACTGCCGTGTTTATTACAATGTTTCAAAATTGAGCCAGCTTGCCTAATCCTACAGGAAAGCTCAGCATTATTCTCCCTCGATCGTGAACAAGACCAATGGGACTCCACTAACATGTAGAGTGCAATGAACAGGCGTTCTGGAAATTACATTAACTTCTGATTGCTTAACGTGGGAATAACCTTCAACGCAGCATCTGCACATACGGCAACAATCCTATCGAGTGCGCGAGTTATGTTCGGGAGCAAAACGTATACACAATTAAATAAAACACTGAACATTTAACAACAAAAACAAGTTTATTTGAGTAGTTCATAATAATACCGACTTCGTCGGTTGTCTGCTGCGCTACAACACCCAGCCCACACATATATTTATATATATAATGAAAAGGAGAGGTGACACACCCTTGGCAAAGTCCGACTTACCATTTAAAATTTCCCTCGCCACGCAACTGCTACCTACCTATCTAGATGAGTAAATCTCATATGTGCAGAAATAAATTCTCCACGTTTCGCTCGATCGATTCCACATACGAATTAAGAACTGAGTTTTTTCATGTTTTCCTTTGGGCAGTTTTGAGTGCTTGTGTCAGAAATTATGGTGCCTTGGTGGGATTGGTTTTATTTATCGTCAAATGAGTAAATTTCATGCATGGAGAAATAAATTCCGCACATATGATGGGGGCGGCTCTGATTTCAGATATAGAGCGTTGTTGACCAACTTTCGCTTCTTGGCCTGCTTCATGCCATGGATTTGTGACTTGTTCCTTCTTTGTAGTTCCCTGAATTCTTCTCTGAGTGCATGATCTCCTACTCCACAGAATGATTTGTGCTCATAAAGGGTTTTGATGCTCCTTTCCTAACTAGAGAATCGGCCATT
Organism: Eristalis pertinax; assembly: GCA_907269125.1. Taxonomy (NCBI): domain Eukaryota; kingdom Metazoa; phylum Arthropoda; class Insecta; order Diptera; family Syrphidae; genus Eristalis; species Eristalis pertinax. Next base: position 16,414,372 of record OU026146.1, on the reverse strand, counting down.
TCATTGTTATTGCCATTGTCATTGCCATTGCCACGATGTAATGCACTTGCCTTTTCTTAACCATTCTTTTGTCATTCTCGTGAATGTCGTGTTTGTGCATTCTGCAACAATTAGATGCAAGGGAGTCAGCTCCAATAGTACCTCCATGGCCACATCTGGGCATGATCTCATGGCACCTGTAATACAGAGGCTGATCAGATTGGTTCTATGCTACTAACCGGAAAGTGGGTTTCCAATAGAAGTCTTGCGTGTAGCTGCCGTCATAGACATTCTGTTCCTCTCCTGTTTTTGCTAGTGCCTTCTGGAGTCTAGAAGCAGCATGATTATGGGTGGTTGTCTCGAAGAACTTCCCAAAGCATTCTCTTTTAGCTTTTTGTAAAGTTGTAAAAACTAATGAAATATATTTATGTTGTTGAATAAGAACACTGCACTTACATAGGTAGGTAGGTAGCGTGACTGCATGACTGATTTGGAAGTCATGCTCACTTAGAGGATCCGGTCCATTGTGATGTCACGTTCGGCTTTGCGTCCAAAACCCATTTACCCTTTGACCTTGTAGTTATTCCCTTTTTGGATGTTTGTATTCCTATTGGGATTTGTTAGCCATGTGTGATTTCTTTTGACCTCTTTTATAGCCATTTGGAGGCTTTATGAAATTGTAGTATAAATTGTAGTATTTGGATCAATGTTACTCATATCTTCATGGTGGTTGAACTCGCCTACTGCCTAGTACTTCTTCTTGTTTCCGCAACTGCAGGACAAGTTCCGTGTTAGTGTAATATTGTTTCCTCTTCTTCTTCATCTAAGCAGCTTCTGCAGAAGTCGTTATAGGGTGACCCAAGTCTTCTGGCATAGTTGCCAGTGGCCAGTTAGCATCCCTATCACTCTACTGATAACCTTCCTGTCTAACTTTAGGAGGTAATCAGTCTTTCATTGATTTAGCATAGGCCAGATCGCTTTCGATATCCTACAAGTATCAAGTTCCGACCATTTGCGGTTTGTATAGTTTTTCTCAATCGTCATCAATCGCGATTTTATTGTTTGTATTTTAGTGGGGGTGGGGTAGCTCCTGATCTACTGCCATTGGCATACCCGCCCCTTTTCAGCTTTTCCATTGCCCGGAATACTCTTATGCGCGGGGACCCAGCAATTGCATCTGGCCGCTATCTCCTTTAGGGATAGACGGCAGAGTTTTAGCATCTTGTAGTTTGTTGATAAAGTTTCCAGAGCTTTTATGGCCACTTGACTGCCTATGTATAACACAATAGATCTCCCGTCTATTGGGGTCATTGATAGTCGGATGGCTGCCTTTCGAACAGCCTCCGCTGGGAATACACTGCAGTGGTTCGGTAGCAGTCGGATTGCAGCGCAGATCTCTGGCAAACTGGCGTAAATGCCTCATCCCGTGCCATCTTCAGATCTTGACACGTCAGTGTAGATTTCCCATGCAGTTGGGTTCAGGCTTTTTTCTTCGTCCCATTCTTCTCTTGTGGGAATTAAAGTCTTGTGTTTTATTTTGAAGTCCATGAAGGGCGTCAGATAATCTGAAGCCTTAGGGACATCCGAATTTTGTAATATTAGCTTGTGCCCTCTTCCGTGGGTTTTGTCCCGTGATATTAAGCATCATAGCTGTTTTTTTTTCCTTAAATGACTACAATGTTCAATTCTATTAATAACTTATCAAAAATAATACCAAGAATATTAAGACTATGTACACTTGTTATAGTGAAGTGGTCCAAAACAAAATTTAAATGCTTAGGGCAACTAGTTTTTCTGTATATGTGCAATATTTTATATTTATCCGTAGAGATCTGAGCACCCGCGGCATTACCCCAAGTATCGAGGTCTCTAAGGATTTTGGCAAAAGAGAACAACTGAGAGAGGAGACCCGTGCAGGTTCTCTTTAAGAGAGTATGTTTGGAAGAAAGCGAGTCCTTAAATCTGACACGGAATTTTCTATTTGTGAGAAAACTTTTAATAAAGCTAACCATGTTGTCTATATACCATTGCATCAATTTGTTCAAAATGACATGGGCACCTATCTTATCAAACGATTGTTTGCAGACAACGCCGACAGCGTGCAACTTCCGCTCCGAAAAGCAACTTCACTCTTATCTAAAAGATCGTCTCTTCCAAGAACCAGGTGAGTCTGTTAGCAATAATTTTCTTTTTACTTTGCTTTTTAGCTTCCTTTGCCGCTTTGCGAAAGACAACATTTGCTTTGCGGTAGGCTACAAAATTGGCATCGAGAGGATATTTCTTAAATTTGTTCCAGCATTTCTGTTTGCGTTGACGCAAGAAAGCTAGCCCTTTGTCCGACCTAGGGACAATTATTTTTGTTGATGCAGTTACGGCTAGTGGTATGGATAAGTTGGCGCTATAGCGGATCGCGCTAATTATGGTAGGTTGACATTTGGTCATTTGTCAAAGTGAACACGGAGTCAAACCTTGTAATGTTGATAAACGAAATTATGTGAGACAGCGAAAACCGTCTGTGCTGGATTACTGGATGTCACACCAAGTCAAATAAGAGATCCGAGAAATGCTACATTCATTTAAAAAATTAAGCTGCGTTAGATGTGTTGAGGAATGCTAGGCAACTCAAAGGGTGAAAAATGAGTATACATAAGGATCTGCCTTTTAATACTCCACCGCGTCGGGCAAAGATGATCCCGATCATGAAGTAGCTCCGCCTTAAAGTGCCACAAATAAGAATTTCACTACGGGACGACAAACTTTTTATTGAAGACAAGGTCTTTTTCTGGGAAAATAATGGGCAGAAATAAATGAGTTAAACTTCTTCTTCTCTTGCCCCTTGATTTCATCTGACAGCGTTTTTTATATGCTTTTTCGGCCTCCCGGCTCTTGTGAACAGCTGATACCCTTCCCCAGCCATAGTATTGGGGTGAATTAGAGTTCTTATTTGAAAATTCGCTCGTTACTTGAACTTTTTTCAAATTTCGGTGTTAAATTTTCAACACAGTGGGGAGGGGTAAGCAAACGAACAAAATTCATGTTCATGTAGCTTTCTGCGAGTTTTGCCATTGTTTACATTAATTATTTATGGATGAATTATTAATGAATATACGACTTCATGTATGTATTTTTGCATATGCATAATATCGAAAAAAAAAGCATTCACAGGAAACACGGCAACTAATAACAGCAATATATTTGAAATATTTGCTTAAAACACTTAAAATAAACAGCTTATTTTTTTATTTTACTTGTTTTAAAGAAATAGCGATGAAAGTTAATTACAAATTTGTTTCAGTTAGGTACAGTTAAAGCCATTGTTCTTAACAAATTATGTAATTTAATTGCAGAAGTTTTCACAATTCATGAATGAAAGATATAAAACTAAGTTTTGGGGAATTTTCAATTGACTTCAATTTATTTGTGAATGAAAGCTCATTTACGAATAATGGAAGCAAATTTCAAATTTGACACCAAATGTCACATCAGCCAGTGATGCCAATATTCAACTGCTATTGCCCAATGGAAACTCTTTGTATATACTCACAAGTTCTAAAACACACTTACATGATGCATGATGTGCACGAGTCTACCAGAGTGAAGTCGAGGAGCGGATATTAGGATGTATATCCGGCTCCGTCTTGGACACACCGAATTTACTCACCAGCACCTGCTCAAAAGGGAGTCCCCTCCAAACTGCCTCATCTGCCGCAGACCAGTAACCATCACCCATCTCTTAAGTCAATGCTTTTTATCATCGTAACCAGCACTGCAAAACAACCACAACCACAACGTAGACCTACTACATCTCCTCAAGAAACCAAACCAATCCAATATTAATAATTTAAAAAGGAAAACTTACAATATAGACAGACATAAGTATTTCGAGGGCCGTAAGTCATCGCCACTATTTGGCCCCTAAGTTCATATTGATTACAATTTTAATTGTCCATTAATATTACAATTAATAAATAAATAAAAAAATCCATTAAGTTATAATATATCAGGTTTAAAAAAACAAAATTAATACTGTGAATTTTTTCAGTTATGTTAAAAGTTTTGATATATTTGTATTATTTGAAACACATCTTTTAGAGTTTGATGAAACTAGATTTAAAAACATATTTTTAAATTATAAACTCAACTGGTCATCTGCAGTAAAAGCATCAACATTTGGAAGTGAAAGTGGAGGAACATTATATGCATATCGCGACAACCTGGATGTTATTTCCATTAGTTTTGAAAGATTGGGTGAATTGCAGACCTTAGTTATCAATACTAGCAACTGTGATGTGGTTTTTTTACCAATTTATTTCAACTGCAATCACTGGCATCACGGGTTCTCTCAAACTAATTTCGTAACTGGATATGATAGCGCATACCTAGGTAAAAATCGCAAATCGAATGATTCAGTCTGTGAGAGTAAAGGATCAAAAATACTGCAAATTGCCGATGCGTATGACTGTCGTGTTCTGAATGGTAGCTGCGGAGGAGACTCCGAAGGCCAATTCTCGTTTATTTTAGGATCATCGTGTTCAGTTATTGATTACTGTTTTATAGCAGGCAAATGGTGTAATATTTTGGATGTCTTCCGAGTTGGAGCAGATATTTTTTTCTGACCACATGCCCTTGGAAATAACTATATCTTTAAGTGCAAGCGTAAACAATGTAGGCTTAAAACAATTAAGTCAAGTTTTACAAGTTTTACCTAAGCTAATCTGGAAAGAACGAATATTCGATAGTTATCAACACAACTTGAATGTGATTATTTAAGAACAGAAAGCCCAAAATAAACCAGCTGATATCAAAACCTTAACAGAAATTATAAAGGAAGCTGTACCACCGAGCATAAAAGCAAAGTTTAGGACTGTGTTTAAACAAAAATGATTTGATTCAGAATGCTTGAAAACGAGAAAAAAATGTTTTAGATTTTTGAAGCTATTAAGAACATACTACTCCACCATCTGTAAAGTACTCTACAACGAAGTCAGCAAGGAATTTGTACGAATTTGCTTTGAGAAAAAAACACCATTTGATAATGAGACACTTTAGTAGGCTTCTTAACGGCCCTCTAACGTCACCACTATTTCAGTATGCAGCTCCTCTGCTTATTGACGATGCACCTTTCTCACTTGAACATGTTAAAGAAGTTATAAAAAATTCCAAACAAAATAAAGCCCCAGAATATGATCGAGTTACTTCGGTTCGATTCACGAAATATTTTTCACGGCCCCACCTCTTTCGAGTCACTGAGAATGCTCAAAGAGTAAAACTGTCTGGAAAAAGCTTCTCAACTTGGCCGTTCGGCATACAACTGTAGGTCCCTTCCACCCGTGATAGAACAATAGTACGCACAACACGAGTGGTTGCTGAGAAGCTAGGCTCTGGCTCTCTACGGGCTGTAGCGCCACTCTTATTATTATTATATTATATTATTATATTTTTGACACTATACCCCGCGAAGCACTCTTTTATAAATTGTACAAAATTATTCGTATCTTGAGAGCACTATATGAGAGTAATGCTGCAATTGTCTGGGATGGTGATCTAAACTCAGAAGAATTCGAGACTTCAATGGGAGTTAAACAAGGGTGTATACTCAGCGCATTACTTTTCATACTCTATATTAATGATATAACTGATGCTGTACAAGGAGGGATAAACTTCTGCGAAGTAAAAATGACATTGTATTTCTGAGTGACTCTGTGGACGATCTTCAGCAGATGATTAACCGGCTTGACGGGTACTGCAATACTTGGCATCTAACAGTCAACCTGCAGAAATCAAAAATCATTGTGTTTAGAGATGGAGGTGGGAGTTATGCCCGTTTCACAATGCTGCGTTGGTGCGTCGCCTCATTTTCAAACCACACAATACAATGGTTCTATGCCATTCACTGCATCGTGCTACGTTTTGACTTTTGTCACAAAAAATGAGTGTGGTGAGAACAACGTAATCTCACGTAGGTGACGTAATCTCTCACCAAAATGTTCCAACATGCTGAAACATTTAGGTGCTTTTTGACATTTCCTTGCGATTACTCCATATTTTCATTGGGCGCGAAAGAAAAAAACAGCTGATAGTGACACACTCATCCCTCAAAGCAAAAGTCGTAACCAGCACGTAGTCGAGGCACCAACACAGTATTGTGAAACGGGCATTACTCTCGTGGATAAGTATCTGGCTATGTTAGTATCAGCAAACTTAAATATACCTTGAATCGATATGGGACCATTGCGTCAGAAACAACTACAAATCGCATAGCGCGAAACAATTAGTTTTTCCTTCAACTGCTGCATCAGTCCTACTCTACGAAGCTCAAGTATAGGGTTATAGAAAACATGATTCCGTTGAAAAGTTTCTTAGATACTTTTTAAAGAGGATGTTCCGGTTACCGACAACTACTTCCAGTTATATGTTACATACAAAAACTGGTACTCCACCCATGTTCCTGCATACCTTGAGAATGCACTTCAATTATATTATAAAAGTATTAAATATGGATACCAAACATAATATTGAGAAGCAGTTTAAGAATGAGCAGAGGTATTTGCAATGCATGGAAGGAAATTGCATCAGACTGTGGAATGCACCTAGTTATTCAGACAGATAAACAACCTTCCTCTTTAAGAGTAAAATTTAATTCGTTGTTGGTGAAACTCTATCAAGTGGTATATAAAAATATACAGAAGATAGATAGATTTTAATAATTTTATATATCAAATATTATATGTGAACAGATGATAAATAAATAACAGTTTATACATTTTAAGCGACAAACAAAAAATAAATATAGTAAAATAGATATAAAAGATAATAGAAATAATAAATAATAAATAATGAATAATGAATAAATAATGAATAATGAATAATGAATAATGAATAATGAATAATGAGTAATGAATAATGAATAATCAAAAATGAATAATGAATAATGAATAATGAATAATGAATAATGAATAATGAATAATGAATAATGAATAATGAATAATGAATAATGAATAATGAATAATGAATAATGAATAATGAATAATGAATAATGAATAATGAATAATAAATAATGAATAATGAATAATGAATAATGAATAATGAATAATGAATAATGAATAATGAATAATGAATAATGAATAATGAATAATGAATAATGAATAATGAATAATGAATAATGAATAATGAATAATGAATAATGAATAATGAATAATGAATAATGAATAATGAATAATGAATAATGAATAATGAATAATGAATAATGAATAATGAATAATGAATAATGAATAATGAATAATGAATAATGAATAATGAATAATGAATAATGAATAATGAATAATGAATAATGAATAATGAATAATGAATAATGAATAATGAATAATGAATAATGAATAATGAATAATGAATAATGAATAATGAATAATGAATAATGAATAATGAATAATGAATAATGAATAATGAATAATGAATAATGAATAATGAATAATGAATAATGAATAATGAATAATGAATAATGAATAATGAATAATGAATAATGAATAATGAATAATGAATAATGAATAATGAATAATGAATAATGAATAATGAATAATGAATAATGAATAATGAATAATGAATAATGAATAATGAATAATGAATAATGAATAATGAATAATGAATAATGAATAATGAATAATGAATAATGAATAATGAATAATGAATAATGAATAATGAATAATGAATAATGAATAATGAATAATGAATAATGAATAATGAATAATGAATAATGAATAATGAATAATGAATAATGAATAATGAATAATGAATAATGAATAATGAATAATGAATAATGAATAATGAATAATGAATAATGAATAATGAATAATGAATAATGAATAATGAATAATGAATAATGAATAATGAATAATGAATAATGAATAATGAATAATGAATAATGAATAATGAATAATGAATAATGAATAATGAATAATGAATAATGAATAATAAATAATGAATAATGAATAATGAATAATGAATAATGAATAATGAATAATGAATAATGAATAATGAATAATGAATAATGAATAATGAATAATGAATAATGAATAATGAATAATGAATAATGAATAATGAATAATGAATAATGAATAATGAATAATGAATAATGAATAATGAATAATGAATAATGAATAATGAATAATGAATAATGAATAATGAATAATGAATAATGAATAATGAATAATGAATAATGAATAATGAATAATGAATAATAAATAATGAATAATGAATAATGAATAATGAATAATGAATAATGAATAATGAATAATGAATAATGAATAATGAATAATGAATAATGAATAATGAATAATGAATAATGAATAATGAATAATGAATAATGAATAATGAATAATGAATAATGAATAATGAATAATGAATAATGAATAATGAATAATGAATAATGAATAATGAATAATGAATAATGAATAATGAATAATGAATAATGAATAATGAATAATGAATAATGAATAATGAATAATGAATAATGAATAATGAATAATGAATAATGAATAATGAATAATGAATAATGAATAATGAATAATGAATAATGAATAATGAATAATGAATAATGAATAATGAATAATGAATAATGAATAATGAATAATGAATAATGAATAATGAATAATGAATAATGAATAATGAATAATGAATAATGAATAATGAATAATGAATAATGAATAATGAATAATGAATAATGAATAATGAATAATGAATAATGAATAATGAATAATGAATAATGAATAATGAATAATGAATAATGAATAATGAATAATGAATAATGAATAATGAATAATGAATAATGAATAATGAATAATGAATAATGAATAATGAATAATGAATAATGAATAATGAATAATGAATAATGAATAATAAATAATGAATAATAAATAATAAATAATAAATGATAAATGATAAATTATAAATGATAAATGATAAATGATAAATGATAAATGATAAATGATAAATGATAAATGATAAATGATAAATGATAAATGATAAATGATAAATGATAAATGATAAATGATAAATGATAAATGATAAATGATAAATGATAAATGATAAATGATAAATGATAAATGATAAATGATAAATGATAAATGATAAATGATAAATGATAAATGATAAATGATAAATGATAAATGATAAATGATAAATGATAAATGATAAATGATAAATGATAAATGATAAATGATAAATGATAAATGATAAATGATAAATGATAAATGATAAATGATAAATAATAAATGATAAATGATAAATGATAAATGATAAATGATAAATGATAAATGATAAATGATAAATGATAAATGATAAATGATAAATGATAAATGATAAATGATAAATGATAAATGATAAATGATAAATGATAAATGATAAATGATAAATGATAAATGATAAATGATAAATGATAAATGATAAATGATAAATGATAAATGATAAATGATAAATGATAAATGATAAATGATAAATGATAAATGATAAATGATAAATGATAAATGATAAATGATAAATGATAAATGATAAATGATAAATGATAAATGATAAATGATAAATGATAAATGATAAATGATAAATGATAAATGATAAATGATAAATGATAAATAAATAACAGTTTATACATTTTAAGCGACAAACAAAAAATAAATATAGTAAAATAGATATAAAAGATAATAGAAATAATAAATAATAAATAATGAATAATGAATAAATAATGAATAATGAATAATGAATAATGAATAATGAATAATGAATAATGAATAATGAGTAATGAATAATGAATTATCAAAAATGAATAATGAATAATGAATAATGAATAATGAATAATGAATAATGAATAATGAATAATGAATAATGAATAATGAATAATGAATAATGAATAATGAATAATGAATAATGAATAATGAATAATGAATAATGAATAATGAATAATGAATAATGAATAATGAATAATGAATAATGAATAATGAATAATGAATAATGAATAATGAATAATGAATAATGAATAATGAATAATGAATAATGATAATGAATAATGAATAATGAATAATGAATAATGAATAATGAATAATGAATTAATGAATAATGAATAATGAATAATGAATAATGAATAATGAATAATGAATAATGAATAATGAATAATGAATAATGAATAATGAATAATGAATAATGAATAATGAATAATGAATAATGAATAATGAATAATGAATAATGAATAATGAATAATGAATAATGAATAATGAATAATGAATAATGAATAATGAATAATGAATAATGAATAATGAATAATGAATAATGAATAATGAATAATGAATAATGAATAATGAATAATGAATAATGAATAATGAATAATGAATAATGAATAATGAATAATGAATAATGAATAATGAATAATGAATAATGAATAATGAATAATGAATAATGAATAATGAATAATGAATAATGAATAATGAATAATGAATAATGAATAATGAATAATGAATAATGAATAATGAATAATGAATAATGAATAATGAATAATGAATAATGAATAATGAATATAATGAATAATGAATAATGAATAATGAATAATGAATAATGAATAATGAATAATGAATAATGAATAATGAATAATGAATAATGAATAATGAATAATGAATAATGAATAATGAATAATGAATAATGAATAATGAATAATGAATAATGAATAATGAATAATGAATAATGAATAATGAATAATGAATAATGAATAATGAATAATGAATAATGAATAATGAATAATGAATAATGAATAATGAATAATGAATAATGAATAATGAATAATGAATAATGAATAATGAATAATGAATAATGAATAATGAATAATGAATAATGAATAATGAATAATGAATAATGAATAATGAATAATGAATAATGAATAATGAATAATGAATAATGAATAATGAATAATGAATAATGAATAATGAATAATGAATAATGAATAATGAATAATGAATAATGAATAATGAATAATGAATAATGAATAATGAATAATGAATAATGAATAATGAATAATGAATAATGAATAATGAATAATGAATAATGAATAATGAATAATGAATAATGAATAATGAATATGAATAATGAATAATGAATAATGAATAATGAATAATGAATAATGAATAATGAATAATGAATAATGAATAATGAATAATGAATAATGAATAATGAATAATGAATAATGAATAATGAATAATGAATAATGAATAATGAATAATGAATAATGAATAATGAATAATGAATAATGAATAATGAATAATGAATAATGAATAATGAATAAGAATAATGAATAATGAATAATGAATAATGAATAATGAATAATGAATAATGAATAATGAATAATGAATAATGAATAATGAATAATGAATAATGAATAATGAATAATGAATAATGAATAATGAATAATGAATAATGAATAATGAATAAATGAATAATGAATAATGAATAATGAATAATGAATAATGAATAATGAATAATGAATAATGAATAATGAATAATGAATAATGAATAATGAATAATGAATAATGAATAATGAATAATGAATAATGAATAATGAATAATGAATAATGAATAATGAATAATGAATAATGAATAATGAATAATGAATAATGAATAATGAATAATGAATAATGAATAATGAATAATGAATAATGAATAATGAATAATGAATAATGAATAATGAATAATGAATAATGAATAATGAATAATGAATAATGAATAATGAATAATGAATAATGAATAATGAATAATGAATAATGAATAATGAATAATGAATAATGAATAATGAATAATGAATAATGAATAATGAATAATGAATAATGAATAATGAATAATGAATAATGAATAATGAATAATGAATAATGAATAATGAATAATGAATAATGAATAATGAATAATGAATAATGAATAATGAATAATGAATAATGAATAATGAATAATGAATAATGAATAATGAATAATGAATAATGAATAATGAATAATGAATAATGAATAATGAATAATGAATAATGAATAATGAATAATGAATAATGAATAATGAATAATGAATAATGAATAATGAATAATGAATAATGAATAATGAATAATGAATAATGAATAATGAATAATGAATAATGAATAATGAATAATGAATAATGAATAATGAATAATGAATAATGAATAATGAATAATGAATAATGAATAATGAATAATGAATAATGAATAATGAATAATGAATAATGAATAATGAATAATGAATAATGAATAATGAATAATGAATAATGAATAATGAATAATGAATAATGAATAATGAATAATGAATAATGAATAATGAATAATGAATAATGAATAATGAATAATGAATAATGAATAATGAATAATGAATAATGAATAATGAATAATGAATAATGAATAATGAATAATGAATAATGAATAAATGATAAATGATACATGATAAATGATAAATGATAAATGATAAATGATAAATGATAAATGATAAATGATAAATGATAAATGATAAATGATAAATGATAAATGATAAATGATAAATGATAAATGATAAATGATAAATGATAAATGATAAATGATAAATGATAAATGATAAATGATAAATGATAAATGATAAATGATAAATGATAAATGATAAATGATAAATGATAAATGATAAATGATAAATGATAAATGATAAATGATAAATGATAAATGATAAATGATAAATGATAAATGATAAATGATAAATGATAAATGATAAATGATAAATGATAAATGATAAATGATAAATGATAAATGATAAATGATAAATGATAAATGATAAATGATAAATGATAAATGATAAATGATAAATGATAAATGATAAATGATAAATGATAAATGATAAATGATAAATGATAAATGATAAATGATAAATGATAAATGATAAATGATAAATGATAAATGATAAATGATAAATGATAAATGATAAATGATAAATGATAAATGATAAATGATAAATGATAAATGATAAATGATAAATGATAAATGATAAATGATAAATGATAAATGATAAATGATAAATGATAAATGATAAATGATAAATGATAAATGATAAATGATAAATGATAAATGATAAATGATAAATGATAAATGATAAATGATAAATGATAAATGATAAATGATAAATGATAATGATAAATGATAAATGATAAATGATAAATGATAAATGATAAATGATAAATGATAAATGATAAATGATAAATGATAAATGATAAATAAATAACAGTTTATACATTTTAAGCGACAAACAAAAAATAAATATAGTAAAATAGAAATAATAAATAATAAATAATGAATAATGAATAAATAATGAATAATGAATAATGAATAATGAATAATGAATAATGAATAATGAATAATGAATAATGAATAATGAATAATGAATAATAAGTAATGAATAATGAATAATCAAAAATGAATAATGAATAATGAATAATGAATAATGAATAATGAATAATGAATAATGAATAATGAATAATGAATAATGAATAATGAATAATGAATAATGAATAATGAATAATGAATAATGAATAATGAATAATGAATAATGAATAATGAATAATAAATAATGAATAATGAATAATGAATAATGAATAATGAATAATGAATAATGAATAATGAATAATGAATAATGAATAATGAATAATGAATAATGAATAATGAATAATGAATAATGAATAATGAATAATGAATAATGAATAATGAATAATTGAATAATGAATAATGAATAATGAATAATGAATAATGAATAATGAATAATGAATAATGAATAATGAATAATGAATAATGAATAATGAATAATGAATAATGAATAATGAATAATGAATAATGAATAATGAATAATGAATAATGAATAATGAATAATGAATAATGAATAATGATAATGAATAATGAATAATGAATAATGAATAATGAATAATGAATAATGAATAATGAATAATGAATAATGAATAATGAATAATGAATAATGAATAATGAATAATGAATAATGAATAATGAATAATGAATAATGAATAATGAATAATGAATAATGAATAATGAATAATGAATAATGAATAATGAATAATGAATAATGAATAATGAATAATGAATAATGAATAATGAATAATGAATAATGAATAATGAATAATGAATAATGAATAATGAATAATGAATAATGAATAATGAATAATGAATAATGAATAATGAATAATGAATAATGAATAATGAATAATGAATAATGAATAATGAATAATGAATAATGAATAATGAATAATGAATAATGAATAATGAATAATGAATAATGAATAATGAATAATGAATAATGAATAATGAATAATGAATAATGAATAATGAATAATGAATAATGAATAATGAATAATGAATAATGAATAATGAATAATGAATAATGAATAATGAATAATGAATAATGAATAATGAATAATGAATAATGAATAATGAATAATGAATAATGAATAATGAATAATGAATAATGAATAATGAATAATGAATAATGAATAATGAATAATGAATAATGAATAATGAATAATGAATAATGAATAATGAATAATGAATAATGAATAATGAATAATGAATAATGAATAATGAATAATGAATAATGAATAATGAATAATGAATAATGAATAATGAATAATGAATAATGAATAATGAATAATGAATAATGAATAATGAATAATGAATAATGAATAATGAATAATGAATAATGAATAATGAATAATGAATAATGAATAATGAATAATGAATAATGAATAATGAATAATGAATAATGAATAATGAATAATGAATAATGAATAATGAATAATGAATAATGAATAATGAATAATGAATAATGAATAATGAATAATGAATAATGAATAATGAATAATAATAATGAATAATGAATAATGAATAATAATAATGAATAATAAATAATGAATAATGAATAATGAATAATAAATAATGAATAATGAATAATGAATAATGAATAATGAATAATGAATAATGAATAATGAATAATGAATAATGAATAATGAATAATGAATAATATAATGAATAATGAATAATGAATAATGAATAATGAATAATGAATAATGAATAATAAATAATAAATAATAAATAATAAATAATGAATAATGAATAATGAATAATGAATAATGAATAATGAATAATGAATAATGAATAATGAATAATGAATAATGAATAATGAATAATGAATAATGAATAATGAATAATGAATAATGAATAATGAATAATGAATAATGAATAATGAATAATGAATAATGAATAATGAATAATGAATAATGAATAATGAATAATGAATAATGAATAATGAATAATGAATAATGAATAATGAATAATGAATAATGAATAATGAATAATGAATAATGAATAATGAATAATGAATAATGAATAATGAATAATGAATAATGAATAATGAATAATGAATAATGAATAATGAATAATGAATAATGAATAATGAATAATGAATAATGAATAATGAATAATGAATAATGAATAATGAATAATGAATAATGAATAATGAATAATGAATAATGAATAATGAATAATGAATAATGAATAATGAATAATGAATAATGAATAATGAATAATGAATAATGAATAATGAATAATGAATAATGAATAATGAATAATGAATAATGAATAATGAATAATGAATAATGAATAATGAATAATGAATAATGAATAATGAATAATGAATAATGAATAATGAATAATGAATAATGAATATGAATAATGAATAATGAATAATGAATAATGAATAATGAATAATGAATAATGAATAATGAATAATGAATAATGAATAATGAATAATGAATAATGAATAATGAATAATGAATAATGAATAATGAATAATGAATAATGAATAATGAATAATGAATAATGAATAATGAATAATGAATAATGAATAATGAATAATGAATAATGAATAATGAATAATGAATAATGAATAATGAATAATGAATAATGAATAATGAATAATGAATAATGAATAATGAATAATGAATAATGAATAATGAATAATGAATAATGAATAATGAATAATGAATAATGAATAATGAATAATGAATAATGAATAATGAATAATGAATAATGAATAATGAATAATGAATAATGAATAATGAATAATGAATAATGAATAATGAATAATGAATAATGAATAATGAATAATGAATAATGAATAATGAATAATGAATAATGAATAATGAATAATGAATAATGAATAATGAATAATGAATAATGAATAATGAATAATGAATAATGAATAATGAATAATGAATAATGAATAATGAATAATGAATAATGAATAATGAATAATGAATAATGAATAATGAATAATGAATAATGAATAATGAATAATGAATAATGAATAATGAATAATGAATAATGAATAATGAATAATGAATAATGAATAATGAATAATGAATAATGAATAATGAATAAGAATAATGAATAATGAATAATGAATAATGAATAATGAATAATGAATAATGAATAATGAATAATGAATAATGAATAATGAATAATGAATAATGAATAATGAATAATGAATAATGAATAATGAATAATGAATAATGAATAATGAATAATGAATAATGAATAATGAATAATGAATAATGAATAATGAATAATGAATAATGAATAATGAATAATGAATAATGAATAATGAATAATGAATAATAAATAATGAATAATAAATAATAAATGATAAATGATAAATGATAAATGATAAATGATAAATGATAAATGATAAATGATAAATGATAAATGATAAATGATAAATGATAAATGATAAATGATAAATGATAAATGATAAATGATAAATGATAAATGATAAATGATAAATGATAAATGATAAATGATAAATGATAAATGATAAATGATAAATGATAAATGATAAATGATAAATGATAAATGATAAATGATAAATGATAATGATAATGATAAATGATAAATGATAAATGATAAATGATAAATGATAAATGATAAATGATAAATGATAAATGATAAATGATAAATGATAAATGATAATGATAATGATAAATGATAAATGATAATGATAAATGATAAATGATAAATGATAAATGATAAATGATAAATGATAAATGATAAATGATAAATGATAAATGATAAATGATAAATGATAAATGATAAATGATAAATGATAAATGATAAATGATAAATGATAAATGATAAATGATAAATGATAAATGATAAATGATAAATGATAAATGATAAATGATAAATGATAAATGATAAATGATAAATGATAAATGATAAATGATAAATGATAAATGATAAATGATAAATGATAAATGATAAATGATAAATGATAAATGATAAATGATAAATGATAAATGATAAATGATAAATGATAAATGATAAATGATAAATGATAAATGATAAATGATAAATGATAAATGATAAATGATAAATGATAAATGATAAATGATAAATGATAAATGATAAATGATAAATGATAAATGATAAATGATAAATGATAAATGATAAATGATAAATGATAAATGATAAATGATAAATGATAAATGATAAATGATAAATGATAAATGATAAATGATAAATGATAAATGATAAATGATAAATGATAAATGATAAATGATAAATGATAAATGATAAATGATAAATGATAAATGATAAATGATAAATGATAAATGATAAATGATAAATGATAAATGATAAATGATAAATGATAAATGATAAATGATAAATGATAAATGATAAATGATAAATGATAAATGATAAATGATAAACGATAAATAATAAAATAAGTAATGGATAATAAATAAATAAATAAATAACATATAATAATTTATAAATAAGTACAAGATTGATATAAAGGTATAAGTAGCTATAGTGGCGTAAGTTCAGTAACCAGTGCATTATCAACTGTTGGAAATTTTGAAAAGATCTTCTCATTGAGAATTTCAATTCTTGAAGGCAACTTGAAGAATGCCAGCTTGCTCGTGTAAAATTAGAGCTGAAAAGTCTCGTAACATCATTTTTAGAATTTTGTTTTGTGCTATCTGTAGTTTTTTAATGTGTGTTTTGGCGCTATTGGGGGGTTGGGTCTGTGCACACATGGTAAAGTTTCTGATCGCTCCCAACTTGGCGGGACGCCAGCAACGATCCTTGTCGATGCATAGATCAAGTTGACATACAGCCTCCTAGCGGCGCCCCCTGGATAGCCTTCACAACACCCGTTGTGAGGTGAACTAATGTATGCAACGAATCCCTTGTGGTTGTGCGGAGGGCTAACAACCCGCCCACACAAAAAAACAACGTTACGAGAGAGCAAACTGCCTCGGATCAACGGACGGAATCACAACAACGACGACACGGCGCGAAAAAGGACAACGATTTGCGAGTGTGCTCCTGGAACGTAAGAACACTCTACACTCCAGGGGCCGCTCATAAACTAGAAAAGATCCTCACGCAGTACAAGGCGGATATTACTGCGATCCAGGAAATACGCTGGATAGGATAAGGTATAATGAAGAAGAAAGAGTGCGACATATATTACAGCTGTCACAAAAGGTTGCACATATTTGGATGCGGATTCATTGTGGGAAAACGGTTATCGACGGCATCGACTTTAAACCGATAAGCGATCGCCTGGCTGTAATCCGTATCCAAGGCAGATTCTACAACATCAGCCTTATATGTGCACACGCGATGAGGCTGAAGACTCCGTCAATGAGGACTACTACGACCTCTTTGACGGACGGTGCCTGTCCGGAGTACGATGTCAAAATCGTGCTCGGAGACTTCAATGCCAAAATCGGTAAGGAAAACATATTTGGCGGAGTGATCGGAAAGCACAGCCTCCACGACACGACAACAGATAATGGCTTCCGACTCACTGACTTTCCGACAGGACGTAATATGGTCATAAGTAGCACAAGATTCCCTCGCAAAAGAATCCACACAGCAACCTGGCGATCTCCGGACGGTCGAACCGCCAACCAAATTGACCATGTACTCATTGACGCAAGCAAATGGCAAACGTCGACTCTGACCATTTCCTCGTAGCAGCACGATTCAGAGCCCGACTGTCCAATGTCAGAAAGCTGCACCAGCCGACAAAGAGGAGTTTTGACATTGGACGCCTGAGCACAACGGAGATTGCCAGAGCCTACGAAGAGCAATTAAGCGAGAGACTCTCCGGTATGCCTACGTCAAACACCAACGCCAACGAGATGTGGTTGCATTGCCGCTCGGCCATCAAAGAGGTAGCGGAAAACACCTTAGGCTACCTACCACCCCCGACAAGAAAACCGTGGTGTGATGGCGAGTGTGAGCAGAAGAAACGTGCAATCGACGAGGCATACCAAAAAGCGCTGCAACGGAAAACTAGAGCAGCGCAAGAGGAGTACCGGGCTAGAAGACGGGAGGAAAAGAAGCTTCTACGTCTGAAGAAAAGGTCTCTCGCAACCTCACAGCTCAAGGACATCGAAGTGTCTAGGGATAGACAAAAAATACGGGCCTTTTATAAAAAAGCCAAAAGCCTGGCTTCAGGTTTTAAGAAAGGTGCCCAGGCTCTTCGAAATCGTGAGGTAGTCTTGTTACTGACCCGCAGGGAATAGTGAATGTGTTTAAGCAGCACTTCCAACAACTGCTTAATGGGTCTGACCAGGAGAGAGTGATAGGGAATCAGGAAATCCCAACTCCAGTCGATGAAGCAGTCCTCCCACCTAGCTCTGAAGAAGGCCGGTGGCGATGTTCTGGTGGGAAGCATGCACCAGATCATCTGTAAAATTTGGGAAGATGAAAGCATGCCCGACGACTGGAATATCAGCTCCATATGCCCCATCCACAAAAAAAGGCGATCTTGCCTCTTGCAACAACTATAGAGGTATATCCCTGCTCAACGTCGCCTACAAGATCCTGTCCAGCGTGCTGTGTGAACGTCTAAAGCCGTTTTGCACCGCAATAATCGGCACGTACCAGTGCGGCTTCCGGCCCGGCAAATCGACCAAATCTTCACACTAAGATAAATACTGGAGAAGACCAGTGAGTTTCAAATCGATACGCACCACCTGTTCATTGATTTCAAAGCCGCATACGACAGCATTCATCGCAATGAGCTATTCGATGCGATGGCCGAATTCGGGATCCCGGGAAAACTGATCCGGTTGTGTCGCACCACGCTAACACACACGCGATGCACCGTGCAGTTCGGCTCAAGGATTTCTGAGCCGTTTGAAACTTGCACTGGATTTCGGCAAGTAGATGCGCTGTCGTGTGACTTCTTCAATTTGGTACTAGAGAAGATAGTGCGGAGGGCAACTGTAAACACGGAAGGCACTATCTTCTACAAGTCGGTCCAACTGTTGGGGTACGCAGACAACATCGACATCGTCGCGCGTTCTTAACTTGCCGTAGTGGAGGCTTTTACGGCCATTGAAGAACAGGCGAAACGAACTGGTCTCAAGGTCAATGAGGACAAAACAAAATATATGCTGTCGACCAAAAAACGTGCCGTCACACACCACCTTGGACAAAATCTCACGATCGACAGCTACAATTTCGAGGTAGTGAAGGAGTTTGTCTACCTCGGGGCAAACGTGAACTCCACAAACGACATCACAGTGGAGATCCGTCGTAGAATAACCCTTGGCAACCGGTGTTACTTCGGTTTGTCAAAACAACTGGGCTCAAAACTCCTGACTCGAAGGACCAAAATCATGCTCTACAAAACCCTTATTTTGCCAGTCCTGCTATATGGAGCCGAAAGCTGGACACTAAGCAAAACTGCAGAGTTGATTCTTGGTACCTTCGAAAGAAAAGTTCTACGACAGATATATGGTCCCGTCTGCGAGGAAGGCGATTGGAGGAGAAGACATAACCGCTAACTCTACGAGCTGTACCAGGATGGAGTCCGGAAGGCAAAAATCCGTCGACTGCACTGGCTCGGCCACATCGAGCGCATGGACAACAATGCTCCAGCAAAGAGGGTCTTTGAATCCGAGCCGACTGGTTCGAGAAGGAGAGGAAGACCGAATCTCCGGTATAAAGACCAAGTAATCGCGGATGCAAGACAGCTTGGTCTTGATGACTGGAAGCAGCGTGCCCAGGACCGTCAACGATGGAAGGCAGCTATTGCTCAGGCTCGGACTCTTCATGGGTCGCCGGCCTGATAAGTAAGTAAGTTTGGTGCTATTCCCCCACACAGGAGAATCGTAAGTAATGAAAAACAACTTTAAACAATATCAATTTGTTTTGACGATTTAACATTGAGATTAATTAACGATTTAACATTGATTAATTAGATATACAGAATATACAGAAGATGATGGAACACGGTTACTTTCCTTATGTGACCACAAGTTTGCCAAAGGTATCCATGGGAAGAAGATACAGTATCATTTCTAGGGCGGCTGTGGGCGTGGTTCTTAGAGCCCCTGTTACGCAGATGCATTGTTTCATGTTTCACTTGTAGTACCGTTCACCAGACTAGGATGCCATAAATCAATATTGGCCTTACTATAGCAGTCTATAGCCAATGTGTAGTCTTTAGTTTAATTCCCCATTTAGGGCCGACGATTTTTTCCCTGTGTGCAATCGATGCTTTCCTGATACGTTCCAGCATGTTGCGTTTCCAGCTCAATTTGCTGTCAACTATAACACCTAGGTATTTGGCATTCCGTGAAAGTCAGTTATATCTCTTTTAACTTCGGTAGGTCTATGCTAGGGATTTTATATATTCTCGTGAACAGCATGAGTTCCGTGTTTGATGGGTTCACATCCACTCCGACTTCGTCTGTCCATTTCGTCATGACTGTGAGGGGTGTCTCCATCACGGCAATGATAGTGTTGAGGAATTTTCCTGTGAGGGCTAGTGCGATGTCATCCGCGTACGCAATGGGCTTACATCCGATCGGACTTTGTCTTTTTAGTAGATCATCATTTACTATGATCCAGAGAAGCGGAGATCACTCCCTTGTAGTGTGCCTCTAAAGACTCTGTTAAGGGATGTTTCTTCTATATCTACGAAGGCTACAATCGTTTACTCTTTGTTCTCGAGAGTCTTTTCGATAGTGCCGACCAGGGAATGGAGTGCTGTTTCCGTTGACTAACCTTTGCGATACGCATGCCGGTTCGGCGATATTTGTTTAAATATAGTATTCTCTCGTATATGCAGGTCCACCAGTCTCTCCAATGTTGTAAGTATAAACGATGAGTGTGATGGGTCTGAAGTCCTTGGGTCTGTTATGATTGGTTTTTCCCACATTTCGGTATGAATACCACTTTTGCTCTTCTCCAAAGTCGCGGAGTATAGCTATGTCTCAGACAGCTTCTAAAAATAATAGTCAGCCATGATTTTATGCTTTAAAGCCATGTTGCAGTTCTCATGGTCTGATACCATCAGATCTTGGGGACTTGAAGGGATCAAAGCTGTTTACTGCCCATTTTAGTTTTTGCGATGTCAACAGCGATGTCCACCCTGTCTTCATCGGGATTTCCCGTTGGATTTTTGTTTCCCGGGAAGTGTGTGTCCACTAGAAGTTGCAGTCCCGTCACTAGAGTCGGTCCACACTCCCGGGGACTTTTCTATATATGTTGGGGTTTTGGATAGTAGTAGCCTTAGTCGACTACATTCCTTTGTACTTTCAATGCTTCCACAGAATTTGTTCCAGGATTCATTTTGAGCTTTCTTAATTCCGGTTCCGGTTCCTCTTGAGAATTTTCCTCTATTGAAGCATCTCCTGCTGGTTTTTCGTAGTTCAACTAGGTCTGAAATCCACCACGGTGGCTTCTTTCTATCTTTCTGTTCTTTGTTCTTAAGGGGCAGATCGAGTTGAAGGCGGAGTTCATAGACTCTGTAAGATCCTGGACTAACTTGTCAACGTCCTTCTTGTGCTTGGTTCTGCACTGGTCTTTTGACTTAGGTAGTATTGTAGGGTCTTTTCATATATTGGCCAGTTTGCTCTTCTTGGATTCCTAAAACTGTTGACTACTGGTGTAGAGTGTTCTACAAAGAAATCGATGTATCGACGATCTGAAAAGGACACATCCCGAGATACTGCCCATTTCTTGACGGATATGTCTGAACTACTGGTCCAGAACTTCCTGTATTATTCTATTAATCAAGGTTGGCTCTATTCGAAGAGTTTCTCACCTCTGCTATTAGTGTCACTGCTTACCCAAAGTGTATTACAATGGGGATGTTGGCCTTTCCCGCGTCTTTTACTGCTTCCCGAATTGGGTCCGCCGGAACCCCAAAGAATTCTTCTCCCATCCGAGGTAAGCTCCAAACATGTGAAGTCTGGAGTACTATACTGCGGTAAGAGAAAAGCATTTAGTGAGTTTTTGCAAGAATGCACGTTCTCATTTTACCAGAGTTTTTTTTTTACCCTCAGTCCACTGTCACCAAGAAAGTGGTATCTATCTGTACCACTTTCTTGGTGACAGATTTGTCTCCTTTATTGTGACGTTACGATCCGATTCAGACGATTCGTCACTATGTTTCTCCATTAGGAGCAGGTCTTCCTCCTCGTCCCCACTAGTACAGCGGGGGGTTTAGAAGTAGTGGCTTTATTGGCCTCTTTATCCTTTGCTTGGTCCTTTGCTGGTGTTAATGCCAAGGTTGCATAGCGACGCCGCCATGTCCGATACGAGTAGCTCGTTGGCATCCTGAACTTTGAGGGTGATCTGTGTCGCCCCAAAGTTCAGCTCAACCCTATTCTTTCAGAATCGGTATCGATTTCTGATTGATAATAAGGAATGAAACAAGTCTACCCGTCTCTTCTTTTTTGTCTGCTTTTAGGACCTTTCAGTCCCTTAACAGAATCATGATATGCTCGGGTTCGTAGAGACCTGGGGGTATCCAGGCTCTGGCACGGGGTCTCACTAAGATATTTCAACTGTGGTTCACTACCAGTCTCCCGTTGGGCCAGGGTTCTTTGAGTTTGGGTACCATTTCTTTCAGGATCTCGACTGAACTCTGATTGTGGCACTTCAGGAGCTTGGCCCCATCGACAAACCACCTTCGCTCAACGTTGGTACCGTCGTTGAAGTTGGCTGTTTCTTCATGACAAAGTCGAAGATTAACTTTGTTAGTAGTGCCATAAAGGTCCTGGCGTTTTCGTCGCTGATGTTACCTTCGTCGTTACTGAGGTCTGAGCTCCCAGAGATAAGGTTATCCTTTATGACCTCGTTGAAGGGTCGGCTGACTATTTCGGCTCTACTCATCTTCTTCGGGGTATTGTGGGCCTCGTCCTGGGACCTCGATCTTTTGAACGTGTAGTTCTTGTCGGCTTCCGCCTCCCGCACTCCCATTGCGGGTTTGCGTTTTGGCTTGCAACCGTCCTGTTTTTACTACTCAGCCCCTTGGCAGAGTGGCAGGTACTAGGTACATCTGGGTTTTTGTTGGTTAGGTTTGATCTGCCGACATCGGCCGAACTCCCATTGCCTCCCTTAGCTACTTCCCCTTCTGTCGTGGGTCCCCCATTTCGGGTTTTGTGCCCTCATTCTACAGGGTTTTGCTCGCCCAGCGAAATATATTCTGTTCTTTGTCTATCCAGCTTTCCTTCGGTATTTTGCCTAACCGATCCTGCTGGAACTTGGGATTTCTGATGGCCCTTTGCTTGATGGCCAAAGGCGTTTTTTTTCGCTTGGCCGTGAAGGCCGAGTTGTCCACAGAGCTGCAGACTGACCTGTTGTTCGAGTCGGGTAACAAATCGATGCAGATAGCCCTGTAGTCAGGGTTACCGGTGGTTTTCGATTCCGTCTCGTTTGATAATCGTTCGTTTGTGTGTTCGCTTGTCGTTTTGGTTTTATCCGTTGCTTGTGTTTTTGTTTTTTCTGTATTTATGTTTGTGTTGTTCATTTTTAGGTCCCACGAGTAAACCGTTGAAAACATTTTGCTACTATAGCATAGCCGCGTCTACTATGGCAACAGCCATCACATACGACAGGCACTGGCTAATGTGCCTGAAGGAGCTCGTTAGCGGTTGACTTGCCCCTCAACCATTCAACCCTTCGGCACAGTTTCCTTTCTGCTCACACCACCACTAGATTTTGGGGTGGCTGTCTCATGGCAACCCTATCTGGAGGCCGTGCAGTATGGGTGACCCTAACCTGCCTTCGCCCTCCAGAGTCATCGGATGTCCTACTGAGCTCCTTCACCACGGTAGGGTGAACAGCCCCGAAGGAGAATTGAAAGACTAAAACAAATTAGTCTGTAAGAAAGAGGTGAAATACCTAGGAGTCATCTCAGACAGCAAACTCATCTGGAAAAGACACACAGAAGATATCACCAGGAAGGCGACGCGTTGTTTAATTATTTGCAGAAGCTTACCGGGTAAATCCTGGGGTTGCAGTGCAGGCATCCTAAGATTGATGTACATATCTATTGTTACATCGGCAATCACATAAGGTGCGGTAGCATAACATAACATTAACAAAGTTCAAAGATTAGCATGCGTCTGTATTACATGGGCCATGAGAAATTGCCCAACTGCCTAATTTTTCAAAAGAAGTTTACCATTAAGCTCAGTACCAAAAAAGACTGGAGCAATGAATCCATAGTCCACAGACTAAGCAGCAATACGGTAAAATGACATACGGATGGAGCAAGAACCAATGAAGGAACAGGGGCAGGAGTATTTGGACCCCGGACAAAGTACTGCGAAGCCATGGGCAAATGTACCAGTATATTTCAAGACAGATGCGCTCAGATCAATCTTGACAGGAACTATACCAACTGTGACATAGCAATGATGTCGGACAATTTTGCCGCTATCCTGGCAGTATACTCCTATATCATCAAATAAATGCTCGCGTGGGAATGTCTACAGAAGTTTAAGAAGCAAAGTGTGAGTAACAGATTAAAACTCTTTTAGATACCTGGCCATACAGGGAGAAGGCAATTAAATGGCCGACTCCCTGGCTAAAAAAGGAGCATCGAAACATTTTATAAGCCCAAACCATTCTGCGCTATAGCAGATCACGAAAAAAATCAAAAAAAAAAGTCAGGTACCTAGGAGTATCAGAAGGTCTCTGCAGATTCTGCGGAGAATCTAATGAAATCCCGGAACATATACTGGGATTTGTGCGGCGCTAGGCCACAAAACACTAAGATAACTGGGCAAACATCTAATACCAGCAAAGGAATTGAAGTCACTAGGACCAGCTCTCATTCTTAGATTCCTAAAGGAAACTGGCTTAGAGAGAATACTCTAGGATAAATCTCTTCCACCTCCACGCAATAGGAGCAAATAACCCTCAATACAACTCCGAAAAGAGCAGCATGGGATATTGTGCCCCCTTATAAAACCAAAGGTTTACATAGGGGGCACAATAGATCTTAAGGTGACGGTGGAATTTACCCTCAACAATAATAATAATGATAGGGACTACAACCCCGGATTGTCCACTGGGTATTAATCGCTATAGTCAGGCCCGTCGCGACCTGGTGGACTGCTTTAAACATAAACATTACTTGCAAACCGCTCGAAAGAGTGCTACGGATGGCGTGTGTATGCATTAGTGGAGCGCTAAGCACAACCCCCTCCGAAGCCCTGAGCATACTCATTTACCTTGCGCCAATAGAGTAATTCGGCAGACAGTCTGCTGTCTGCTCGGTGATGAGTCTGAATTCACTACACATGTGGAAGGAAATCCGATTCGAATACTCCGCTATTCTCATTTGTTATAGGTCCTTACCTGAAAACACTGACCGCCTAACACCCAGGCTACTCTTCGAGAAAAACTTCTCTATCAGCATTCCCCCAAAATCTTATTGGGAGTCTGATCATCAGACGCTGGATGGTCCTCTGCGAATCTTCACAGATGGATAGAAGATGGGCGATGGTGTGGGAGCAGGTGTATATTCTAAGGATCTAAACATCCAACTGTCATTCCGACTACCAAACCACTGTAGCGTTTTTCGGGCAGAAACCATAGCGATTAAAGCAGTCCTGTCTTGGCCAAAAAACAATGTAATATCAAGTACAGATACCGTCATCTGTTCCGACAGACAGGCAACGATGAAATCTCTGGACGCAGTCGCTTTTAACTCAAAGACTATCTTGCAAGGATGAACCATTACACATCTTCTATTTAATTGCAATGCTCTCTCCACGCGTAGAATGTGTCATTTGGACGTCTACTACTTCAACAATTTGACAGAACTAAATAGCATCAGTATCACTCAGCTTAAGACTATAATTATAACATTCCGTCCTCCAACCTAGAAAAAAATTATAAATAAATATTTTTTGTGGGGTATCCGACACCCCAGTGGGAACGGAACGGACGGAAGGATAAATATGTAATATGTTAATTATGTTAGTTATGTTATATATATACATAATGCTATTGTTTACCTTATGATAATAAAAACAAATTACTTAAATGACTAAAACACATGGAAACAGCTAGATGAATTGTCGAGAAAAAAATATCTCCGAAATGAAAGCTCTCGAGTGCTCTCGAGTCCTTGGCCATTCCATCTTACCCGCTGTGAGTTTATTGTCGCTGTATTTCGTAACAAAATTGAATTGGAAGTGCAATCAATGGAAAATAGTATTGCTGAAATTGACATTTGAGTGTCGCACCTGCAATCTAATTCCTCCGTCACTGAAACCCTTCGTAACGAAATCATCGCTCTCAAGACATCGAAATACAGGAGAATAATACTCATATCGCAATTCCGCGTTCGAGCGGTCGGGCTTTGACATTTTTTTGATTAGCTATTTGTGTACTTCATAACATATTTTATTTGTAGTAATTGCATATTTTTTTCTTGTAAAATGTATTTCAGAACATTTGAAGTGTCAAACGCTCGCGTTCTATTTCGATATAGAAAACTGAGTGTATCGCGCTTTAACATAACATTCTCGTAAGCTCAATAAAACGCATACCAACGCCTATGAAAGCCCGACCGTCCGAACGCGCAATTGCGATTTGGGCTTAAAACTATTGCTGCTGATGCCGTAATACATCCCTTCTTCCTCCGATCTCTATTAACAACGATCCTATTAAATACGTTGACACTGTGAAAAACCTTGGTATGATTTTTAACTCAACTCTAACCTGGCATGTTCACATAAAAAGTTGCATTGCCAAGGCACATGGGTACCTCCGCTCCCTATGGGCTTCACAACATCTTACTCCTATGGCAATCCGATCTCTATTAGTCAAGACCCTCATTACAACTATTCTTATTTACGAATGTGAAGCCTACGGAAAATGTGATGTGATTTAGTAGACGTAAGCTAATGTCGCAT
Source organism: Eristalis pertinax (assembly GCA_907269125.1). NCBI lineage: Eukaryota > Metazoa > Arthropoda > Insecta > Diptera > Syrphidae > Eristalis > Eristalis pertinax. The sequence goes on along the minus strand of OU026146.1, from coordinate 16,386,095 downwards.
ATAATAATGCTCCTCGCTTTATATTTTTAGCCGCCGTCGCTACGACCATATTTCTCACTTCTTCAAACGTATAAATAGTCCCTCATTTGATGAGTTCTAAAGATCCGTTACATCATGATGTTGCATAACATCATACACACACGTCAACCTCAAAACTTATTTAATCGGATCACGTACATCTAATAGGACCAGGCAAATATTACTACCGTGCTTTTCTCATATTAACTCTGAACGCCAATTCTTTGTTACCACCATCTTAACTCGGCTCTGAGTGCCCTCCCACGAAACATCATTGAAATAAAAAAGAAGATACGATTTAAAAATCAATTAAAAATGCATCTATCTACCTTGAACTAAATATAGAATTACTCTAAAAACACATTGTATAAAAATTACTTAATAGGAAGGAAGCAATTGGTAAAGATCGATAGTTTTAAGTCACGTGTAATTATATCGTGCATGCCGCAAGGTAGCCATTTGGGGCCCTTAATATTTCTTTTGTTCATAAACGATGTTTATGAATTTTATTAATATTAATTAATTACTGCGAAACTTAGCGGAATGGTATAGCATAATGCTTTAAATATTCTAAATATTTAAAAATGTCAAATATTCACGGCATATAGAATAACATATCCGATTACGATTATTTCATAAACAATTATAGACTTAATCGCCTAGAAGAAGTTAAGGATCTCGGTGTAATTTTTGACCCTAAGTTGGATTTTTCACTAGATTATGAATACACGATTGCGAAGTCTAACGCTATGTTAGGATTTTTGAAATGAAATAGTAAGGATATTCGCGATATATCTAGTCTAAAGTCCATCTACTGTTGGTTAGTTAGACCGTATTTAGAATATTCATCCATCATTTGGGATTCACCATGTGAACAAAAACTTAGACTCGAAAGAGTTTAAAAGAATTTTAGGGTATACTATCCGAAAGTTGTATTCCTTCGAAGAGCTTCCTAACTATGATGATAGACGTAAAACAATTGGCCTGCAAACTTAAGTTTCAGGTGTAACGCAACGTCAGCCATGATTATTCGCGATATCATTAATCATCATATAAATTCACCAGAATTACTTTTTCTCATAAATTTGCTCCCCAAAGTTCTCTTCGGGTGAAAAACTTGCTCAATGATAAAAGGCATAGAACCAACTATGGTTGCAATGAACCCATTACCAGCTGCTTAAACACATTCAATAATCTTTGCAACGAAATTGATTTTAGCATGTCACGAGAAGAGATTTATACGTTGTTTGTTAATTAACATTGTTTATTTGAAGTAATCTGTGAGATGAAAAGTCGATAGATGATCCTTAGTTGCGCAGCAAACATGTGCTTTGTAAAGCGATACTGAGAGTTAACACTTAGAGAACGTAGTGTTCTATGTGCTCTGTGATGGGCATACAAAAAAAGGCTTATATTGTATTCAACTTTCTCTCTGATTTAGATATTATATCATAATCTGTAAGCTCCGAACTAAAGGTTCGGTTATTTGCTCCTTTTGCGCGAAAGTGGAATAGATTTATCCTAGAGTATTCTCTCTTAACCAGTTTCCTTTAGGAATATAAGAATGAGAGCTGGTTCTAGTGACTTCTATTCTTCCTCTGATATTAGGTGTTTGCATAGATATCTTTGTCTTTTGTGGATTAGCGCCGCACAAAATCCCTGTATATGTTCAGGCATTTCATTAGATTCTCCGCAGAATATGCAGAGACCTTCTTCTGAAACTCCTAGTTTCCTTAGATGCTCCCTGAGCTTACAGGGCCCTGTTAGGATATGGAGTTTGTTTTTGCTCATTCTGTTACATGCTTCAAACCCCTTGCGGTTATGTTGACCGAAGAGTTTATTGGTCTACTTTATACCATGAGCGTTGTTCCATGTATCTGCCCAGTTCCTTCTTTCTATTTCCCTGAACTCTTTCCTGAGGACGTGATCTCCTACAGCGAATAATGGTTCGGGGCCTATAAAATGTTCCGATGCTCCTTTTCTAGCCAGGGAGTCGGTCATTTAATTGCCTTCTATCCCTGTATGGCCAGGTATGCAATAGAGTTTTACTCTGTTACTCCGCTTCTAAAGCTTCTGTAGACAACGGTTCATTCATTCGGCAAAATTGTTTTTACGTGAGACATTAGATGTCAATACGATGGTTTGTAGCTATATAAAATGTGTGTGTGGGTTAGTTTTTGTTTTGGAGCGCTTCGAAAAAATCACATGAAAATCACTATTGGAAGAAATAATGATTTCCACATACATAAAAATAATTGTGCGTGTGGTTAATGATGTAAGTGGTGAATTTTACTTCTTGGATGCTCCAGGAGACACAGGCACAACTTTCTTAAAATCAGTGCTTTTAGCAACAATACGTACTCGAAACAGAATTGCACTAGCGCTGGCATGTATTGCTGGTATTGCAGCTACATTGTTAGAAGGCGAATCTCGACGAATAAGCAAATCAGTGAAACACTAACATGTAATATATCGAAAACATCTGGGTTGGTCAAAGTTTTGCAACTCTTATTGTGTGGGACTAGGCAACCATGGCTCATAAAAAATCAGTTGAAACTTTGGAAAGAACACTGAAAGATTTACGAGATAATTCCAATTTGTTTGGTGGGGCCTTGATTTTGTTGTCAGCCGATTTTCGATAAACTTAGCATGTTATACTAAGATCAATTCCTTCAGATGAAATTAATACTTGCTTGAAGCCATCGTATTTGTGGAGGCATATGAAGATATTTTCTCTTACAACAATTATTCGTGTTTAATTGCAAAATGATATATCAGCTGTTGCATTTTCAACGCAATTGTTGACCATTCTAAGTGGTGCAATGCCACTTGATGAAACTGAATTGGTCAATGTTATTGTAGCCACAATTTTGATTGAAAAATTCAAAGGTGAATACTTTTGGATTCCACGCATTCCAATGATACCACCCCATTTGCGCATGGCCGTCTTTGGGAATTTATGGGATAAACTTAATATGTCCAGTATTCTCTCATGGACAATTGGGCGTTGCCCATCCAGGTGTCGGCAAACCATCAGTATTATTAATTTATTGTCAAGAAAATGGAAAAACAAAAAATGTTGTCATAGAATATTACAATAAATATGCAATATGAATTCAAACTGTTATTTGCTATTTTTCTAATTTTGCACAGTGAAACGTGCAGGGATTCCGTTAGTATATGTATCTATAGCTAAGACGAAAAGTCTACTATTTAATATCTAACTAAATCCTGCATTTCAAATAAAAGCATGAGACATAAAATCGATATTTGATTTTTATTATTGTATCAAACGGGATAAACCGAGAATTGGGAAGGGTAGAAAAGGTTTCCCGCGCAAATTTGGAGACGAAACTACAAGACATTTAAGATGGATAATAAATTTACATGTTGTCTTTCTTGGTCTGTATGTGGGATTGAGCCGAAACGACATACATCACCCTACGAACAGTAGACTACATACACACCACGCCAATACATAACTCAGTTACTCGACAGACGTTTTTTTGAAGGTGGTATTTATACCCAAGGCGGGTAAAAGCTCCCACGTACACCCAAAAGATCATAGACCTATCAGCCTATCATCCTTTCTATTAAAAATCCTAAAAGGCTCATTGACCTATATTTAAGATCTACTACAGATCCTACTTAACTCTCACTATCTCAACATGCATACAATAAAGGCAGATCCGTAGAAACGGCCCTCCACTCCTTAGTACGTACTAATAGCAGTACACCTTAAGGAGGAGTACTCCCCTCACTCTTCTCTGGAATATGGCGGTAAATAAACTGCTACTGCTACTGAAGAAGACGGGCTGCAAAACTATTGCCAATGCGGACGATGATGCCATAACCTTCTCAGGAAAATATCCCCAAGTTTTGAGAGATCTAATGCAACACGGTCTCAATATACTTAACAAATGGGCGACTCATAATGGTCTGGGTGTTGACGCTCAAAAGACCGAAATCGTCCTTCTCATTAGAAAATATAAGATTCCCCATATCGGCCCCCTCACTCTAAATGGTACCAGTATACCATTCTCGTAAAAGGCGAAATACCTTTGCCTTATATTAGACAGTAGACTAAACTGGAAGCTCAACACAGAAGGAAGAGCACGGCCTTATACATGAGCAAGAAAGCCATTGGTCACAACTGGGGTCTCCAACCTTACATGACACAGTAGCTATTCACATCTGTCATAAGATCCATCCTCTTATACGGCGTATTAGTGTGGTGGCCCATACTCAACGTCGGAACCCACCTCAACAAATTAAGAAAAGATTAAGAACTACTCCCTCCGATACACTGTAAGCTTTTCTGAACCTTACCCCTCTTGATATCTTTGGTAAGCAAACAGCATCCATCTACGCGGTTCGTCTAAAGGCATGTTCTAAATTGTACGATCTCACTTTTGGACTTGCCAAGCAGCAATTAAATCCGTGGCATCGTTCTCTATAAACTCTGAACTAGTATTCGACTGCCGCGCATCTCTTATCGAAATATCCGAACAGTTCAACATTCGTGCCGAGTGCCAGGGCATAGAGTCATCCCGGGAAACTGCAAAGCTTATGAACTCGCAAAACCCGCCACTAGACTGCCAGTTGATATCATCTCTTGTAACATAGGTACCCCTATTATTACCTTCAAGCTACAGCTCAATAATCTCTACGCAAATAAAGTCAACGCCAGATGGTCGACAGGTAGTAGTACTTGTCGTATTTCAAGACAATTCTGGCCCAATCTTGATCATAAAAGATCAAGCGATCTTATTTCCCTAAAGAGATCCAAAGTTAGCACTGCAGTGGGTATAATTACCGGACACTGCCTCCTAGGCCTTCACGCAAAACGACTAGGCAAATTTTCCGACCTGCTCTTGCTAACGACCACAGCAAAAAAAAACAGTCAAAGCGCTAGCCAAATTTGCTGAGAGCACCAATTGGCTGTCATAAACCTCCTTCATCTCCTTCACCCTATCTCAACACCCATGTGGCGGTACAATGGCCCTATGCTAGCCTAAGTGCATTAATGCCACTTTCTACCTACCTACCTACCATTCGGCAATTCATAATAATCTTACTTACTAGACAAAAATGCTTAAAACTATTGACGAACCGTGTTACTACTTCTAACTTACTGGTGAGCACTCTAAACTAAACTCAATCATATTCTACAATATATCTTTCGACCTTATCTCTAACAGTGTATACATTTACATATATGTATACGTATATATCATTATATACAATGCAATGTATGAACAAAAATTAGATGTATACATTTTTTTTACACTTTTATAAAACTAAAAAACTACCTTAAAACTACCCCAAGCTATGGAAGTCGGCCATAGGTTGCAGCTGATGGATTTCCAGACTGCAAGACAGTTACCGACGGCGCCCCATAAGGAGATACGCACCACCTTCTTTACCCCGGGTCGAAGGGTGGAGTTCCCTCGCTCCCCAGCCACCAAAACATGTGGTGCTGCTTAGCAACATCCCTAACATCCCCCTTGATACCGGCGTACCGAACCGGAGGAGACCCTCCTCAGCTCGTTGTGCGTCGGAACGGTCGTGGTTTAGTCGTCCATCCACAGTTGAAAGGGCGATGTGAAAGATGAGCGGTACCGCATTTTTGTCTTGTAACAGCCCGTACTTGTCTAAATGGAAAAAAGCTGGATGAAGCCACCCTTTCGTGGTATTGTGGATTGGGGTAGTAAGCCCTAGAGATCAAGTTATTGGCCGAGTTCATCGCTCTGGCAGTATGGCCACGAATCAATTTCGTATCAGGTTCACCCTGTTGTATAATACCAAATTGGAGTAAAATTTGTTTGTACTGGGACTCTGGTGTTCTGTAAAGGCGAATGCAAGCCCTAAAACAAGCCCTCTCAAACACTCGAATCTTTTCCATCAAGATTGCGCTCACGTTAAACTACACGGGACAGCCATAGGTGAGCATTGGTCGGATGAGGGCCATGTAGCAAATTACCGTCACCCTCGCATCGAGTTGGCTGTTGTAAAACAGTCTCTTTGTAAGAGCGAAAGCGCCTTGCCAGTAGGCAAGCATCCGTACATTGTTTCTGGCTCTTGTTCCATTTGATATCCGACACCAGTTTCGACGCGGCATGAATGGTGTCATGCCCCGCTTTGAAATCGAATTGGTTATCCGAAATTATATGTTTGTCCTCTGTCCAGTTGGTCAGAGCTCCATTTATCGCCTTCTCGAATACCTTGCTGATGTTCGGAAGGAGAATAATTGACCTAAGGTTGCATGGATTCGAAGAATCTTTTCCTCGCTTGGATATGGATTGCACCATCGCAGTTTTCCAATGTTCCGGATAGTGTGCATTATTCAGCGCATTATTAAACAGTAAATTGTATGTCTTAGTACAATGTTCGAGATCCTGTTTATTCCAATTGACTTTTTCTTCTTTAGTGAGTCTAAGACCGCTTACGGCTCTGTCTTCGATATGAACGGGGGATAAACCCCTTCGTCGGCGATGACATTATCTGCCATGTTATCGTCATTGAACACGACAAAGCCGATGTTCTCAGATCGCCATTTTTGCATGTCTTCTCTAAGTTGGGAGTTGCTAGATTGTACGCGATTCTCCAGGTCGTGGTTCCGGCGAACACTCTCATTCACCTTACACACTGCCTGAAAGATCGCGCCTAATACCTCCATTTTTCCTTGTGGGACTAATGTCCTAATTTCGTCATCTCGTTTACTGACAGACGAGATGACGAAATTAGGACCGTCTGTAGAAGACGGTTGACAGGTTGACAGTTGACAGGAGTCTACATTTCTGTTGGTGGAATGCGTCAATTGTCGCATTGCGGTACACGTTTTCGTTGTTTGTTCGTGTATGCCGTGGTATCGTACTGTTCATCATTCGTTTTATTGTATCATCCAATAACATTAGATACATGTCAATCTCCTCGTTTGACAAGTTTCTATTGGACGGTATGAGGAGCGTATTCGAGGAGACTGATCTCGTCATTTGTCTGGAGAAGCGTGTCCTACTGTAATTGTAGGAATACGTTTGAACAAAATCTCCTAACTTCGCAATATCGTTGGGGATTTTTATTTCGGCACTAAGTCCGCAATGGTCACTGAGATACACGAAAGTGTTCGAAAATTTTTTTTTACGTAAAACTTTTAAATTAGCTAAAATTAAATAACGCAGAAATTGGACACGTATAGGTAAAAAACGATCTCAAATATGTGGAAGTCGGAAACATATCATCAAAATATCTAAACCATAAAAAAAAACGTTGTAGTGGGGTAATCCCGGTAATCCACATTTATATGTTGTTTGTGTTACTAAAAGAATTTTTCGTTTTAAGTTCTTGCATTTCTGCGTTTTAGTGCATAAAAAAATCTCTCATTAATTCGGAAAATTCTTTTTTTCTGAATGACCTTCCTAAATCCTCGTCGTTTTTGTATATGCCTTAGAGAAAACTTTTGGAACATTTTTCATACAGTCAATTAAAATCAACATCACATTTCACAGGAGTTCTTCCAAGAGAGGATGTTCTTATTAACGCTATACAGATCCAGGAGTTTTTTTTACGAAGGTGATGTGCCGTTACAGTCGGCGCTCTCAGCAATTGATGTCAGAATTTGTTTAACTTTGGTACCGTGAGTATATATCCGAGATCACAAGCCGCTCGAAGTGGCATAAGGAAACAAAACCTGTAGAGATTAAAGATATTGTTCTTTTAATCGAACCTCACGACATTCGATCGTCTTAGCAATTGAGCCACGTAGTCCAAGTTTATCCAGGTGCTAACAGTGAGTTTTGTATAGCTGATGTTCGATTACCGGATGGAACTATCAAATCTAGAGTCTTCACCTTAAAAATTCTGACGGGTCAGGCCATTTTACTTTTTTGGTGAAGACTATGTTCAAAAAAGTGAGCCCTGCCCTCCTCGATTATATAGTTCCATCAGGTATCTATCATTTACTACTTCTATGTATGTATATGCATGTCCGTATCCGTATGAATGAAAGGGCAACAGCAAACTGAGTAGATATTATCTACAATACATTTAGTCCTATTACATCACACCAGGCGAGCACACTAACATAATATTAAGAATATATTACTGAACGTATAAAACACATATGCATCTAGCCAGGTGAATTTATCATCATTGATTTCAGTAGATAAAGCGATAAAATGTTACTTATTAACCTATTAGCTATTAGAAATCGAGAAGCCACTGTGTCGACAAGCATAGATAATACGTATCTTTATCAACAGTTAGTTTATTGTGAAAACAGTGAAAAATATATCGGTCCTTTATTAAAAACATATTTAGCATAGAAAATGCAATGTGTAGCTCTTACAAAAGGGCTTGAACACCAATGTGCATGGGAACGATCCGAACCCAACGCAGTTGTGTATTTTATGTACACGGTAGTTTTGCCAGTATTAACGATGTTCGGTTTCGTAGCAAATTTTCTAAATGCGCTTGTTTTTATGCGCCCAAAGATGACTGCGTCTGTTTTTTCTTATTTGGCTGCTCTGTCATGGGTTGATTGTTTATCGTGTTTTACCATCTTACTAACATCACTATCAAGAAGTATATTTTTTAATTCAATCGGATGGATGCGATACGATTTTCAATGGCAGATGCCCCTATTCGGCATACTAACGGGGGGTGCAAATTGGATATTAGCTGCTACAACTCTTGACAGATTGATATATCTACGACATGGACTACCAAACAGACCGCCGAAGTTTTGTACACGACGACAAGCGCATATTAACATTTTTGGAATAATGACAATGTCTGCCATTATCAACCTTCCATACTTTTTTATTTTCGTTGTACAAGAAGATGGAACATTTTATACAACAACATTTTATTACACAAAGTAAGTAACAATTTGCATACAAATATAATCATATTCTATTATTTTATGCAAATTTCATTAGTAATTGATAAGAAATAGATACATATGTACACCATGCCTTTTTCTCAAAAAATTTGGATTCGAGTTTAAGAAACGGCATTTATTAAAAAATAAGAAAATTAACATAAATGCACATTTAGATATAGTACCATTGAACTATCAAGAGCTTTTTGAAATTTTCTGGTAGTAATAGTTTCCGGTTGTCTCTTAAGCGCCTGAATGACTGAAACGAGTGAGCCCATTTATAGCTTTCAACATTATCAACATCCATATTTTCTGCAAACTTGGAAGTCTTTGTTCATTACAGAATTTAACTGCTAACTCATTTTCAGTCCCGTATTTTCAATGAAAACGGCAGTAAAATTCTTCAGGACTTTCTTTGCAATCGGCGCTATTGCTTTTGTCAATTTTTTCAGAATGTTGTTTACAACAGGCAACACTTCGCCATTTGATGTTTCTTGATGAAAATAATGTTAGTTAAAATTATAAGCACATACTCTCAAAAATGCTTACTTTTTGTAAATCCTTTGTAATTTTTTTTTGTCGACTAAGCACCCTATGTTGGCTTTTGTATGCCAGCTGTGCTTCATCTTCAATCAATCATACAAGTGCAAACCGTCTGTGGTCATATATTTCCATGCTACTCTCCGCACAGACTAGAAGTTTTAAATCTTAATGCGCCTAATGAGGGGAGGAAGCATGAAGAGGAGGAAGCATGTTTGCGTATGTAAATATATTTACATGTATTTATTTATATGAGCAATTTTCTACAAATTGTTTAGCGAACAAATTTTGAGAAAAAGCAAAATAAGTTAAAAAAATATACAAATGAACAAATAATTTAACATTTCCTTTAAATTTTATTCGTATGCATAGATTCTATAAAATCCAGAATTGGTTTTCATTTACTATGCTTTGTATAGTTCCGGGATTGTTTCTTTTGGTCGGAAATACAACGGTAATAATAATTTTTCGCAAATGGGTTCAGAAGCTCAAATCATTGCAAGAAGAAGGATGTGGAGAATGCATGAAACTTCAAAAACGCCATCAGGTAAGCTCATAACATAAAGAATTATCTTAAACAATCTATTCTTCTCGAACGCTAAATTCGTCTGCAACTCTCAAATCTTGTTAGGAAGGAAGGTGAAACGTGCAAGGGTAGCCCGATTTGCGTGTGCTCGAGAATTGCGATTTATCCTTCGTATTCCCTTTTATCTCTTTTCGTTTTTTCGAATTTCTTTATTCTTGCCTTCTCCGTGTTGGGTATTGGAAGCATGCTATGCATAAGTAAGAAAGAGATGACACATGTGTGAAAAGGAGGGAAGCGGAAAAATTTAGCAGGAATTGCAACGTTATTTCTACGTGTAAAAGTGGCTTGCGATCACAAAAGAGAATTGCAGGAAATCATCAGTAAAAAGTTGCGTGTGCAAAAGCGGCCTTATCGCCCCATTCTTCACTCTTGGCAGTCCAATTTAGGAAGCTAGTCTGACCTAAGTCTTAGCAAATTCTGTGTTATATCCTTCAATCTGCTCAAACATTTATGTAATTGATTGAACCGCTGGATCTATTATTTTTCGATTCTAAAATAGTTTCGAAACTAGTTAACTAGTTAACTAGAAAACTAGTTTCCTCAGCATAAAGCAAATGCATTTTTAGGAGGCGGCATGATGAGTTTCTGGAAATTTAGATGGTATTTCAAAATGAATAGCAATTCGCTCAGTGAATTGAACAATCATTTAACTTCATATGAACGCATTTCCAAGTCTGTTTAGTATTTTCTAAGACTTAAGTTTAGCAAGTCCGCAAGTGACAAATTACGGACGGACTTTATTTACTGGTTATGTTTATTTTTTCTAGAATATCAAAGGAAATCAATAAGAAACACATTTATAATTATTGCAAAATCAAACAATTTATTTCCTACAGGCTCAAGGAAACATCTCAAAATAAAAAAAAACTCAGTTCTGGGTGAAATTGGTGGTATGTATTTATTGGCAAATGAGTAAATATGAGCAAATTTCAAACGTGCAAGAATAAATTCTGCACGTTTCGCCCATACGTTCCCATACGAATTGAGAACTGATTTTAGTATCTTCAGATACATGTTGATTTCCAGCTATGATACATGTTGTCTAGATTTCACGATGTTTTCCAGCGACTTAGTGGAACTTTTTACTGTCCATTGACGTGTCAACGTATCGACCGACCTTCGTTGCTATGAAACCTTCGTTTTCTCATTCGCTACAGTGTTCCAATCCGTAAGTAACGATTTTTTGTTTTTCAATATGCCGGCCACACACAGGTTTGCCGGAAGGGCAATAAGGTATCTCGTAACTATCGTTACTCGCGGTTCCTGTCAGCCAAAAGTATGTATATGTATGTATACAATGATCTTTTAGCACAGCAGCGAAAATGACGTGTGGAACTCATTTGCATATGAATAGCTCATATGCACTGTAAACGCTGTCCATGTCCACTTATTAGAATCGTCCACTTAAGAGGAAAGAAATACAACCAAAATCCTACCAGCCAACCATTACAGAACTTAAGAGAATCGTCCACTCAAGATGGTGTCCATTAGGAGCGAGTTCACTTTATTTGCATTTCGCAATTCAATAGTATTATAAAATTACTTCCCCAATTTTCTGCTTAGAATAGAGTGTACTACTATCTCTATTCTTACTATAGTAACTCACAGATTTCAGTTTACGTGAAGCAGGAAAAACGGTATCTTTCAGACGGTATCGTACTTATTTTCATGCTTACATGAAGCGAAACGCAAGCGCGAAACGATTATTGCCATACGCGAATAGAGCCCAGGTACTTTGCAGCATTTTCGATAATGATTTCTTTATGGGTTAAAGTTTATTTTTCGGCGCATATGACTTGTACGGTTTTGTCCACGTTTATCTTGATAGTTGGCCTTGGTATGTCTGATGTGTAGAGGTAGAGCGTTGAACGTGGCAGGAATATAAGGTGTGCTGGACCGCCGTCAAACCGCCGTTTTGTGACGTCACTCAGGGTCCGTTTTTGAGACTAGACAGATGTAATGCTTAAGCCCATTTTTCACATTTCGTATATTAAAAAATGAAGAATGATAAACAGGAATTGAATTGTAAATTGATGTAAGATGAAAGGATGTACTTTATTTATAATTGGTATTATATACGAAAATACAACAATGTGCAGTAAAAGGTTGCAGAAACTATAACGAGTAGGAAAATGTTGAAAAGAAATCCGTTTTTTGTTTTTATGCGTGTGAAAAACGTTAATCTGTTTCCACGTTTAAATTTCTGTTGACATACAAGTTCCGGCGATGACGTCACGCAGAGTCTCAATAGAAGTGTCCAGCACGCCTTAAGCAAGGGCGTACGTTTCAGTATGCTATATATTCCAAACGCATACTGTTAAAAAATTTAGTGTTAATTAGCTTAGTATTATCCAAAAAAAATGAGTTTGCTCATTTATTTCTGGTACTATCCCGTTTCTACAATCAAGCCTTGGAATTGTGTATTTATAAACATAATATACACAATGTATAATATATAATTATCCTGACAACAAATTGGCAGCTGACAGCACTCTTGCCACTGTATCTATATGTGTGTCTAAACAGAGATATGATTCAACCAAATGCCGAGAAGGCTTACTAGTTAATAGTTTTCACGACTAGGGGCTATCGCTGCGAATCAAGTACACTGCAATCGAAGTTGAAATTGAAACTAAATCTTTCCCTGATAGTGCTACGAAATGTTTATAAATACTAAGTACTAAACTAAAACAAAAAACTAAACAGGAGACATGTATTTAGACACAAGTCCGAGTACAGTACCATATGAAGTAAATGTTTTGTTTTTTGTCAGACGAATATTATAATTTTAGACTTATTACATTGGGATTCTTTTTTATACAATATATTTGAAATTAAAATTTTTTTGTTTAAGCTTTCTGCCTTATATGCTTTACTACACTTATACTTTAAAATAACAGTTTTTAACATGTTTTTTTTCTCATTTTAGTATCAAAACAAACTAACTATAACTGTAATCACAGTTGTTTTTCTATACTTAATTGGAGAACTTCCAGCTCATATTACTTCCAAGAAAAGTGCTCTGAATTTACTGTTTGGTGGAGATGCAACAAAAATACGTTTCCAAACGGTAGAAGAATTCGAAGTAATTTTTCTTACTCTTAATGCTCTCCAACTAAGTCTCAACATTATAGTATATGCCATAATCAATCCATTGTTCATGTCTGAATTCTTCGCTTTCCTAGAAGAGATGTCAAATATTTGTTTTCTTTTCATGGGTATAACCGCTATTGATAAAGCTTCAAAAATTATACGATTTAAATTCAATCGTAATCGACCTGTAGTGCAAAGCGCGAATGTATCTTACGTGAACGCAGTATGTCAGCCGATAAATAAATTTGAAAAAGATGACGTACAAGATAAATTTCGAATAAAATATAAAACATCAAACGATAGCACCCAACAGAAATCGAAATCTTGCTTAGACTTACATTTAATAGTGATATATAATAACCCTGATATAAAAACGAATGCAAATGTTAAAAAACGTATGGCATCTATTTAAATATCTTATTAATAAAATTCGCAAGAAATTTTAGTATTGTTTTTTCTAGTTACTATTGTAATTGTGATTGTGAATGAACCATTTTATCGACTTCATTGTTTGTCACTAACTGTCAAAATTACTTCAGTAGAACGAATTGTTTTTGAGTTGTCTGTATGGTATCCTTGATTTAACATAGAATATTAACAAATTAATTTGCGGACGAAATCAGACATTTCAACAATTTTCTATGGATGTAATTCGAGTAAATTCACATCAAAATAAAATGGAGCAATTATCAGGGGTTATGATAATAATAATTATCGGTGGTGGAGTTTTAACTTTTGTTATGCTTTTTATCTTCGCGAAGAGGCAAATAATGCGTTTTACTCTTAGATCTAGACGTGGTCCGCATGTTCCAGTTGGAAATGACGCTAAGAAAGTATGAAATTCATAATATTGTATGAATTCGATTTACTTTGTTCCCCTTCAATTCAGGGAATTCGTCGAGAAATTGAACGTCGCCTTGATTGTATTCAAAAAATAGCCCATGAGCCAAAGCTACTTTGGGAGGATGATAAATATATACTGAAACCAGAACAGCCATTACCACCCTACTATTATAGAATGAGAGCTGTTGATGATGTTAAAATACTTGGTATATATGGCTTCCATAAAGTAAATTAAATTTCTTATTTGAATATACTTCCTAGAAGCTGAAATTGCTAAAAGTGATGGCAGTATTCGACATCCGTATGAAAGTTTGAGAGCATTTCTCCTTACATCGCTTGCGTCAACTTCATTAAATGGTTCAGGCCAAAGACTTATTCATCAATTTTGTGACATGTATGAACATGCTAGACACGATCCCAATGATTTTGGAAGAGAAGAATACGAAGCTTACCATCGCCTCCTGCTCAAACTTTTAGATGCGTTAGTAAAATTCGAAAATATGAAAATCGTGTATATCATTGTTCATTTTCAGTGCAAAACAACTAAAATCATATACAAACAGTCGGAAAACATCCCCTTCGCGGACGCCGAAAAAACAAACCAAAATGCATGCTCTTCTAGACCCATCCAGATTACGTCCACCACCATTAACAACTGATATCAGCTCGCCAACTGCACGAGATTTAGGTACGCAGCTTTCAAAAGTAAATCTTACATTGGGTCTACAACAGCATCATAGTCAGGATCAGGATTCGGATCGCGAAAATGTACGAAACAGAATAAAAAATAACGCAGACGGAGATGAAAATGAAATAATAATAGTATCAACATATCACGAAAGTAACTCTAGCATTGTTTGACAGTATTAACACTGTTCGAGTATGGTGAATATTTTCTTCATATTATATTAAAACGATACTGAACCAATTTGTAAATCGATTCCTATTTAAGCAATACCAGTTTGGCTTCTAACCGTAAAAAAATGGTATGAAAGACATTCTGCGGAAAGTCTTGTAAATTAATATTTGGGAAATTAGTCATGGCGTGAAATACCACATATATAATTATAATTAATTATTAATAGATAAATTTAATATTCTGATCTAGCCCATTATCATCGTAGTTTATTCGATAAATATAATAAATGACACTATTGCCAATTGAGTAAAAAACATGTATTTTCTTGTAGGAATTTATTTACTGCATTGTAACTTGAAAAGAAAATCTATGAGAAATTTGTGCCTTGTTTCGATCTCCTGAAGTGTTCGACTGAGCATTTTCGAATTAATTCTCTCATACAAATACTGATCCTTGCATCCTGACTTAATCTCTTCAAGAATTATCTTATCTTCCTCTCTTGTCCATGGCTGAAGAGGCTCTTGTTTAATTTCTTTTCCAGGAGAAAATATCGGTTCCCCGTCACTTCCTTCGGAGTCTTCACTTAACTTAGTTTCACCATCTTTCCGTTTTTTACACAATTTCTTTTTGTATTGTTCACTCTCATAGTTGGGCTCATCATCTATTAAATTCTTTAATTTCTTTGCTGCAGCGATGGCATTTGATTTTGAATGATTATCAACTGCAAAACGTTTGCAAGCCAAAAGAGGTGATTTCACTAGGTTCTTTTTTGGAGACTTTCGACGTTCTTTAAACGATATGACTCCACCGGAAATGTTTGAGATTGTACTTGATTTAGACATTGCCTTTCGGGGTGAACCTTTCCCATCCTCTGTTGCTGATAAGGGTAGCTTTAGCGGTCGATGGCAGTTATTGGATGTGCTCACTAATGAAGTACTATAGCAACTAGTCGAGTAATAAGATGGGTTGAGGCGAATAGCATGTGATCGCAATGTTGCATCATCACAAGTTTCAAAAGGATCCTCATCCATAGCGGAATGTACGATGGAGGCTATATAGCAATATTATTTTATTAATATTTGAATGATACATATAATTGTAGTACATTACCCTTCGAATCGTCTTCTTCGGATTTGTCGTTGTCATCACTACTACAATCATTGCTAGATGCCAGTCTTTTTTCTCCATACTCCCTTATGCCATGAACGCATCCAGAGTTACTGGTATGACTTTTCTCATCTTGGGCGACGCCATTTAATTCGTCTGGCGTAAAACTACAAGCCATAAATGATAGTTTAGCAGGTAACGGAATTTTTGTGCCATAAAATATTCTCCCGTTGATGAACTTCAACTGGCAGGTTTGGGACTCTGTTGGAGAATCTAATAGATCATTTGGATGTAATGTTTCTATATATTCGCCTGATTGGTTATTGAGGACCTCTTTCATATTTATGTTTTCCACTGATCCAAACAACCTAAATATGTTTGTTTATATTAAAGACCGCTTATAAAAGACAAATTAAAAATGATTACCTTTCTGAGGGCGTTTCGGATAGAAACAGTTGGGAAAACCAGTCGATTAGAAATGTATTTCCTTTGAGCAAAGGGAAGATTTTTGCCTTTATTTTCTCGACAGAAACATTTGGCTCTTCAGAAAGCTCGTTGATGCAATTATAAATTTTTCGGATTTGGGCTGGTTGTTTATTAAAATAAACATTTAGTTTGTTAAAAAATGTTCCAGCGTTTGTGTACATAAAGTGCTCAAAAAACTTTCCGATTTCTGCTGCCTCTGGAGGCAGTAAAAATGTAAGAAATACGTGTGCTAATTCAGGATGATCCGGAAGAAATAGTTTTTCCAATTTCTGAAAGTTAAACCAAAAAACATATTGTATTAACACTGTTTTAAAAGTTCGTCCATTTTGTTTTCTACACTCACATAATATAAATCTGCCACTTTATCTCGTTTCGGATCAAATGACCTAAGAATGTGATTGAATTTTTTGCAGTCTTCAGGTCTTTTCGATTGCTTGAGTACTTCTTCTACTTTTTCATAAAAATTGAAAGCATAAACTACAAAAAAAAATAACAAGGTTATATTACACTTGTAGGTCCATAGTTTTGTGTTAAAACTTACTTGCATCTTTTCTATTCGAGTCCTCCGCGCTATCTGGTAAAAGCATGTGCCGTAAGTTCTCCTCCTGTCTATTGGCCTTTCGACTCTTTGGAGCTTCTTGTTCTTCATTGACTTTTCTTTTACTACTAATTTCGTCACTTTGTTTGTTTTTCTTGCAATTCATTTTTAAATCCTTTAATAAATTCGTATACAGCTCGAGTGCTTTGCAATGACGAAAAATAAATTTTAAGCCACGATGCTTATACTTTGCGAATTGTTTTTCTAAATTTAATCTGTAAGCTGACAATAAATTTTCATAGTTCTTTTGCAAACTTTTTGCATATCGAAATTTCCTTGCTGTCAACTGCAGCTTTTTGCTTATATAAGTATCAGAATATTTGTTAAGACGCAGCGCTGATCTGAACAAAGGTCTCTTTATTGGTTTATGTAGATTTGTATTTGATTTGTGACTGCCATACAGTTTGTGTCTTACAACTCCAAAATATTCCGTAAGCTTCTTTTGTCTTTCATTCTCTTTGGGTGGTGTATTTGTTGCGTCGTTCAGTATATTCACTTCAGTTTGATTTACACTTTCGTTATCATCAGCAGTAATATCCAAATTTTTAAAACTGCTTCCAATTTCTGGGTTTTCTGAAGTTTGCCCGAATAAATAGTTAATATTTATAACTACGGAAGGTTTTTCGTTTTCACTTGGCAAGTTTTTCGGTTTCCAATTGATCGACTTATTTTTTAAAGCTCGGGATTCAGAGTTTGGAAAACTGATTAACTCTCCGGTGATATCTTTTATGTAGCGAGAATAGTTGTCTGGATACGTATCACCAATGATCCCACCTGCATTTAGCTGTGAAGTAAAAGAAAAAACAACGTTAAGTACTATGCAGATATATGTAATTGAGTATGCTAAAATATAAACATTTATGTATTAGTCCTGGGAGTATAAATTGTATATCAGCTTTATCACTAGTGCGTTGGAATAGGATTAGAGCATATTCAAGTATATTCGCTATTCTTTATGTGGCACTACAATCCAGACTCCAGGGTGGTTACGCACACCAAACTAAAGCCATAGACATAATACAATGAATGTCAGTACACATAATACATTTCTGAAATGTATTATTATAAGGATACAAGTTTCCTTGCAAAAAATATGTAAATATATTCGCATCGCTTCTATTGTTGGCCAATAGTGTCTAGTAGTGCAAATAATTTTCACTTCTTTTATACATACATAGGTTTGTGTATGAGTATGTACTTACAGATTTGTATATAAAATTGTATGTATTTACGGATGAATATGATATTTTGAATAATTGCTAAACAGCCTATCAATTTTAGTTATATTACAATTATATGACGTACAATATTCAATATTTATAACAAAAGTCACTATAAACCAATTATTTGTTATTACTCCCGTGTGAAAATAATGTCATGTCCAGAAATATGTCAATAATAACGTCAAACGTATTCGGACCTGTTCACAATAGATACGAATCAATTTGAAAATGGCGAAGTTCAGCGAAAGTACATTTTCCTACAAAAGTAGCAGAAATTACTTTCAATTTTGGTAATTTGATCATGGTCATTGAAATATCAATCGCCAAGCAAAATTTTGCACATTGCCTACTTAATTAAAAAATGATGAAAAATATATTACCATTGTTAAATGAAAGGAAGTATTCATATGATTATTTTTCAAATTGTTATATCATAGTTATGCCATATCTGAAATAGAGAAGCTATGCGTAAACGGCAGTTAGTCATCTACTATAATTCGGAAGTGACGAACGATTGCCTGAAGTCGACACAAGTAATACGGTTCAATCCTTGGTTTCAAGAGGCATTCGAATGGATGATAAAGTTCTTGGTATAAATAGAAAGTAATGTCAATACACTCTCGTTAATTTTAATGTTGCATGAGGAAAAAAGGTTTTATTACGTTCTGCGAGGCTTGACAATGATGAGCCGACATGGGTTCGTGTGTACATTCGTCTTGTTAAGTGGACGAATATACAAATACAGTGGTGGTCCAGTATAACGAATTATAGGCGTATTCGTTAAATCGAAAAATTCAAATTTTCCTTGTACGAATATTGTTTCTGCACAGTAAAAAAATGTTAAAGTATAAGCTTGCATACATGCATTTCCGTACTTTACATGCATTTGAAAAAAGTGTACGTTATATCGATCACAGATCGTTATATATGCATTCGTTACACTGGACCACCACTGTATATTGAAAAGATATGTGTATGTAAATATATTTAAGTGTACAAAATGTAATCTTAATCAATATTATGCTTAACGCTGAGGACACATTACAAAAAACCGTACCAACCGCACTTTTTTAATTGGAGGCCGATTTGAAGAATTTCATTTTTAAAAAGAAGCATAATGTATACCCTTAACTTAAGTAATATAAACATTTCATATGATTTATTTTGTAGCTAAAATTTAATATAACTATTAATACATATATACTCACTACTTGAAGAAATTCCCTCCACACTGAAGGCAGGTCCAATATTCGCTGCCGTGGTTCCAAAATATTCATATTATCAATCAGAACTATTTTATGCTCAGCTGGAGGAGCTCTTTTATGCTCATAATAAAACTGTAACATATAATGTTGTTTTCTATGGATTATTATCGTATATATTGTTATGTACATATTATACCTTTACTGGATTATAGGTTGATGCTTTTCTTAATTCATTTATATGATCTCGGAGCCGTCTTGGTGTCTTTCCATGAATTATTGTATTGGTCATTCGTTCACAAGCGACTGACAAAGGAGTTCGTCTCTTTAAATAGGAGAAGTTTTTTTCGTTTGCTAATATTTCATTTAAGTGTTTTTCCAATCCCATAGCGATAAGGCTGAATTAAAAGTATATTATAATATGTAGGTAATTTGTGTGAATAAGACTTCATACAATGATTCCGATGGAGCAAACATATGAAATGATATTTGATGGGCCGAAAAGGGAATTCTTGGCAATAATTCAGGATACATAAAAACTGGACTGCTGAGTATCTGCTTCATAATACGTGGAGCAAATCTGGAGACTTGATTATGAGTTCTTGATCTAGATAGGAAGAATTCGTAGAATAATAAATTAAAAAAAATATATTCAACTTACACTCTTCTCATTTCCTTGTGGATGAATCTAAAACAAAAAGAAATATCACAAATTATGAATTATGAATTACTTCAATATACAAATTTGATAATAAACTCAACATTAGTGTTCGTTGTAAAGAATTAAGATAGAAATAGTAAATAGTATACGAGATAACGATGTGGTTTTATGTTTATTTCTTCAAAAGCATTTCCTCCTTATTTTTAATTCATTAATTTAAAGACAATGCAGACAAGGCGATACATAGGCTTGTTAAAAGTTATTGACCTATATTAGTAAGATACAATTCCAATATGTATACAATTTTACACACTCATATGACACCATTGTGCATCAATTTCAACCGTCGTCAATTTAACGTTGACTGGTACATATTTTGTTTTTGTACAATAGCACACAACAACAATTCAACAGAATGTGATTGTAATGAACAAATATAAAGTTGAAGCTGTTTCTTTGTCGTCCGAAGAATATTCACTCCTATTACGAACTTCGTTATAATGACACGCAAGACGTTATGTGGATGATTGGAAGTTGTTCTTTAAAAAAAACTAATATGTTCATACAATACGTTCTTCGTAGAGGTATTGCTGCCTACCTAAGAGAGCCTTTGGTTTTAAACCAAAAGGTTTTCCTTCTGATCTTCCCTTGAGTTTGTGTTGATGCGGGTTGGAGACATACTTACCGTAAATTATTTCACAGTTCAGCCAGCGCAATACATTCATATTTAAAATATAAGAAAAATGTTCATGCTCATGTTTACACTGCACCGAAAAACAGATATTGAGTGCTCTTACTAATCAAACAGTAAGATGAACATATTAATACATATCTCAATAATTAATATTAATTTAATCATATGCTACTTTAGGGTAAAATAAACTAACCTTACCCGTAAAATTTATGCATACTAATTATATACTCACTGCATCAATTTTGCGTTTTCCTCCGTATCGTGTTCCAACTCCTTTTCCCACTCATCTATTAGCTTTATTGCAGGTTTAAGGTTACAAACATCAAACGTAGCATTTTCTTTTGACAAGGAGTTCAACTCTGTCATCATTTGCTTTTGTTGCGGTGCTATTTTCCATAAGTCCGGATGGGAATAAGTTTGGAAAAAGTTTTGTGCCAAGAATTGTATATGAATTCTTAACTGTTGTTGAAGAATATGATACTGATTCAAAGTATATCCTGTAGGTTCCTTACTTAATTCCTCTTCTTCAATTGTTGAATTTTTAAGTTTTTCAAATTTATTCACATATTCATACTTGAGTAGCTTTCGTGCTGGAATATAACGTTCCGCACCCCAATGAGAATTCGAAATATTACTCGAAATGTTTGATGTGGGTGGAGTATGCTCTAAATATATTTCATTTAATTTCGAGGAGTCGTTGTATGATATTTTAAAAGACGAAACGGAACCGTTTGTTATGCGGTTTTTGGGGGGATACGGTGCATCTGTGTTAACAAATAACGGTTCAATTGCATTTTGTTGTATGGATTGAACTTGGGGTGTAGACATTACATTTGGCTGAAAATATTCGTTGTTAAATTGCGTTGAGGAGAATGAACTGCCAAAGTTATCTTTCTCAATTTTGTTGTCGGCATTTTCATTTTCTATGATACTATTTGAAAATATATCTTGAATTATACTTTTGTTGGTGTCTACTTTATTATTGTCGACAAATTTTTTCGGAGTTTCTAGTTCGATGCTTTCCATACATACACCTTCGTTCAGTAAGCCTTCAAATAGTTCAGCAACTAATTCAGTTAGTTCTTTCTTTGAAATATTAACATCGCGCAACTCCTCCGCATCAACTGGAATATAGGGAAATGATATGAAGAGTTAAATTTAAAAAGGAACAACTTACAAGGAATTTTTTCTGCTGCTACATATTCCGGGTCGTTGACAGGATCATCATCATCATTAACTAAATTATTACCTATAAAATTACATGTCAAAAAATGATCATCACTTACAAAGCTTACATACTTAACGGTTTTGAAAACGTATTTAAAAACTCCATCCAATCTTGATCATTGCCATAAACCTCCGTGTCGGTCACATCAAGATTATCATCGGGTGGAACAAATTCCGACTGAATATCTTCAATAGTTGTTTGTTCTAAGCAAAATTTCGACCTCGTTCGAGTAGCAATAATTTCGTCTTCCCTGGTACCTGTATCAACTTCACGGGGAATTTTAAAAACTCCGTCTGCGGAAAATTTGTGTGGTGATTCTTGTAATGCAAATGGTGTCTGTGGGGTTCTTGGCTGGGAATCAATATCTGAGGCGGTCAAATTCGGATCTTCATCGGACTGCATAAGGAAACATTATGTAAGGATTCACGAATGATCAATTTATTATACTTACAACAAAGTCGTCTTCTTTAAACATGTACTCTTCATCTTCTTCATCAGAGTGTAATTCTTCTTGTATTAATGAAGCAATTTCTGAAGTTTTCTGCTCTATAAGTGAAGGCAGAGCTATAAGTGGAGCTTTATTAAGTTCACGTGCTTTAGCACGAGTTAATTTTGGTACGGATGGATCCGCTTCATTAATAATAACAGCTGCAGTTTGTATCTCGTCAGACTCATCCTTCTCTCTAGCAAGCTCATCTTCAGCTTTAAGACTTATGAACGCCAGTACGTGATCATTTACAACCAATTTCTAAAGTATATTCACTTGAAATTGATCCAGTACGTTAGAAAAAAAATTACCTTAATCAACTTCTTCATTTCTACTGCGGAAAGATTATTCATTTTAGCAACGCTTCGAAGCTTCTTCTCAATGGCATGCAAACTCTCATTTTCAACATCACTATTATCATCTGTCGAAGACGACCTTTTTCTGAAAGTTCAAAACAAAATTCAATTGCTTGTTTATGGTGACAAAATTTATTCTGAAATGGTTTCACACCAACCTTTTTCGACACTTTGGTGTACTTTTATCCAACAGGTCCTGTGAGGAATTCATTTTTCTATCCGGCATATTGTAAAAAAATTAAAAATTATTTTCTGTTTTTAATTATAGTAGAACGTTAGAAGAAAACTACAAAATTCTGCGTCTTGATATAAACAAATAGTTTACATGTTTGACATATTAGAAGCGAACAGCTGCTTAGCTGCACTTATTCAGAATAAATCACAATGACTACATTTATTTTTTTCTGAATTTGCAAACCTCCAGAATGAGTTTGGTTTACACATGGAATATTACTCTACAGATTACTGTAAATTCAAGTTGATATATTATGGTTTAGTAGCAGAGTATTTATATATGATTTATTATTGAGTTACCAATTAATGTTATACAAATTGAAAGATTTCAAAAATGAGAAAGTTAAAACGTTTGCGGTTCAACCCGGTCGTACTACAGCGTCGGATGAACCAAATTGTATTAGGTCGTACAAGTGTGAAGTTCAACTTTTTCGCCCGGTCGTACCACATGTAGTACAGTGTGAACACTGGTCGTACGACCGCAGTGCACATATTCATTTAAGTTTTTGAATTCAACGACTGAGCATCAGCGCATGACAAACAACATGGACATGAACGATAAGAAGTTTTGGTTAGACTTTTTTATGAACATGAAATGAAAAGATCTAGTGGAGACACAAAAAACCATGTCCAATGAATTACGACAAGGCTTGGGTCCTGTTCAAAAGCTGGACATGAGATTTGACGTTTAACTATACGCGCACGTTTTTTAAATGTGGTTGTAGTAGTATAGTGTGAACGCCTCTAATAAATCAAAAAAAAAAGTAATAGTAATATAAAATAAAAATCACTTCTATTCAAAATTCTATTATATAATAAATAGTGGTAACTTACTGAAATTAGTTTTCTGCAAAGAAGTGGCGGATCTAAAATATATATCTATATATAATAAAGTTTTAAGTATATTTTGAATTGGAACAGTGCCTTGCTGTTGGTAGAAACCACTATATGACGGTATTTAATAGACTCACTTATTATCAACAACCTTTTGAAATTGTACAGTTTTCGAGAGAGATTTATATAATTGAACAAAACTAAATAGGTGTAAAATAAATACAAAGATAATGCAAATTTCAAATTAAGAATATACAATTTATTGGAACTTAATCATATATTGCAATTATTAAATTAACTGCATTATTGGTATCGGGCAATAGAACACTACAGTGTATGACTGACTGCTGGTGTAAGCGTACCCCAATTAAACTCTTCGTATAAATGCTGTCAAATAATATATTTCGACTAAGTAATATCACCACTGTGAACGAGCATAACAACCCCTAAAAATTTTACGAGCAATGTACATACAATACATTTTGTTTTACTGATCTGTCAGCGTTCTAATATTTTATGAAATTATCTGTTTAGAGCAACTATTTTGTATGAGATATTAGAAAATATACTTACAATAAAAAGTACATACAAAATGGAGGAAATAACTGGAGATATAGTTTTGTACATTATACTCTTATGGATTTTCCTCGAAAACATGCTTGAATTTTACATATCATACCGACAGGTAAGGCATCTAGTTACATATGTACGTTTTACATGTCATATAACATACGGTTTTAGGTAAAGGTTTATAAAGACTCCAAACGTGTACCCAAAGAACTTGAGGATGATATGACCGAGGAACTTTTCCATAAAGCGCGAGTATATGGCTTGGATAAACAGCAGTTTTCAGTTTTTAAAACAATAATTCTGGATATGATAGTGCTTTCATTGGAGTTGTACCTTGGATTTACAGCGTATTTGTGGCATAAAGCCAAACTGTTGGCAGCTTATTCTACGCTAGATGTCACAAATGAAATAATAGTGAGCTGTTTCTTCTTCACATTGATGAGTATTTACAGCATGATCAAAAAGTTACCATTCCGAGTATATAATACATTTACATTGGAAGAAACACATGGTTTCAACATGCAAACCGGCAAATTTTTCGTAATTGATCAGATAAAAGAATTTTTAGTTTCCCAACTTATTGCAACTCCAATTGTTGCAGCAGTTGTATTTATTGTACAGCGTGCAGGTGAATACTTTTTCTTTTGGCTATGGTTTTTCACGCTCATAATTACCCTTCTGATGTTGAACATCTATCCCGTCTTTATTGCACCATTGTTTGATAAGTACACACCGTTAGAGGATGGACAATTGAAAGAGTCAATAGAAGAATTAGCAGCCTCATTACAGTTCCCGCTGACCAAAATATATGTGGTTGAAGGGTCAAAGAGATCTGCACATAGCAATGCCTATTTATATGGTTTATGGAGTTCTAAAAGGATCGTACTTTTTGACACACTCTTACTGAATAAGGGTAAGAAAGACGAATCTGAGTTAGAAGAAAAGGAACGTGGAAAAGGTTGTACGAATGAAGAAGTGCTTGCTGTGCTTGGGCATGAACTTGGACATTGGAAACTAGGCCATGTTTTCAAAAACATTATAATCACCCAAGTATATTTATTCATAATGTTTGTCGCATTTGCATATCTATTTAAATTTGGACCGTTTTATGAAGCCGTTGGTTTTGATATTGGGGAAAAACCTATCCTTGTTGGTCTAAATGTTGTATTAACATACGTATTGTCGCCTTTAAACACAATGATAAATTTTGGAACTAATATGCTCTCTAGAAAATTTGAGTACGAAGCTGACGAGTTTGCTCAGAAACTAGGCCTATCAAAGCAATTGGGAAAGGCGCTAATGAAGTTACATATGGATAACCTAGGCTTTCCAGAATATGATTGGCTTTATTCATCTTGGAATCATTCGCACCCAACCTTACTGCAACGTCTACAAAGATTGAAGGAATTGGATGCTCGCAAGAAACAAGATTAAGAGATAAATATGTTTGCATAGAATTGTATGATTTATGAAACACATCTATGCATGTGTCGACATAGTTTTTGAACACAATTAAATGTATATACTTATGTGTGTATGTACATATTATTTTCCAATTTTTTTAAAAATAAATTTACACATTAAATCTTCTGATTTTAATTTAAAGAAGTTAACAGTACGTTAAAAATTTTGTGAAAGCGAAAAGTGTCATCGATAAAAATACTTCATCTTTACTTCACTTGCATTAAAGGACTAATCCTAAAAGCTAGGACAACAGACAATTGGTAAGTACATGCATTCTATTTAAACTTTTCGAACATATTGGTCCTAATTGTTTTGGGCATATTATTCCCCGTTAAAGTCGACAACGTATATTGTATATATAACGTTATCTTGCACATTTATTCCATAGAATAAATACAGATTTAGGCATCGCAAATTCAATAAATTGCATTTGAAATCATTGTATAATATTCAGAATTCATTTCAAATATTTGCATGAAACTTTCGAAATACGAGTACTATTGTACTTAACGCTTTATATATGTAAAATAAATGGAAACTCAAAATTTTTTTGAAATTCAGCTTCAGTTAACATTTCATTCTTTGTGTTTATATGTACATAATATATATATTTATATATATGTATGTACTACACATATACGGTCGATTCCGCTTCTTTTCTACACAAGAAATGCAGAAAATTTGTCGCACTTAACTGCAACCTTATTTCCCTTTTAAACGATGTGATTTCAAACAATTAATACAATAAACTTTGAGTAAAAAAATCACCTTCACCCCGATTACGAAAGTCGTTTAACGAGTTGTGTCGAAACGCCTCTGTGATGTTGGTATTACGATTGTCGAGAAAGTAGTAGTTTTACGCTACAAAACGACTTCTGGCGATAAGCTTATGTGGAACGTAATTTTGTGTGACACTTGTCGTGTATCGGTATTCCGAAAGTCGATTTACTACAATAAAACGACAAGTAACACGACAAAATAAGGCGGTTCAAAATTTCCAGTCCAAAACAAATAAAGCAAGTGGTTGAACTGGTGGAGGAAAATATGAATTTAGCAACAAATTTCAAAAGAGTTTTTCTCAAACGGATGCATTTAAAACTGGATGGAAAGAAACTTATCACAATTGTACAATGCATATATCTTACTTAGCATCTGGTAAATCAAATGGATTGCATTTTAGTCGAATACTTCTTCAGATGTTAATTAATTCCCTTTTTGCAATTCTTGATAGTCGTTATCTTCACTAATTCAGTAAATAAACTAGCAATGTAGTCCATATTTACTTTAAATTGCACGAATAATTTTATTAAGCAAACACCTCAAAACAACAAATAAAAGTGTTTATTCCGGTAGAATTTATGAAAACTACCCCAGTTAACAAATTGAGCTTTCAAATTGACAGAAAGCTTTTGAATGGCAGCTTAGAATGTGTGTGGAACATAAGCTCGAGTCGATTAAGGTTCGTAATACGGATGCTTATACGCCTGTAAACTGACTCGACTCGCAACTGTAGCTTGCCAGTACAATCACCCCTAATCTGTTAGGCGGTTGGTGTATTTGGTACACATTTGCAACACTTTGGAGGCTTTTTCGTTCAAATACGAACGATTTTAATATATATATATAAATAAATTTAATCGAAGTGTTGCAAATTCTGGGAACAGAAAATTGTACCAGCAGGATTACATTTCGAATGAGAGCAGACAAAATAAAATTAAAACTCCATTTTTGAAATTATGAACAAAAGATTTGATTTGCGGGTGTGATTGGATGTATTAAACTTTTTACAAACCCGCAGTCGCGCAAGAGAGGACCGAAGATCAACAATTTTTCCTCGGACTTTTTCAGAAAATTTTCAATTTCCTTTTTCTCCTACGACACAAAAAACTGATACCTTTGGCAGCATCCAACAGAATGCTGTCGACCATACACACATACGCATAGCAACACCACAATCAACGTTAAATACAAACATCGAATTCAGGCAATCGTCTCTTTATCAAAGATCGTCGTTCGAAGCGCGCATTTTTGATAGATACTGGCGCTAATATTTCTATCATCAGTGCAAGAGAGAACAATCAACTGTACCCTAACGTTGCAACAAGAAAACTACGCCGTCAATAATTCCGCGATAAACACGTTCGGACGCGTTAAACTAATTCTAGATTTTGGATTTCGACGACCACTGGAATAGATTTGCATTGCTGCAGATACTGCGCACAACATCATTGGCGCAGACTTTCTCCGTCATTTCAATCCCCTGGTGGAGATGAAAAATTCAACAATCATTGATGGCAACACCAAAATCATGAGTCAAGCTATCTGCTTAAATTTTCACAAATACCGATTGACGCCCGAAAAGTTCCACGCTGCAAAAGATGAGTTCGAGTATTTGATGAGAATAGGTGTTTGTCGTCCATCGAAAGGCCCATATGCATCACCTTTGCATGTTGTACACTCAACGCACCCGCGGATACCATCAAATTTCTATGACAGAGATTGATATACCGAAGACTGCTGCTATAACAACACCGTTTGGCCTCTTCGAACTCCTACAAAAATTTTAACGGTATATTGACCAAACTCTCCGAAATCTCGACTTCGTTACATTGAAGACAACTGCATGGCATCTAGAAGTTGTGGATCACCAATGTGGAAATTCGTTTTGGGCGGAGGAGCGAATAGAAAAAGATTGCAAACGACAATGTAATTACTCAAGTTTTATTTTAAGACTAAACTGTGTACAATGAAGCGACTTCGATTACAACCTATTTTTTTGATGCTCGTTATTCGACGACTCTCACACCACCTGTCAACTTGAAGAAGAGTTCTTATCGCTCTGTTTGTTTTGGTTAACTCAGTGTTGCCGTTGGTTAAGTTTTCTTCGGTGGACTTAGTACTGCCACAAAGTCAATGAGAGCATGAGCAGCACCTCCGTTTGGTATTCGAAAGACTTCGACAATAATACCTGTCTATAAACGTAGCAAAATGCGTTTTTGGCCAACCATAGATAGAGTTTTTGGGACATCTCGTCACTACGCATTGCATCAAGCCCAAAACCGACAATATCGAGGCAATAAAAACATTTCCGTTGCCAAAGTTAGCATTCAAATCAAAAGTGACACCGCAATGGGAGCTGTAATGCATCAACCACATAACAGCACACTACAGCCGATCGCGTTTTTCTCAAGGAAATTCAACGACGCTCAACGGAAATACAGCACGTATGATCGGGAACTGCTAGCACTTCAGATATTTGCTAGAAAAACCAGACTTCACCATTGCCACATGCCGCTCACCTTCGCTTTTACTAGCAAATACGACAACGCATCACCTCGACAAATTCAACACCTCAACTTCACAGCATTCAATTCTCATTCAATTCTCAACACAGATCATCCACATACCCGGCAACGACGATACTACAGCAGATACACTTTCGCGAATCAATGCTCTACACATCAATTCAAACTCAGCAATAGACTATTAGAAAATCGCACTAGAACAAACCACCGATTCCACCGAACATTGAAGACAGCAATCATGTGCATCAAGACATCGCATTGGTGACGACAACTACTAATCATACTGGACTCCATTCTACATTCAAACCAGACATAAACGCAACGCCTGCAGAACTAGTTTATGGTACTACCCTCAAACTACCAGGCTACATGTTTAGTCCATCACAACACACACCGCAAACAGAATTTGTCCGAGAATTAACCGATGTCATGGACAGCCTGCAACCTACTGACACATAAAACCACGGCATCAAACAAAATTTTCATTTATCATTACCTTGAAACTGAGACAAGTTTTCGTCCGCAACGATACCGTCAGACATGAACTAAATTTACCATATGACGGATCGTTCAAGGTCCAGGATAAAACAATCAAGGGTTGGATTAATAACAATATTGTAAACATATCCATAGACCGCATCAAACCAGCTACATCCTAAATTACAATTGCAACCATACACCAAGCGATCCACTGGCTTTCGGTATTACACAACATATTTCACATCCAGATAGCAACAATCAACATTCGAATACAGAAATCCAATCATGAAGCAACAACAAATAGCAGTCGCCGCAATATTCGTTAATTTCACTTGAAGTCTAGAAGGAGAGTAATGTGGCAGTTCATACACCACATTACCGACGCTTATTACCACTACCATATATCACAACCTAATTGTAAACTGCGCCCCTACGGCATAATATGTTATTATATAGCATTTAAAAATTCAAAATTGTATTGGCATTACCAAAGATAACAAAATATCATTCTGGAATAAATCGTGTGGTCGACAAGCCATCCATACATCCAATCACACCCGCTAATCTAAATTTTTCAAAAATGGAATTTTAATTGTTTTTTTTTCTGCTCTCATTTGAAATGTAATCCATCTGCGACAATTTTCTGTTTACAGAAATTGCAACACTACGACTAATTTTTTGGAAAATGTTGGCATTAAAACCGTCCAAAAAATCTCACCAATCAAATACTCACCAAATACACCAACCGAATGTGATGCTACTTGATTGAATTTTCTTGGGGTGAGAATTAGTGTGGATTTTTGTCACCTCACTTGCATTGAAGAATACCCATTTTGATGTGAGGTGACAAAAATATGTGACGTGACAATTTGTCACTTGACCTAAGAGAAAAAGGGTGATTAACTTTCAGGTAATTAGGAAGCCTGTTTGGCGTTCCAAAGTCCTCAGCCTGGACCAGAGATGAAGTAGTAAAGAGATGTCCAACTCGGGCTTGGGTCTTTATTAAAAAAAACCCTCGCCTATCTCTGATTTGCTCTAAAGGCACGCATACTACTTTATTTTCACGCACACTTCTTAAGGCTTTAGAGCAGCCTGCAGTTGCTCTCTGATCAATCGTATTCACAAACACTGTCTGTGAACATTTTATAAAAAACGCTGTCAGATGAAATCAAGGGGCAAGAGAGGTAGAAGTTGACTATCTCTTTACTACTTTATCTCTGGCCTGGACTGCAGTTGGTCGTGTCAGCAGCTGGCTTGTTACGCAAGTAAATCACCCCGATTACGAAAGTCGTTTCACTTGAACGACACAAGACATTTTGAGAGTCGAATCGCTTTGCAGGCGTTTAAGCATCGGTATTACGAATCTTAATCGACTCGAGCTTTTGTTCCACACACATTCCAAAATTGCCACTCAAAAGCTTACTGTCAATTTGACAGATCAATTCGTTAAATTGGGGTAGTTTTCATAAATTCTACCGGAATAAACATTTTTAAATTGTTGTTTTGATGTGTTTGCTTGATACAATTTTTCTTGGAATTTAAAGTAAATATGGATAGCATTGTTATGGTCATTAATGAAGAGAACGACGATCAAGAATTGGAGAAAAGGGAATTAATTAACATCAGAAGTATTAGATTAAAATTCAATCCATTTGATTTGCCAGATGCTTAGTAAAAGATAAGCCTTGTACAATTGCGAATAAATTAATAAGTCTCCACTTCCTTCCATCCTGTTTTGTTTGCATGCCTTTCAAGAAAACCTCTTTTTTTGTTGCTAAAATCATATTTTCCTCCATCAGTTCAACCAGTTGTCTTATTCGTTTTGGGCTGGAAATGTTCATCCTTAAGATATACATAATTAACACTAAATACATTTTACACCATTCCAAAGAAAACTCACTTTTTTAATAGTTTTTCCACAAAATTCAAACCGCCTTCTTTTGTCGTGTTACTTGTCGCGTTGCTTCGAGTGTAACTATTGTATACTACAAGAAGCAATTTGTTTTAAGAGATACAATGACAAAAAAAAAGCCAGACCAATTGAACAATTTTAAAATTTTATTTATATTTTATTTCTTTATATTCATTAATAAAACTGGCTATTTACAAAATATTTTACTGTTGTCTAATTGTAGGTCAACATTAAAAAATAGTCTTTTATTTTCTGTAGTATACCAATTAATAACATAAACCGTAAACATATACCGTTGGCCTGATACAATATATGCAAATATACAATCTTATCGTTGATATTTAATTTAATACAACATTTTCTGGTAAAATTTTATATTTTCAGACGACAAAGCTTTTAATAAAATCTAGAATTTGGATTTGTGATTATAATTCACGAACACCCCCAAATATATAATTGTTGATGAATGTCAAATTCACGAATTCTGTTGGCAATTCATGAAGTTTGACTTTGTTGAGGGCAGAAATTCACAAATCAGCCGCCCTTTTCGTGGGGTAGGGATTTTTGCAAACAAGTGTGCGTGAATATGAGACAATGTTCGATGAATTGTAAATAACTGTCAAAAATTCGTGAATAACCGTCAAAAATTAGGTGAATATGCGTCAAATTCGTCGATAGAGTAGGGGGCAATCAGCTGTGAAGTCGACTATCTCCCTTATTTCTGACCGATACACGACAAGTGTCACACAAAAAATACGTTCCACATAAGCTTATCGCCAGGAGTCGTTTTATGGCTTAAAACGACTACTTTATCGATAATCGTAATACCGACATCACAGAGGCGTTTCGACACAAGTCGTTAAACGACTTTTATCGGGGTGAATTTGTACATAAAATGGCCCCAAGGAAGTACTATTGCAGGAAATTGCCAGAAATTCGAAGCCAAAAAAAAAACTACCGGGTGTAATTGGTACAATCGATTATTGTTATAAAAACTCCTAGGTTAAACAAATAGTGTTACTGCAACCGCAAACAAAACTTTACAATCATTTTGCAAGCCGTTGTTGACGCCGAAAGAAAATTTATCGACATATGTGTCGGCGAACCGGAATCCTTGCACGACAGTAGAGTCTTAAGGAGGTCTGATTTATACAAAAGAGTGCACACCAATTACACTCGGACATTTAGTTGAAACACATTCATTTTGGGTGATTCTGCTTATCCTGCTATGAACTGGCTAGAGCCGCCTTAAAAGGATTACGGACAACTTACAGATCAACAAAGATCTTTTAATTATGAACGGTGAGCGACAAAATTGGTAGTTGAACACGCATTCGGCTTACTGAAAGGAAGGTTTAGATGGATAAATAAATTCACTGAACAACGAAATCTTCAATCAGTAAAGACAATTATAGTAAGTGCTTACATTTTGCATAATATATGCATAATAAATACACTATAACTGATCCATTAGAAATTTTGTCCTCATCTCCTGAGCACAACGACTTTTTTTATATTACCTACTTGAAAATTGTATAATTTAATTGCAAGAATAATAAACATTTCTCTTAATTTTTATTGGATTTATTGCATAGTTGTCTTATCATATCTAATTTGTTTCTTCTGTATTCGGCCTTCGCGTTGTAATCTTGTATATATCTATAAAAATGCAAAACGCCTTGGTTCCTTGCAGAGTCCGCCGTTAGATATAGAAATATGACATTATCATTTAATAATGATTTCAACTTACTTAAAAAAAAGTTAAATTTGTCCGTTAAATAACCGTCCTTCACAAGAAATATCAACGAAAAAACAAGTATTTAAAAAAAAACACTTACAAGTGTTAAATTATCGATGGATACCAACATTTAAGAAACAAGTAGTTTCTCTGAAAATTCGTTGGCGCCATCTGTGGTAGTAGTGGCGCCAAACCCAATTTTTGGCGTATGATAGGCTATAGCGATCGGCGTGGTACCTCTGCTATTGATAGGAACGAGGTTGTACCACACCTGGCGAGTTACTTGGCTGGCATATTCGAGTATGGTTCTGACGAAGGTGATGTATAGAATTTTGTGATATAGGGATTCGAAAATTCTTTTGACCAGCGTCTGATAAAGCCAAGCGCAGAATTTGCTCTACTTATAATATTGTCAATATGTGAACGAAATTAATTGATTTTATGTATATATAACAGTTACGTAGGAATGCTTGAAGTCAAATTCGTAGTTGTTAATTTGTAATTTGTCACACATTGTAACAGAAAATTTGTTGTAAATGTTGTTGGAATGCTGTGAAAGCAGCAGCTGCTGTTGCTGTAGAAAATTGAGGGAATCCTTGGCCAATATGATTGACTGAGACTACTGATGAGGGACTTGCAGAAACTGATGGCGTAGGTGTTGCTAAATATGGATGTGCTCGATGTGATCGCAAGTATTGTCGATATTTTCCACTACTGCTTACATTGTCTCTGACGTTTGTGTTATTGTCATTATTTGTTTTATGAGTATTTTGGATTATTGTAGGCGTGGTATCAGGACCTGTCTGATAATTACTAGGAACTGTTGCAATTGGGCTACGATCAATCATGAGTGATGCGGCCGTATTCCAGCGAAGGTTTGTTGTATCAACCAGAGATGTAGGTATACCATGACTGTTACTTGGAATTTCATTATTGTGTTTACTAGAGGAG
The DNA here is from genome assembly GCA_907269125.1 of Eristalis pertinax. Taxonomy (NCBI): domain Eukaryota; kingdom Metazoa; phylum Arthropoda; class Insecta; order Diptera; family Syrphidae; genus Eristalis; species Eristalis pertinax. The sequence continues at coordinate 16,351,745 of OU026146.1, read as the reverse complement.
TTTATATTGTTACTCATTCTGCCGGATTGAGTGCGTGGAGTAGTATTAGCAGCATATCCACCGGATATCATAGCATCACGCTTTCCCACTACTGAGTTACTAGTTGAACAACATTTGACAGTGCACACATTTCGCGACGTCATGTCGCTGTTTGTTGTTGTGGTAGTGGTAGTACTAGGGATGACTGCTGTTGTTGTTGGGGGTGCTGCGAGGCGGCAGATAGCGGTGCGATTCCGTAAGAAATCGATAAATCGTAATTAGCGTAACACGTCGCCATAGTCATGTTTCAAATTAAGAAATATATTTAAGGAATGGTTTTTTTTCTTTCAAGAAATTCAAACCAGACTTGGAAATTAACACTGTTATAATCTAAAACATCTCATGTGTACTTTTTTTGTATAGAATTTTATCGGTTATATTATAACGCGCTTTACTTAAGCCAGACACGCTTCAAATCCTTCCCATAGGTAATATACACACACATATTCACACTAATTTCGAAATCATCCACAATTCTTTTTTTATTTTATAGTATACATACATATTCTTGTATTCTAAAATGCAAATTAAAATTGGCACTGGTAATCCGTTCTTTATTTTTCTTCTTGGCTGAATCTCACTTTGTATGAGACCACGAAAGTTAATCAATACGAGCACTCTGGCGATTAGTTTTTCATTTTTACAATGTGAACATTTGTAACACGAGTTACAGTGATCAGTCTTATTTACGACCAATTTTGAGGTCAAATATTGTTTAATTTCAGTCTTTTCACTTGTTTCTTTATTTCCGATACGGCATATATAGAAAAACGTTTGACCAGTTAACGCAAATATTTTGCTGAAAGCGAAGTAGACATCTCTCTCATCTCTTTCAGGCTGACATGAATGCACATATACGATATCTGTTTACTGTAAATTATCTAGTTTCCCGTGAACTGGAATTGCTGACAATCCATGCAAGGGAAACATTTTACCTACCTGTATATTGTGACCGTTTCACATTTTAATTTACTCATTTTTGTATAGTTCAATTAACTTGCCGGGAATAAGGTAGTATTAGAAATTCCTAATTTTGTCCTCTAGCAACTTTTTGCTTGAAGTACTTAAAACTAAAAACAAATTAAATCACCAAAGTTACTGAGCCTCGTCAAACAACTGTATAAACCCGCCCAACCTTCTTTATCGACTGAAAGTTGAAAAGTGAGCTCACGATCACAGATTACGCCTAAGTCGCGTAAAGATGCTGAATGGACTAGTTCGTTGCTGAGGAAAAACTATTTAGTTCATCTTGAAGGGTATAGAAGTAAGAGAGTTAGGAGATGAACGAATAGATTTTCATGTCATGGGCGTAAACAAAGAGATGAGAGTTCATAATAGTATGGTCAATATCGTTGATGGTAAGGGCGAAAATTAATGGAATATTTTTGTGTGTATGAACAATACCTATAAAATGTATTCACACGAAACTTGTGTACAGGTACTAATAATAACAATAAAATTGAAAAAATTACATAAAACATTGAAAAAAAAACAGCTTCTTTGGTCATTTTACTTGGTCATATGATGGAAGTTAATTCCAAATTTTGACAACCATTCTCATGAGTTAGTTTTAGTTGCATTATTTAGACATTTTTCTGAACAATTACGAAATTTAAATTCATGAGTTTTCACAATTCATGAATGATATACAACTCTAAAACTGAGCGCCTAATATTACTTTGAAGAATTAAATTGATTCAAAATATTCCTGTAAAAAGATCGTAGTATTACATTTGTATTCACCCAAGCATTATATGTGCTCTTAAAAATATGAGTCAACTTTTGAACTCCCTCCGAACGATAGTACATAATAGTGGGCAAATCCACGAATCTGCCGACATTTTCCCACAAAATCCACGAATCGGCCACCATATTGTGGTGGATCCATGGTTTTTTGTAAGAGTATGTGTGATATACAAGAGAGTTCCACTACTCTCACATTTCTCTCCGGTGTGGACTAGGGGTAATTCTCTCATACGAATGAACGCAATGTACCCAAGGAGACTCTCAGCTCAGATGTCAAAAAGGATATCAGCGAAATAAAGGAAACGCTGAAGGAGTACCACAGGTCTGTAGTTTTCCTGTCAAAGAACTACGATTACGTGAATGAATCAATGCGTAAGAACAATGAACTCCTAGATACACCGACGGGACAAATTAACGACTTAAAAACACAATGTGAACATAAAGACCGATCATTACAAATATGCAAAAACAGATCAACAAAATGGAACAAGAATCACAAGTCACATAGAAATCACAAGTATTCCATTCACAAAAGATGAAAAACTCTTGGACGTGGTTAAAGATGTTGCAGTTGCGATCGGTGTGATGTTGAGAATGTCCATCGTGTAATAAAAGAAAGAGAGCTGAAAAGCACCAAAAATAATAGTATCTCTCACCAAAGCTATGTGCAAAGAAAAAATATTGAATTCTGCTAAAACACGCGGACCTTTAAAAGGGTTGAAAAACCAGGAATTGGCGTTACCATGAATTGTCACGAAAGCAAAACCACACTATGCATACACACATATGTACATGTATTGAGAGAGGCTGCGATTGCCGGAATTCTAAAGGCTCATGAGCGAGCATGAGCTAGTGTCAGATTTCAACGAAATGTTTCGTCATGTTTGCAAAAAAATCATGTCTACCCATAATTCGCATCTGCGCGCATGTCCATATGTCAGAAAATTTTTTGTTTCATTCAGCCGAAAAATGTCGTGTTCAAATATATGTGTATGTATGTATGTACGAATACCAACAGAATCAGCTGATTTGCTCATTTTTCAAATTTGTTTTCTTGTCTGTGTTTTATCTGTCACATTCGCATATGCGCGGTGCGATTCATTTCGCACTAGCTCATGCTTAACGAAACATTTATGTTTTGCACATGCTTAACGAAATGCTCGCAATCTTTCATGGACGACATTATAGGTTGCCGCATAGGGGTGGGTGTATTCACTCACTCATTCATGCGCGTTTGACACTAGCTAATGCTCGCTCATGCGCATTATAGTTGACCCTAAGTTTCATATTCATTCGTTGTCGAGTGCTCAAAGTGGCAAGTTGGCCGCGAAGATAATAATAATAAATTAAAATAATGTTAAAAGGAAACTGTGAATTATTTAAATTATTTCTGTTGAGTTGCCACATTTTTGGGATTTAGGATTTTCAACAGCTTATGGGCCCAGTCCACGCATAATCACTGCAGCTAAGTATTATTGAATATATATATATATACATTAAATATTTAATTATGGATAAACCGAAAAGAAATATAAAACCTTTTGATTGAGAAAAGTACTCTATTTGGAAATTCCTAGCCCTATTAAGTGAAATTGACGCGCTTAAAGTGATCGATCAAAATTCCGTAGAAAATTCAGAGAAATGGAATAAATTTGAAAGAAGAAGTGTGTAATAATTGAATATTTAAGTGATTCTTTTCCCGGATTTGCAATAAGTAAGTGCACCGCAAAAGACATTTTTAAAAATTTAGATGCTATTTTTGAAAGGAAAAGTTTAGCTTCACAACTGTCCGACCGCAATTATTCTCTTTAAAATGAAAAGGCGAGACCTCGCTACAAAGCCATTTCAATATTTTTGATGATTTGATTACCGAGTTGCACGCATCTGGCGCACAGGTACAAGAAATGGATAGGGTGACTCATTTGCTTTTGACTTTGCCGCCGTCATATGACGATTTCAGAGGATAATTTAACTCTTGCGTTTGTTAAAAACAGACTCCTCGATCACGAAATAAAATTGAAGCATGCCAGCAAAGATACCAGTTTAAAGGTCTTGCAGGCAGTAAACAAACAAAATAAAACGTATTTTCATTTTAAATTCAATTCAATTCAAATTAAAAACAAGTTCAAAGAAGGATTGTTTTGTCTATAAGAGAGGGAGAGAGAACAATGATTACCAAGAAAAGAACAAGCAACCACTAATGGCAAAAGGGCAGTCCGAACCAGTTCAGGTTTTGCGTTTATGTTAAGACGCGGTAGTTCCAAGAAGAAAGGATTTCTTTTCTTCTGGACTCTGGAGCGTCGGACCATTTGATTAATAGCGGGAATCTATTCACTAATTTTGTAAATTTAGAGTCTCCTCTTAATATGTCCGTGCCTAAATGTTGTGAATTTATTTTTGCAACAAAGGAATTGTGTAGTGATTCATTGGCCCAAATTATTTTGAAGGATGTGCTGTTCTGGCCTGATGTTCCTCAAAATCTAATCTCTGTTAAGAAGATGCAGGGTGCTGAATTAATTATTGTGTTTCATCCAGGAGGTGTTACAGTGAGTAAAAATAATAAATACATTATGGATGGGCAATGATAATGATTTTCTTATTCTTGTTTGACTGACTTTTTGTTTTGTTATTTATTTATTTATTCATATATTTATTTACTTATTTATTTATCTATTTATATATATATTTATTTATTTATTTATCTATTTCTTTATTTATTTATTTATCTATTTATTTATTTATTTATTTATTTTCTTAATTTATTTAGTTATTTATTTATCTTTATCTTATTACTAATTGTAATATATATACACAATACAATTTACATGAAGGTTTTTTTTCCATTTTTTTTCCTTCAAAAGCATTCACGAAATATTCCAGAAGCAAGATAAATATGTATCAAATCTCTGCACACACACTTTATAATGTATGAAATTTATACTGGAAATAAATCTATCTATCTATCTATCTATGATAATGATTTTCTATACCTAAAAAGGTATATGCATCACATACAAATAAAATCAAAAATGACATACTGTGGCAAGTGAGGTTAAGGCATATAAGCAAAGGGACATTTTTAGAAATAAAAGCAGGAAATATGTTTGAAGACATTGATAGGCTTAATAATGTCCAGCCAAGTGATGACCTGTCTGAAGCTTGCATAAAAGGAAAGCAAGCAAAACTAAGCTTTGAAAAATTCTACAATAAAGATTATATAAGAGTCCATTATTTGTTGCACATTCCGATGTATGTGGGCCAATATCACCGTCAACTATAGATAATCATGTCGATTATGGAAACCAGTGGATTGACTGCGGAGGGAATATTTTCGCATTCGTTTGTTTCCCTATTATTGAAAACGCAATTGGGAAAGTGAGCGCATATCGGTAACGTAGTGTGCGAAAAATGCTATTATGTAAAACGTAACTCATACGCACTCAATACATTCTGTAACGTTTTCAATACGAATCGAATTGCTTGCGGATTTCAAAGAAAAAATATGAGTTGGTTCAACAGAAAGTACATTTTAGATTTTAAATGAACAAAAACAATTTGCTTTTATTTTTAGAAAACACAAAAAACGATTGGTTATTAATGAACCAGAATACATGGCACTGCAGGTAATAATGGATAGAAAATTAAGTGAAATTGGCATATTTTCCATGGACCATAGGAAATTTTGTAACAGTTCTTCTAGGATTTCATTTGCTTCTGATAAGTAAACTGCGAAAATTCGGAAAAAACTCTCTTGAACTTAATTTATTTCTTCTGGTATTTGTAAGCCTTCATCCGGGAATCGTAGTATCTCCCTCATCATTCACATTATAACGAATAAGTATGTTATGCAGTGGAGAGGAAACACCGGCGCCAACATATCCAAACCCCATTCTTTCTACGATGTTACGACCTTTGCTATGGCCGTACTTCTTATTGTCCAACGAATTTCTCGGGAATATGTTCTTCTCCTTCTAAATCCATAAAAAATCCAATTTTATCCATGATAGACTTTATTCCACACCTTCGATAATAATTTTTCAGAACAATTGAAACATGAAAATTCAAAATTGACAGAAGACAACCGATTAAAAAAGGATCAGTAAGGAAGTTTTGCGGACCGATAAGGTGGTTTATCCGTCGGTTTCTATAATAGGGAGGAACTGCGTATGCGGATTCGATGAATCCGATCCGCAGTCATTCCGTCATTTTCTATAATCGACATGAATAAGAATTTCTATGTTGTTTTCATTGATCAATATACCCATTACTGTATAACATATTTACTGACTTACAAGTCTGATGTGTTTGCAAAGAGTGAAGCGCACTTGAATTTGAAAGTTGTGAACTTATATATTGATAACGGCAGAGAATATTTATCAAATGAAATGCGAGAAACTTAACAGTTCCACATACTCCACAGTTAAACGGTGTGTCCGAAAGGATGATAAGAAATATAACAGAAAAAGCTCGTGTTTTGGTTATAGGGGCAAAGTTACAGAAATATTTGTGGGGGGAAGCTGTATTGATAGCTTACATACTTACTTAAGGTGGCGCTACAGTCCGGGGTGGACCTGGGCCTCAACCAACAAGCGTCTCCAGCCAGCTCGATCTTTAGCTAGCTGTCTCCAGTTTCGCACGCATAGTTGGTTGAGGTCCCTTTCCACTTGCGTGCGCCACCTGAGTCGCGGTCTTCCTCTACTGCGCCGTCCCTCGGGGGTGGATTCGAAGACTTTTCGGGCCGGAGTATTGGTTTCCATCCGCTCTACATGACCTAGCCATCTCAGTCTTTGGATCTTCACTCTTCTGGCTAAGTCGCTGTCGCTGAACAGCCCGTATAGTTCGTCATTATATCTCCTCCTCCACTCACCGTCTATGCAGATGGGACCGAAAATCACACGAAGGATTTTCCTCTCGAAGCAACCAAGGGCAGCTTCATCCGCTTTTGACAAAGTCCATGCCTCCGCGCCATACAAGGGTTATTCTTCGTTTGATTTCAGCGCTGGTGTCATTGTCTGAGTTTATAGCGGTGCCTAGGTAGACGAAGTTTTTGACTACCTCAAAGTTATATCTGGCTGCTGTGACGTTCTGACCGAGACGTCGGTGTTGGGTGCCCTTTCTCGTTGACAGCATATACTTGGTCTTACCCTCGTTTACCGCTAAACCCATCTTCGCGGCCTCCGTTGCAATACCCACAAAAGCGCCATTGACATCACGCTGCGTTCTTCCAATAATGTCAATATCGTCAGCATATGCGAGTAGTTGGACGGACTTCTGAAAGATTGTTCCTCTGGTGTTGGCGTTCGAGTTTTGAACAATTCGTTCAAGAACGATGTTGAAAAAGTCGCATGACAGCGCGTCGCCTTGTCTGAATCCTTTTTTGACATCAAAGGTCTCGGTTAGGTCTTTACCGACCTTGATGGAGCAGCGTGCATTCTCATCGTCATCCTACACAAACGGACGTGTTTGGTAGGGATGCCAAAACTAGACATTGCTCTGTATAGCTCGTCTCTATAGATGCTATCATACGCGGCCTTAAAATCGATGAAAAGGTGGTGGGTATCGATTTGTTGCTCCTGGGTTTTCTCCAAAATCTGCCGCAGTGTGAATATTTGGTCGATGGTGGATTTTCCTGTCCTAAAGCCACACTGGTATGGACCGACCAGGTTGTTGACGAATGGCTTTAGGCGTTCACACAGTATGGCAGATAAGATTTTATATGCGATACTTAGGAGACTGATGCCTCTGTAGTTGGCGCAGTTCAAAGGGCCTCCTTTTTTATGGATCGGGCAAACAATGCTGAGGTTCCATTCATCGGGCATGTTTTCCTCCGACCATATTTTACAGATGAGTTGGTGCATGCTCCTTACCAAATCATCGCCTGCGGCTTTAAAAAGCTCGGCGGGTAGGCCGTCAGCACCCGCAGCCTTGTTGGATTTCAGTTTAGATATGGCAATCCTCACTTCATCCGGGTGGGGTGGACGGAATTGTTGATCTTCGTCCATTTCATTGGGGTTGAATGGTTCGTTCTTCCTGACAGCGGGATTTGGTTCTTCGTCGCCGTTATACAGTCTGCAGAAATGGTTTTTCCATATCCTCAGCATCGACTGTGACTCTACTACGATGTTCCCTTGATCATCCTTACAGGCTTCGGTTCGGACTTTATAACCTTGACTGGTTAACTTTACCCTTTGGTAAAACTTCCTCACCTCATTCCTGCAGTAATATCCCTCTATTCTGCCGATCGCGCGCTTCTCATGCTCCTTCTTTTTTCTCGTGAGAAGCCGGTGTTCGTCTCTCCTCTTCTGCTCGTAGAGCTCCCGAGCAGCTCTTGTCCTTCTTTGCAGTGCCGCTTTGGATGCTTCTTGCTTGGCTGCATTCGCCTGCCGACACTCGTTGTGTTGGCGGATTGAAACCCAGCACATCAGAGGCGGCATCTCTGATGGCTTTTTGGCAATGCTGCCACTGGTCTTCAATACTTGATGTTGGCGGCGTAGGATTTCTTAAGAGGTTAAGGGAGACACGATCGGAAAAGGATTTGGCAATCTCTTGCGATTGTAGCCGGCTGACGTTGAACTTCCTCACAGTATTTCTTTGTCTTGGCGGTGTTCGGCATATCCGCAGCCTTAACTTGGCTACAACAAGGTGGTGGTCCGAATCAATGTTGGCGCCTCGGAACGTTCGGACATCTATGATACTGGAGGAGTGCCTTGCGTCTATCGCAATATGGTCAATCTGATTGACGGTTGATTGTTCCATGTTCCTTTGTGAATATCGAGATGTGGGAATCTTGTACTGGCTATTACAACATTTCGCCCCGCAGCAAAATCGATCAGCCTAAATCCGTTATCGGATGTGGTTTCGTGTAGGCTGTGCTGCCCGACCGTACTACCAAAGATGTTCTCTCTTCCTAGCTTTGTGTTAAAATCGCCAAGGACAATTTTAAAGTCGTAGCTAGGGCATTGCTCATACGTTTTGTTCAGGAGCTCATAGAACCTGTCTTTGGTGTCATCATCTTTCTCCTCTGTGAGGGCATGTGCGCATATAAGGCTTATGTTGGCAAATTTAGCCTGGATGCGAATTGTCGTGAGGCGCTCGTTCACGGACCTGAACGATAGGACTTCTTGCCTAAGTCTGCCTCTAACGACAAATCCACATCCAAATAGGCGCTGTTTTTGTTGTTTGTAGCAATCACCGTAGTATATATCACAGTTTTTCATCCTTCTTTTGCCGGGTCCAGCCGGGTCTTGGATGGCGGTTATATCTGCTTTGCAGCAGTCTAGAGCTTCCGCTAGTTGTTCGGCTGCACGTGGCCTATAAAGGGACCTTACATTCCACGTACAAATCCGAAGATCGTTGTCCGTATATCGTTTGCATGGGTCGTCATCAGTAAAATTTTCCGCAAGAAAACACCGTATGAAATGTGGCATAATAAAATGCGAAGTCTAAAATATTTGAAAGTTTTCGGCTCGGCAGCATACGTTCATATTAAAATAAGAAAAAGGAAATTTGTTGAGAAATCATGGAAAGGTATAGTGTTCGGATATGAAGGTTTAGAATATGGAAACTAGAAGATTTGTAATTGCAAGGGATGTTGTAGTTGATGAGACAAATATGATAAATACTGTAGTTGAATTTAAGAATATTAAGTTTCATAATGAGAATATGGAATGTTTAAAAAAAGATTTTCTTGATACCAGTAAAGACGGTGATCAGTTGGAAATAGAAGATGTTCTCAATACTTGTCCTAATGAAAGTAAGGATAAGGAATTTGATCAGATAAACAGCCTAGTGGAGTGGTAGCAGAAAGCCAATTAAATATAAAACAAGGCTTGTTGCAGGGGTTTCACACAAGAGTATTTAATTGACTATGACGAAACATTTGCTCCAGTTGCTAGAATTTCTAGTTTCAGGCTTATCATGTCCCTGTCTAACCAATATAGCTTGAAAGTACATCATATGGATGTAAAGACTGCGTTCTTGAATGGCATATTAAAAGAGGAAATATATATGACAGTTCATCAAGGCTTAGCTTGTGGTAGCAATCATCATCATCAGCATGATCCACTAAAGGGGTCGCGGGGGTAAGCCACGCACGAGAAATCTCCAGGCAACTCTATCCTCCGCCATCGACTCTAACTCATCAGGAGCAATACCCAAGCGTAACCCGGCGAGTTTTTGGACTTGGTCCAACCACCTCGTCCTGGGTCTGCCAAGCGGTCGCCTACCTGATGGAATCGCATTCAACGCCTGCCTCGGAAGTCGTGATGATGGAGACATTCGTGCCACGTGACCAAACCACCGAAGCATAGCCCTTTCCGTTCGAAGAAGCAGCTGCTCAATGTAGAGTTCCTCGCGCACTGCCGTGTTTCTCACCCTATCCCGGCGAGTAATTCTTACAACACCACGAAGAAATCTCATCTCAGCAGCTTGCACTCGCGATTTTATTCTTTCGGTCATTACCCAAATTTCATGACCATAGGTGAGAGTTGGAACAAATACTGAGTTGAAAACCGCTATCTTGACGTTGACACCAAGCTCGGCATTTCTGATTACAGAACTACCAAGCTGTGTCAAAACTGACCCAGCTTGACCAATCTTACAGGAAAGCTCAGCATTACTCCTTCCATCACTCGTGAAAAAGACTCCGAGATACTTAAACTTCTCCACCTGCTTCAATGGGACTCCACTAACATGGAAAATGACCATAACCTCCGATTTGTCCACGTTAACCCTCATTCCAGCATCAGCACATACGGCCACAAACCTATCGAGTGCGCGCTGGAGTTCCGTCTGGGAGGATGTGAGGATAACCAAGTCATCTGCAAAAAGAAGATGACTTACCCTCAACTCTCCCAATGTGAAACATTCCTCACCTCGTCTGAGCTGCAACATCCAGTCCATATATTCAATAAAAAGGAGGGGTGACAAGACACACCCTTGGCGAAGTCCAACGCCCACGGTGAAAGGTGTTGATTTAGCACCGGTTACCCGAACACAGCTGCTACAGTTTGTGTATAGAGACTGAATGGCTCAGAAGAGGACCATCAATCCCATACTCCTGCACTCCAGAGTTTACCTCGAGGGACTCGGTCATATGCCTTTTCCAAATCTACAAAACAACTGTAGATGGGTTTGGCATACTCCCTAGCCTTCTTAAGTACCATTCTTAGAGTGAAAAGCTGGTCGGTTGTACATGTGCCGGGACGAAAGCCGCACTGTTCATCCCCCATCCTGGGCTCGACCATAGCTCTAGAACGCGCTTCCAACATCTTAGCAGAGACTTTTCCCGGGGATACTTAAAAGAGATATGTGGTAGCAATCAGATTTGTTAATAAAAGAAAGCAATTTATGGTCTTAAGCAAGCTGCTAGATGTTGGTTTAAGATATTTGAACAAGCACTAAAAGGGATTGGTTTTATTAATTCACCTGTATATCGTTGCATATATATTCTTGATGAAGGGGACAACCTTAAAAATATATATGTTTCGTTGTATGTCGACGAATTGGTTATGTCAACAGAAAATATTCAAACGATGAGCAGTTTCAAATCCTATTTGATGAGTGATGAGACTGATTTGTCAGAAACTAAATTTTTTATCGGAATAAAAATTGACAGAAAAGATGATCAGCTAAACTGAAGCCAATCTGCTTACATTAAAAATGGATGAGTGTAATCCTGTAAATTCGCCACTGCCAAGTAAAATCAATTACGATGCAGTAAACTCAGACGATAAAGGTGATGCAGCGTGTCGGAGTTTGATTGGATGTTTAATGTACATAATGTACATACAATACACGACCAGATCTTAGTACATCTGTTAATTTATTAAGTCGATACAGGCAAAAGAACAACAATGAACTTTGGCAATGTTTAAAGAGAGTTTTAGGATATCTTAAAGGAACGATTGATTTAAAATTAACTTTAAGGAAATATTTGAAGTATAATGATCTTTTTATTGGATATGTATGTAGATTCAGACTGGGGAGGATGTGGGAACGATAGGAATATTTGAATCCAATCTGATTTGTTGGAACAGATCTCTGTAATAGCTTCATCAACTGAAGCAGAGTACATGGCTTTATGTGAAGCAGTTAGAGAAGCAATTTGGCTGAAGTCATTATCAGAAAGTTTAAAAATGGAATTAAAGAAACTGATCAAATTGTATGAAGATATCCGGGGTTGTATAATTATTGCCAATAATCCGTCTTGTCACAAACGTTCTAAACATATAGATAAAAAATCATTTTTCAAGAGAACAAGTTGAAAATAAGCTAATAAAAATTGAGTATATTTCCACAGGTGAGCAAATAGCAGATATTTTAACGAAGGCACTACCGACACCACGTTTTACTGAGCTAAGAAACCAATTGGATCTTCATTGAATTAAAGGACTAATTGAAGAATGGAACTATGAATTTTGAATTTTGATTTAATTTGTTTACTGAAGATTATAATTTATTTTTTTTATTATTATTTTTATACTATTAATTGTTTTTATTGTTCGTTTTATTGTTAAATTATTAATGTAACTTAATTGCATTGAAATTTACAAAACAAAACAAAAAAAAAAAATTTTAATTTGTAAGATTTATATTGAATTGATAAATTTCGTAATACTGAGTTGTCACTATTTATGTTATATATTAGGTTAGGTAAGGTTGTAGTGGTGCTAAGGACAGTCACACTTAGGCCAGAGTAGGCCCATTGTGATACCACACGGATTGACTTCTCCTAACGTCGGAACCAGTTGGTGCTTGCAGTGAAGCGATTTAGCTGGCCTATGCTGGCGCTGTTTAGCTCATTGAGATTATTGAAATACTTCTGCAGAAATCATTGTATGGGGCACCCATCCTGCGAGCATGAGTGTCAATTGCACAGTGCCCGGTTATGACTCCTATGAGAGTCTTTAATGAAAGTTTTGCTGAGTCTAAGTAGACTGAGTGACCGTTTAAGGTTAAGTGATGGCCAGATTTCTTTTGTTTTAAGGCAGGTGTTATCGGTGGTCTTTATTGTATGAATCTTCAAAAGATGGTAGGTTGTATCGATGGACATGGATGGTGGTACCTCTGCTATTGATAGGGAGGAGGTTGTACCGCACCTGGCGAGTAAATCGGCTTTGCAGTTGCCTGGGATGTCACAGTGTCCCGGCACCCACATGGTGAATGTTAAAATGCTCAGCCATCTCGTTAAGAGACAGCCTGCAATTAAGGGATGCTTTTGAGTTAAACCTGACATTGTCCAGGGATTTTATAGCGGCCTGACTGTCCGAGCAGATGGTGATATCCCTTTTTGATATCACGATGCCTCTTTAATCGCTATGGTTTCTGCCTGAAACACGCTATAGTGATCAGGGAGCTTCAAAGAGATAGCTATGTTGAGTTCGTTGGAATATAAACCCGTTAGTCTTCGATCCGTCTGTGAAAATACGCAGAGGATCATCCAACATCTGCCTATCAGACATCCGAGTCTGATAGTACTCCGATATGGAAGGAATGCTGATAGAGAATTTCTTCTCCAAGATAGCCTGGGGTATTAGGCGGTCAGAGTCGCTAGGAATGGCCGATGTTGAGTTCGGACCACAGCCGGAGTGTTTTGAGTCTCAAGGATGTGCTGGCTGCTATTTGTTTCCCGAATATTTCCAGTGGTGGAAGATGGAGGAGAATATTCAGTGCGTCTGACGGAGTACTTCTCGGTGCTCCGCTAATGCACATGCACGCCAGTCTCTGTACTCGATTGAGTGCCTTGCAGTTGGTAGCTTTGATTAGTGCTGTCCACCAAGCTGAGACTCCATAAAGAAGTGTCGGTCTGACAATCCAGATGAAAATCTAGTAAGCGATGCGTGGTTGTAAGCCTCATTTGCATCCAATGACTTTTTTGCAGCGAAAAAGGGCAGAAGACCCTATCCTGGATGTTGAGTTTCCAGTTTAGCTTGTTATCAATCGTGCAGTTAGTTATAAAATAGTGCCGCACAGCAATGGGGGTCAAACTGAGGAACTTTGTATCTTCTGGTGAAGAGTACAATATCCGTTTTTAACGGTTAACGCCGCATGTTTGTGTCCATGCTTCCAGCTTGTCGAAGGTATTCTGCATTATGTCTCTTAGAGTAGAGACGGATTTGCGAGATGCCGCTATATCGTCCGCATAGGTAATAACTTTACATCCTGCCTCTTCCAGTATTAATAACAGTTCTTTTACCGCTACATTCCAAAGAAGGACAGAGATAACACCTCCTTATGGGGTGCCCCTATTAACTCCTCTATGGATCTTAACATCTCCCAGGTGAGAGTGGATTAAACTGCTGGTGAGTAGCTGATGAATGGCCCTTATTGTAGGCATTTTGTGCAAATGAGAGTCTGTGTACTGGAATAGTTTGCCTAATATATTGGTCTATTAGTTTCTTCAAGGTTTTCAGGGAAAATGAGGAGAAACTGATATGTCTAAGGTCCTTCGGTTAGGCATGGGAGTATTTTCCCGTTTTGGGGATAAATACTACTTTCACCCTTTCCCAGGAGCGGGGAACATGACCCAGACTCACACAGCGTTCGAAGATGTGGAGAATCCAAAGCATGATGAGGCCCGCTGTTCTTTGGAGCTCCGCAGGGATGATGCCGTCAGATCCTGCTGACTTAAAGGGTTTAAAACTTGTCAGTGCCCTCAATACAATTGTGTGACTGATATTAAGGGTTTTCCCGGGAAGTGCGTATAAAAAAGATACTAAGGGTTTCCTCACTGGATGAAGTCCAAATCCAGTCAGGCTTTTGGAGGAAGCTAGGTGATTTTGGGGATGATGCTACAACTTTCCTGAGCCTGGTAGCTTCGGAGACTTCTCGATCTTACCACAAAAACGCCTCCAAGAGATTCGCCGGGCCTTTCTCAGTTCATTTTTTAAAAGTACTGAGATATTCCTTATATGAGTCCCAGTCATTGGCATCACAGGATCCCTTTGCCTTGTTAAAAAGCTTCCTGCACTTCTTGAGCAAATGGCCTATTTCTTGATTCCACCAGGGTTTGCGTCTTTGCCTACTGATGGGACATGACAAAGCCATTGTATTGGTAAGAATTTTTGCGAGGTTGTCCACCGAGTGGTCAATGTCAGTGGGAATGCTCGATATCAAGATGTTGGTATACGGCATTGCTGCAGCAACTATGTCTACATATTTGTTCCAGTTGGTTCTTTTAGGATTCCTAAAGAGTCCTTGGTATGTGGAGGAACTCGTTATGCTGAACAATATATAGCGGTGATCAGAGAATGAGCGATCAGATGATACCCTCCAGTTGCTGATTCTCTCCGATATATGGTCAGACACGAGTGTTATGTCTATGACTTCTTGTCTATTCCTAGTAACGAAGGTAGGTACATTACCTTGGTTACACAAATTCAACTTGCTACTTATAAGGTGATCAAAAAGGTACTCACCTCATTGGTTGATGTCCGTGCTTCCCCATATTGTGTGAAGGGCATTTGCATCACATCCCAAGACAAGGGCGGTTTTGGTCCTTTCCGCCTCAGTAATCGTCCTTTTCAGTGTCTCGAATGAAATTCCACATGGTCATGAGCCATGTATGTCGAGACTAACCATAGTTTTGTTTTGCCTACCTCCAGGCATACGGTGACTGAGTCGCGATCGATAAAGTTGGAGAGAATATGAGTATTCAAAGAGCTCTTTGTAAGAATGCAGGCTCTGGGCTTACTTTCATTCCTTACATAGAAGAGGTTGAAATGTTGAGTCGTTGACTACCCAGGTATCCTGGACCAGGACGATATCCTTTCCGATAGTGTTGACTCGGAGAAGAAGAGCGGCCGAGGCCGCGTTGGAGTGGTGGAGATTAATCTGTGTTACCCGGAGCATGGCTGTCGGGTAACGTGTCCGTCTCTGTTCCAGACACTATCTCCACCACTGCTGTGTTGGCCTCATCGTCGGTGTCAGACTCAAGAAGAGAGTCCTCCTGGCTATTGGGCGGGGTGCTGGTTAGCTCGAGGTCAGAAATGCCGATAGAATCAGTATCATCACCAGGGCTACCTTGGATGGGTGATAGTGCCTGCATGTCGGAAACCCTAATCCTTCACCTCCATCGGTACCAAGTTGGTTTCGGGGGTTTCCCTCGCGATAGAGCGTAGAATAAAGGGTAGAGGCTCGCTTGTAGCAGGGTGGTCTTTCTTCTCCTCGACTACCGCCGTCAGTGTATTGCCGACAGATAGAGCAGCCGAAGTGGAGGGAGGTTGTTCCGCTTTCGAAGTTTCCTTTTTATATAACTATAGGGTAATCGTCCCAAAGCCATAGTGGATGACACCCTCCGATTTGGCGAGAGGGTCCAGTGACTCTTTGTTTACGACAATCACTGCAGCCCTGGTTTCTCCCTTCAATTCCTCTAACTTTGCGACCTTCCAGTTGTGGGTGGGAAGGTTTGGATTGCAGAGTTGGATGAATTTCAGGATAGTGGCGGGATCCGAGAGCTCCGCGGTAGGTTTTTGGTCTACTGCGCACAACGATGAAGTTAGCCGGATCCGACACAATCTCGAATTTCGTCCTGAAGCGAATGCCACAAACGGTGATGATACTTCTTACCATCATTACGAACAATTGTATCAATAATTGATACTTTCCTAGCAAGTGGAAAGTAGCTAAAATTGTTGCAATACCAAAAAAGGAGAACGTTGCTAGTATTTCAGGGTACCGGCCTATATCGCTATTGAGCAATATAAGCAAGATCCAGGAGTACCTGGTAGCGCAGAAACTAAAGCGATGGTCCACCGACCTGAACATCACCCCAGATACGTAGTATGGATGTCGGAGATGGGATTCCCCTCCAACCTCATCAAAATAGTCTATAGCTTTCTACATTCCAGAAGACTCTACGTTCAAGTGGAAGGCAGCCAATCAACTAAGTGGAGCACCAAGGCAGGAGTTGCGCAAGCGTTGAAGCTGGGACTGAATAATAATACCTGAAAAAATAACATGTGGGTTGAATGACTTTACTTTGGAATATTTAAAGTTTAAGTTTGTGAGTTTTAGCGCAGTCGTACCAAACAGGATAAGAATTTTGATGTATTTGTTAATTTAATCTGCAGTAACAGAAATGTGTTCCTGAAAAGTTAATTTCTTATCAATCATAAATTCCGAGATATCGTTTTTGAGGCGTTTACTCTAATTTTCCATTTGCAAAAGAAATTTTCTAATTTTGAAAGTGACGCTTGCAGCGCATTATAGACGTCGGTATAGTATGTTCCAGATGCAAATATTGCTGTATCATCGGCAAACATAGCAATATTCACATTATTGCCAAGATCTGGAATGTCAGAGACAAATATGTATATTAAAAAGTTTTGGGGCGAGTACAAAACCTTGAGGCAATCCATATGTAATATTTTGTACTATGTATTTAACATTTTGTAATTTTACTTTACATTTTCTTTTATTTAAAACACTCTGGATGATTTTAATAGTTTCCAAAGTTTAATTTACTAAGTTTGTATATTAATGCATCATGTCAAACCGTATCAGAGGTTTTTTCAATATCTAATAAAACTAATCCAGTGGACTCTTTGGATTGAAATTTATGTTTGCCATGTTCCTTAATCCTTATGATTTTATTGTAAGTATTGTGAGAACACCGAAACCCAAAAGTTAAGTGATTGCCAATCCTTTTTTTTAATAGCTTACTTACACTTATTAGTAAGCTTATTGGCTGTTGACGTCGTCTTTTGGTTTACCAAGCTTTCCAATCGGAATTACCATAGCTGTTTTCCAACAATCAGGGAAGTAGCCGAGTTTTCGGCATGTTTAAGAACTGCAGTTAAGTACCGAAAGCCTGTTAGAGGAACGGCTTTTAAAAGCTTATTGTTAATACCATCTAAGCCATGACTTTTTTTAGCTTTAAAGTTTTTGATCAATGATCTTACTTTATTAGTATTAAAAATACTTTAATTCGATAAATCAACATTTGTTTTTGAGAAACTGTCAATTGTGTGAGACACTTCAATGGATCACTGAAATGGGCAGTAGCCAGATGATTTTTTTGAAAAAGTCTCTGCAAGTAGATTGGCTTTATCGCTTGGAGAAGGAATACTCAAACCTCTTTTTTTAATAATTTTTGAAACTTTCCAGAATGGTTTACTACATTTATCGAAGCTACAAAGTAGGTTATTCCAATACTTGTTATTGAATTCACTAATTTATTTTGCAATGGCTTTGTTAAACATTTTCATGCTATTAGTGATAACGGGTCCATTTTCTTCTTTCTGAGTTTCTCAGCCATATTAATAGTGAGATAATACTACGAAGTGCAATTGCACTCTATATTTGTTAGGGTACTTAGGTATTGCGAAATCGGCAGCGCAGTTTAATAACGAAGTAAAATGCATACCCATTGAATCAATTTGGGTAGTGGTAGTTATTTGGAAAGAAATAGCATTATTCAGATTGCAGTTTGTATTGATAAACGAAGCGAAATGGTTCCAATTGGCTACGGAATATTTGTAATATAACGTAGGTCGATTGACTTCAAATTAGATATTTAAATTGATACTGACAGGAAGATGATCCGACACCAAATTGTCGTAGGTAGAGGGTATAGTAAAGAAAAGTTTGGGTGCATTTCGTTAATATTATACAGTACGTCAATTAGCCCGGAGACAATTGATGGCGACAATTTAAATCTCCGTCAAGGATAACTTTACCTCGATATCCAAATATATTTTGCAAGTCGTTCTTAAAGTGAGATATCGTATCAATTCTTCTATTTCCACCCGGGAAATGAACAGAGAAGATACTAATTTATATGCCGATTGATTCAATACAACGCAGTTGTAAGCCGGGTGTGCCGAATGTACAATATTTTTCCTTATGATGACAGCAACGCCACCTCCCCCAGTATTACTCCTGTCGAGACGATAACAATTAAAGTTTGGGTGAGAAAAGGATCTGTTTCAAAAATTCAAAAAATTTTTTTATTTGTTATGCTTCTTGCAATCCAAGTAATAATGTTCAGGGAATTATATACTACAATTATTTGACTAAATGTATTTGATAGCTAGAGATGTGATTACATTGAATTTATTACTTTTTGTTAAAAAGATTCGAAGCTTAGCTAATACTTCATTAATAAGAGATTTTATTTATTATAAATACAATAATTTGTTGCTCTCATTGCTTACAGATGTATTTTTATCATGAGAGTTTTTTCCATGATGGACAATACCGTAGTCACAATACCCCGAACTTAACAAAATCCTTTCAAAAGAAATCCAAACATCTTTAGTTCTTAAAAAAGTGTGTGTTTGAATCACATTGTCACGTACATATATTGTAATATATCGGAAGATACCATTCGTCCATACATTCCGACAAAACTACGTCGAAAAGCATTCACTCAGTTCATGAACTTGCACATCCAAGTGGAAAGACCACGAGCCACTAACTTCGACAAAAATTCGTTTAGCTAAGCATACGAAAAGATGCACTGGAATGGTCCCGCACATGCGTACAGTGTCAACGTTCTAAAAACAATCAACACAATAAAGTTCGACTAACACCAATCACAGTTCCGCTTTAATCACGTCCACATAGATCGCATAGTTCTCCCTATGTGCTAAGGTTTCCGGTACTGTTTAACTATGATTGATCGGTTCACCAGGTGGTCAGAGACGATCCCACTTGAAGACATGACTGCGGAACTGTAGCGACGGCATTCTTTGCAAATTGGATAGCACGATTTGGTCCACCCAAAGTTTTAACTACAGATAAAGGCGCTCTGTTTGAGTCTGCATTATTTAAAGCATTGATGAGCTTGTGCGGAACATCGCCATATCACGCGTCTTCGAATGGCATCATAGAACGTTGGCACAGATCGTTGAAAGCGGCAGCCACGAAGGGAAAACTTGGATTGATGCACTACCATCAGCGTTGTTAGGAATTCGCACGGCATATAAAGCAGACATCAAAGCATCAGCAGCAGAAATGCTGAATGGTGCAAACCTCAGAGTCCCTAATGAGTTTTTCTCCACTAATTAGTTTTCTCCAAATACACAGATATTTGTCGAGAAGCAACGTGAAGCCGTGCGACAGATTCGTCCAAAACCGAATGTACATCACAACATTTTGAAAACATTGGTGGTGCAAGATCTTGCAAAGTGCATCCATTTCATTCTTCATTGCGATGCTGTAAAGAAACCATTGGAGCAGCCATTTACTGGACCACATTCAATACGCAACAGAATCACTGAAAATCTTTATAAGATTAGGGTAGACGGATGAGACATCGACGTTTCTACGGAGCGGTTAAAACCATCATATCTTGAGACGAACTTACCAAAGGAAAAACAACATTCTTCAGATGGTCACACTGTGGCGACCTAGTAACAACTGGCAGCCACTATAGTGTTAGCGCCATCGATTTCTTTTGGGAGAAGATTTCAATTCAAGAAGTCACGTACTCCACTTTTGGTGCATTCAGTGGTCTGGATCTTTCAAAAGTGTTAAATTTTTTTAAATTAAAATTCAGTAAATATTAATATAAATATTTGTTGTGTTATTTGATAAATAAAATTAGGTCGTTTTACTTAGTAATCTAACGAACATACACGAATGAACTTGCCATCTTGTGAGGAATGGAGAAGCTGCCTATCAGGATCTTGAAATGTAATCCTAATCGAGTGCAGGATTCTGATTGTTGTTTTCGCATATTATATGTACATGCTACCCAAGATCTAATCCGGATTCGAGGGCATAATAAAAAAAAAACACCTATTAACACTAGATTTACGGAAAAAATTCCGATATTTTGAAAATAATTAAAAATTATTTAATTTAATTATCTTTTGTCTCAAAATTATAAATTCTAGCAAGAAATTCACAGTTTTTGACAAAAAAAAAGGTAAAAAATCACATTTCATCAATTGACGGGTTTCAGTAAAAAAAGGTAATACATTTTTTCCGTAAATCTTGTGTTAACAGATATTTCACAACACAACAGTGAAACTTTTCTCTGAGTTGAAAAATTCTATGTTGATGTCAGCCATGTGCAACTCACAAAGTGCTATGGGAGTTTAATGGTAAGTTTCAATAGTTTGTTTTGTGCTATTATTTGAAAGTCTTAGAAACATTTAATTTTATTTTAAATTTGCTCAAATAAGGTTCTATGATATTCAGTCCCGATTGAATTTTGAGTTTGTGAACCGAAAACTTTGAATAAGATTATTAAGATATTCAGGAAAACCGAATACAAATAATTTGTGTACTAACTCTGTATGCCATACGTAATCGACAGCTTTTTCAGTATCCAATAGCACTAATTCAGTTGGCCTTGACTTCTTCGAATGAAAACTATGCCAAATGTGACGAGTTATTCTGTGAATTTTCAAAAAATTACCTCAAATAGATATTAGTTGGTTTTCCTAGCTTCATAGAGCAGGAATGGAAAAATAAGAATTTTGTAAAACATGATTTTGGTTCTTCCAGTCAGGAGTTTTGAGCCCTGTTGCTTTGACAAACCGAAGTAGTACCTGTTGCCAAGGACGATTCTACTATGGATCTCTACTGTGATGTCGTTTATGGAGTTCACGTCTGCCCAGAGGTGGACAAACCCCCTTTCCACCGCGAAATTGTACCTGTCGATAGTGAAGTTTTGTCCAAGGTGGTGTGAGTACCCCAACAGTTCCGACTTGTAGATGATGTGCCTTCCATGTTTACAGCTGCCCTTCGCACTATCTTGTTCCCTACCAGATTGTAGAAATCACACGACAGCGCATCTCCTTACCGAAATCCAGTGCAGCTTTCAAACGGCTCGGAAGTTCTTGAGCGGAAGTGCACGGTGCCTCGTGCATGTATTAGCGTGGTGCGACACAACCGGATCAGTTTTCCCGGGATACCGAATTCGGTCATCGCATAGAATAGCTCCTTGCGATGAATGCTGTCGTATGCGGCCTTGAAATCGATGATAAGGTGGTACGTATCGATTTGGAACTCGCTGGTCTTCTCCAGGTTTAGTGTGAAGATTTGGTCTATAGTCGTTTTGCCGGGCGGGAAGCCGCACTTTCACGTACCGATTATTGCCGTGCAAAACGGCTTTAGACTTTAGATTGCAGGCTTTAGATTGCACATGAAGCTGAAATTTCAGTTGTCGGGCATGCTTTCGTCTTCCCAAACTCTACAGATGATCTGGTGCGTGCTCCATACCAGAATATCGCCACCGGCCTTTAAGAGCTCTGATGGTAGGTAATCTGAACCTGCGGCTTTGTTGCTTTTCAGCCTTTTAATGGCTGTGCCGACTTCTTCAAAGCTAGGTGGGAGGACTACTTCATCGACTGGAGTTTGGATTTCTTGATTCCCTATCACTCCCTCCTGATCAGGCCCATTAAGCATTTGTTGGAAGTGCTATTTAAACACATCCACTATTCCCTGCGGGTCAGTAACAAGATTTCCCCTTACAATTTCGAAGAGCCTGGATGCGTTTTCTAAAGCCTGAAAGCTTTTGGCTTTTTTGCAAGAGACTCATATTTTTTGTCTGTACCTAGATTTTTTTACTGTAGATATTAACCTAGTTTAATGTAGAATGGATTATTTTTCAGTACCATGAAATGTTGTTTATCAATTGATGTTGACGGCTGTCAGGGGGTATTTGTCTTCAGCGCTTTCTCTGCGTTCTATCCATTGATTGCACTACTTGTATATATCTGTTGTGACTTACTCTAGCAACAGTCTTAATGCTTCCGCAGTTACAATTTAACCCCGCCAACAAATTGGACAAGAAAAAGTGAAAACGATCTGTTGCGTGCCTTAGAAATGTGCAGTCGAATTAAACTTTCTTCATTATCAGTAAGCCAAAATAATGTTATAAGCCTCAAGAAATTGTGTCCGGAAGAAGACAAAACGCAACACTGGATTAAATCTACAACAATGTCTCAGTAGCGGGGAGCTCCAATGAAATTGTATATATAAGTATGAATTCTCATACGAAAATATTAATATGTATGTGCACAAGTATATCAAGTAGTCAACTTACTGTCAATTATAATCGAACGATGGCAACCTTCAACTGTACCACTAACACGTACCCTTCCGAACGAATAACCACTTAATGACATTAAAGGGCACTTAACTAAATGATTTACAACTTTAATTCACGCGATTAAACCGAAATTCGACATCGTGTGTTCAAAGGCGCTGAGAAGAATCATTTTATTTTTTCCGACAGTTTCGAAGAAACGAAATACTTAATTGGAAAAGCGTTAATATATTTATATATTTACATATATTTATAATGCATTTACACGTACATCTATTCACTGGTGTATGAGCGCCCAATGTGAGAATGAAAAAGAATGTGGGCAGTTGGTAGGATAAACTGTGTGCATTCACATGCTATGAGTAATTTCATTATTTCATTTTAGTTGTAGTAGTCGTTTCGTTGAAATGAAGAAAC
Organism: Eristalis pertinax; assembly: GCA_907269125.1. Classification (NCBI taxonomy): domain Eukaryota; kingdom Metazoa; phylum Arthropoda; class Insecta; order Diptera; family Syrphidae; genus Eristalis; species Eristalis pertinax. The sequence continues at coordinate 16,328,539 of OU026146.1, read as the reverse complement.
CAGGACACATAATAGTTACGCCGAATACAAAATAATTTCAATGCTAACAATTTTACAAGGTAAAAGTTAGTATTAGCATTATCACTGGACAATTCTTTCAAAGTGTTTTTTTTCTGAACCTAGGCATACAAATAAATGTAGCTGATTGTCAGCACATAATACCATAGCTTCAAGGAATGATCTCAAAGAATGTAAGGTAAAATAAATTCAATTGCCAAAAAATAATTTTACAATGCATGGTCAAATAGGTGGCCGGCCTGCCCCGCTCGGCAGCCGGTCGGGCTCAGCCCGAAGGAATTACGAGCAACCCATCAGTGGCCTCGTGAGCCGCTATGGGGGTGGAGGGGGAAGTCACGCCATGCACTAACCAGTGCGTGCGTTTAGCAAAAGGCAACGGAAAACGGCATCGACTTAGGATAGGCACATGGAACGTCTCATCGCTCACAGGAAGGGATCTCTAGCTTGTTGAGGAAGCTGACAGGTATCGTTTGGATATCGTGGGTATATCTTCGACGAAGCAAAGGGGATCTAGAACTGTGGATCTTTTGGACGGGTGGAAACTCTTCCTGTCGGGAGTTGCATCTCAAATGTCTGCACAGGCGGGAGTGGGGATACTCACAAGTCACAGGCTGGCAGGCAGGGTATTGGAGTGGATACCATTAGGAGGGAGAGTCGCGATCTTAAAGCTCAAGCTTGAAAGGTCAACTTGGGCTCTAGTGCAGGTGTATGCACCGAAGAGTACGCGACGTTCCTGGATGAAGTTGATGCTGCCCTTAATAGGTAAGCGGAGATGGATTCATGTATCCTGATGGGTGATTTCAATGCTCATGTGGGTGTGGACCTAACGACCTGGGGGAGTGTGATTGGGAGGAACGGTGATCCTCATCAGAACGCGAACGGAGAGAAGTTGTTGGACTTTTGTTGTGCAAATCGCATGTCCATAATAAACACCTTCTTTCCACACAAAGGCATCCATAAATACACATGGTACCTCAACAGAAATCGTTGATAGATCTCTTTGTGGTACCATCGTGTGTGAAGCGCATGGCTTGTGACGTTCGTGTGATGAGAGAGGCTGAACTGTCAACTAATCATCACCTGGTGTTGTGTACGCTGTACCTCACAGATAAAGTACCCCTTCTGCCAAGGCGGAAACCAAGAGTGGTTACACGCATATGGTGGGAGAAACTACAAAACAGTGAGTTGCAGCTAAATTTTGCACGGCACATATCTGAAAGGTTTGAGCGACTTCCAAATGTTCCATCGCATGTAGAGGAAGAATGGCGACTGTTTTCAACAGCAGTCCTTGCCTCTGCACGGGATGTTTGTGGAGTGAAGCGGCTTGGAGTGGCGGCTGGTGGTGAGAAAAGAACTGCGTGGTTTAAGACACCCGGAGTTCAAGAAGCCATCAGAGAGAAGAAGAAGACTGGTTTCTCTTGGGGGACTCTGCTTCTCGTGACAGGTACACTGAGGCGCGAAGAACTTGCAAATTAGCTGTGCAAGCAGCTAAAGAGCAGTCTTGGAAGGAGTTCGGCGAGAAGCTGCAAATCGACCATTGATCTGCAAAAAAGGTGTTCTGGCAAACCATTCGCCGACTCAGAGGAAGGAAATTCAACATCATCGAAGGAGTCAAATCCAAAGATGGGGTGTTGCTAAAAATTGGCAAATCCGGCGGATGAAATCCGGCCAGAAATGCATAAGGCAATGGGTAAAGAGGAAGTTTTATGGCTCTTTCGTGTCATTATAGTGGCCTGGAAACGCGGTGAGACACCTGGCGATTGGCAAACTGGGGTGATTGTCCCACTTTTCAAGAAGGGGGACAAAAGAGATTGCTCCAACTACATAGGGGCATATCTCTTTTAAGTATCCCCGGGAAAGTCTATGCTAAGGTGTTGGAAGCGCGTTCTAGAGCTATGGTCGAGCCCAGGATGGGGGATGAACAGTGCGGCTTTCGTCCCGGCAGAAGTGCAACCGACCAGCTTTTCACTCTAAGAATGGTACTTGAGAAGGCTTGGGAGTATGCCAAACCCATCTACAGTTGTTTTGTAGATTTGGAAAAGGCATATGACCGAGTCCCTCGAGGCAAACTCTGGAGTGTCCTGCAGGAGTATGGGATTGATGGTGCTCTTCTGAGGACCTATACACAAACTGCAGCAGCTGTGTTCGGGTAAACGGTGCTAAATCAACACCTTTCACCGTGGGCGTTGGACTTCGCCAAGGGTGTGTCTTGTCAGCTCTCCTTTTCATTGTATATATGGACTGGATGTTGCAGCGCAGACGAGGTGAGGAATGTTTCACATTGGGAGAGTTGAGGGTAAGTCATCTTATTTTTGCAGATGACTTGGTTATCCTCACATCCTCCCAGACGGAACTCCAGCGCGCACTCGATAGGTTTGTGGCCGTACGTGCTGATGATGTAATGAGGGTTAACGTGGACAAATCGGAGGTTATGGTCATTTCCAGAACGCCTGTTCAATGCACTCTGCATGTTAATGGATTCCCATTGAAGCAGGTGGAGAAGTTTAAGTATCTCGGAGTCTTTTTCACGAGTGATGGAAGGAGTAATGCTGAGCTTTCCTGTAAGATTGGGCATGCTGGGTCAGTTTTGACACAGCTTGGTAGTTCTGTAATCAGAAAGGCCGAGCTTGGTGTCAAAGCCAAGATAGCGGTTTTCAACTCAGTATTTGTTCCAACTCTCGCCTATGGTCATGAAATTTGGGTAATGACCGAAAGAATAAGATCGCGAGTGCAAGCTGCTGAGATGAGATTTCTTCGTGCTGTTGTGGGAATTACTCGCCGGGATAGGATGAGAAACACGGCAGTGCGCGAGGAACTCAACATTGAGCAGCTGCTTCTTCGAACGGAAAAGGCTATGCTTCGGTGGTTTGGTCACGTGGCACGAATGTCTCCATCATCACGACTTCCGAGGCAGGCGTTGAATGCGATTCCATCAGGTAGGCGACCGCTTGGCAGACCCAGGACGAGGTGGTTGGACCAAGTCCAAAAACTCGCCTGGTTACGCTTGGGCATAGCTCCTGATGAGTTAGAGTCGATGGCGGAGGATCGAGTTGCCTGGAGATCTCTCGTGCGTGGTTAACCCCGCGACCCCTTTAGTGGATCATGCGGGTCAGAAGATGATGATGTTCAAATAGGTACAACAAAGAGAAGCATTGTGTGATGTAAGGACCCACTTCATTTCATAGCAATCATATATTTGTAAGTCCTAAGAGATAGTTAGCTAAGTAGGAGTGAAAAGCCTAGTTACTAGACCATGCTCCACTTAGCCCCCTTTAGTTCCATTGTGTTGTCACTTTACAGTTTTATTTACTGGCTCCTCGTTGGCTTTACTTCAGTGTCTCCACTTAGTCGATGATGTTTCCAGAACCTTTATGATTCATTCGTATTTATGTATTAAAAAGCCGGATTCCCCATTTGTGTCCGATAAGCTTCTGTAATATCTGAGACTCAATTACTTTATTTTTTAAGATATTATTCATCCATTCTCAGATAGAGGTTCGCGGGTACTTCCATTCCCTTCTCAAATCTACATCCATCCATCTGCGGCGAATTGAAAATATCTTCTTTGCTGGGCGCAACAGCTCGGGATGGACCCTCAACCAGTAAGCCACCCCAACTAACGTGATCTCTGACTATATCCAGTTTCGCATGTCAAGTTGTTTAAGCTCCTTTTCCATTTAGGTGCTGCCCATTGTGACCCTTTGTCCAAGACGTCGATATTGTGCGTCCTTTCTTGAGAACACAATGTATGTACTTCCGCCTTCAGTTTTTTTTAAACCGAGTTGGTTGAGGTCCTTCTCCACTTGCGTGCATCATCTCGTTCGAGGACGTACGTTCTACATGACCTAGCCATCTTAAGCGTTTGAACCGAAGACGCTTGACTTGGTGCAACTATTCGAACTTGATCAAATTAAGGATCAACTTACTTTAGACGAAATTGTATTTAAAAAATATAAAACAAATAAATGAATTAATGTATGTGAACAAATAAATTTATGCGTAACTATTTTTGTATTTTTCCTCATCACAGCATTAACCACACACATTTATGTAAAAGCAATCAAGTTAGGAAAAGTGATTATTAAAACCCAGGAGAGTTCTTATCCAAAAGGGGAAGTAGTTATGTCAGTGCCAAACAATCCCCGCAACACTAGTCAGCAAAATACCGGATGTCGACCGAATTGTGTCTGTGCCAACAACCTCAGCAACATCAGTCAGCAATATACCGGATGTCCAACAACCCGATTTAAGTGTAACAAGAATGCTTAAACCGGCATCTACGGCGGAAATCGATAATCGATCAGCAATTTTATGTTTTTATTGTTTAGGTCAGCAATTCTGACACTTACGTACGTTGTCCGTAGTAGTACGGTATTCACTCTGATATCAAGTTGGTTTCTGCAAAACAATCCCCTTGCCAACAGCAGGCTTTTCTAGTTTTTGTCAGAGCAATATCTACATATATGTTTCTCAAAATATAGCCACTGCTCCAACCAAATCGTCGCCTCTAGGCTCGTCTGACCATTCTGTCATATCAGCTAATTTCTCGTTATCACCACACACAGTTAGAGAACAAATTCCTAAAATAACAGTATGGCTGTACGAGAAAGCCGATTGGAGCGGACTCAACAATTTCTTTAGGAATTTTAACTGGTCACTATGCTTCCTCGATAGTGACGTGGATGCCGCTGCTGATATGATCACAAACATTTTTCTGCTGGGCATGAGATCCTTCATTCCGCATAGAGTGAAGAGTATCAAGCTCAAAGAAAATGCATAGGGATAGGATAGGAATGTGGGTAGACGTGAGGAAGCACGTCTCACTTAGGTGTGGATCCATTGTGTTGCCCATAGGGGGAAGAGTTCCTCCTTGTCCCCTTATCACACTCAACGAGACGTTGTATTCGTTGTTGACCTCTCGTCGTCTAGCCAGCCCGACATCCTAATGAACCTGAAAAAGTTAGATAGTCTGATGTTATGGATTTCTTGCAGGTCATGGAAGAAGAATTCTCCCATGGTCCTGTATCGCAGTTGCCTGAGGCTTGGGCAGTAGCAGAGATAGTGAGGAGTGTCCTCTCTTTCTTCCACATAGCCGCATCCTCTGCATATGTAGTCATGGAATAGTCCCATTTTAGTTTCATGGTATTTCAGATGGTTATGACCCGTTAGAGCTCCGACTACCATCCTCAGTAGGCTTTTGCCACACTGGAGGAGTTTGTCGGTTTTAGTTCTATTAATATCGGGCCATAGCATCTTAGTAGTCTTACAGGTGGTAAGGTTGAACCACCTATTTCTTGCTATTTCTGGAATTCTGTCATCCACCTTCTGCCTGACATTTGCCAGTGGTGGTTGAATCAATTCGATTGCCTAGGATGGGTCTTTTTCGGCCCCTTTTCTGGCAAGTTCATCAGCTGCCTCGTTGCCGGATATGTCCCTGTGTCCTGGGATCCAGCATAGAGTTATCGTGTGTTGCACACTTAGAGTTTTGAGCTCCTCGCGGCAGCTCGCGACCAGCGTTAGCTTGCATGTAAAGGTCAAGTGGGAGAAGGTTTAGTAGTACCTCCAGGCCCGCGGTTGGGGTAGTGGAGATAGCGCCTGTAACTCCAAGACATGCTAGTCTCTGTATTCTAGTAAGCAGCCTGACGTAGGTGGATTTCCGTGCGGCTTGCCACCATACCACGCTGCCGTATGTTAAGATTGGCCTTACAATCGCTGTGTACATCCACAGAATTGGCTTGGGGTTCGGACCCCACTTTTTGCCGAATATCCTGTTGCTCAAGCACAAGCTGCCTTCTTGAATCGCTAAAAATTGGCAAATCCGCCGGATGAAATCCGGCCAGAAATGCTTAAGGCAATGGGTAAAGAGGGAGTTTTATGGCTCTTTCGTGTCATTAAAGTGGCCTGGGAACGCGGTGAGACACCTGGCGATTGGCAAACTGGGGTGATTGTCCCACTTTTCAAGAAGGGGGACAAAAGAGATTGCTCCAACTGCAGGGGCATATCTCTTTTAAGTATCCCCGGGAAAGTCTATGCTAAGGTGTTGGAAGCGCGTTCTAGAGCTATGGTCGAGCCCAGGATGGGGGATGAACAGTGCGGCTTTCGTCCCGGCAGAAGTACAACCGACCAGCTTTTCACTCTAAGAATGGTACTTGAGAAGGCTTGGGAGTATGCCAAACCCATCTACAGTTGTTTTGTAGATTTGGAAAAGGCATATGACCGAGTCCCTCGAGGCAAACTCTGGAGTGTCCTGCAGGAGTATGGGATTGATGGTGCTCTTCTGAGGACCTATACACAAACTGCAGCAGCTGTGTTCGGGTAAACGGTGCTAAATCAACACCTTTCACCGTGGGCGTTGGACTTCGCCAAGGGTGTGTCTTGTCAGCTCTCCTTTTCATTGTATATATGGACTGGATGTTGCAGCGCAGACGAGGTGAGGAATGTTTCACATTGGGAGAGTTGAGGGTAAGTCATCTTATTTTTGCAGATGACTTGGTTATCCTCACATCCTCCCAGACGGAACTCCAGCGCGCACTCGATAGGTTTGTGGCCGTACGTGCTGATGATGTAATGAGGGTTAACGTGGACAAATCGGAGGTTATGGTCATTTCCAGAACGCCTGTTCAATGCACTCTGCATGTTAATGGAGTCCCATTGAAGCAGGTGGAGAAGTTTAAGTATCTCGGAGTCTTTTTCACGAGTGATGGAAGGAGTAATGCTGAGCTTTCCTGTAAGATTGGGCATGCTGGGTCAGTTTTGACACAGCTTGGTAGTTCTGTAATCAGAAAGGCCGAGCTTGGTGTCAAAGCCAAGATAGCGGTTTTCAACTCAGTATTTGTTCCAACTCTCGCCTATGGTCATGAAATTTGGGTAATGACCGAAAGAATAAGATCGCGAGTGCAAGCTGTTGAGATGAGATTTCTTCGTGCTGTTGTGGGAATTACTCGCCGGGATAGGATGAGAAACACGGCAGTGCGCGAGGTACTCAACATTGAGCAGCTGCTTCTTCGAACGGAAAAGGCTATGCTTCGGTGGTTTGGTCACGTGGCACGAATGTCTCCATCATCACGACTTCCGAGGCAGGCGTTGAATGCGATTCCATCAGGTAGGCGACCGCTTGGCAGACCCAGGACGAGGTGGTTGGACCAAGTCCAAAAACTCGCCTGGTTACGCTTTGGCATAGCTCCTGATGAGTTAGAGTCGATGGCGGAGGATCGAGTTGCCTGGAGATCTCTCGTGCGTGGTTTACCCCCGCGACCCTTATAGTGGATCATGCGGGTCAGAAGATGATGATGTTCAAATAGGTACAACAAAGAGAAGCATAGTGTGATGTAAGGACCCACTTCATTTCATAGCAATCATAGATTATCTATTTTTCGGGACGTGTAAGTTTTGTAAGTCCTAAGAGATAGTTAGCTAAGTAGGAGTGAAAAGCCTAGTTACTAGACCATGCTCCACTTAGCCCCCTTTAGTTCCATTGTGTTGTCACTTTACAGTTTTATTTACTGGCTCCTCGTTGGCTTTACTTCAGTGTCTCTACTTAGTCGATGATGTTTCCAGAACCTTTATGATTCATTCGTATTTATGTATTAAAAAGCCGGATTCCCCATTTGTGTCCGATAAGCTTCTGTAATATCTGAGACACAATTACTTTATTTTTTAAGATATTATTCATCCATTCTCAGATAGAGGTTTGCGGGTACTTCCATTCCCTTCTCAAATCTACATCCATCCATCTGCGGCGAATTGAAAATATCTTCTTTGCTGGGCGCAACAGCTCGGGATGGACCCTCAACCAGTAAGCCACCCCAACTAACGTGATCTCTGACTATATCCAGTTTCGCATGTCAAGTTGTTTAAGCTCCTTTTCCATTTAGGTGCTGCCCATTGTGACCCTTTGTCCAAGACGTCGATATTGTGCGTCCTTTCTTGAGAACACAATGTATGTACTTCCGCCTTCAGTTTTTTTTAAACCGAGTTGGTTGAGGTCCTTCTCCACTTGCGTGCATCATCTCGTTCGAGGACGTACGTTCTACATGACCTAGCCATCTTAAGCGTTTGAACCGAAGACGCTTGACTTGGTGCAACTATTCGAACTTGATCAAATTAAGGATCAACTTACTTTAGACGAAATTGTATTAAAAAAATATAAAACAAATAAATGAATTAATGTATGTGAACAAATAAATTTATGCGTAACTATTTTTGTATTTTCCCTCATCACAGCATTAACCACACACATTTATGTAAAAGCAATCAAGTTAGGAAAAGTGATTATTAAAACCCAGGAGAGTTCTTATCCAAAAGGGGAAGTAGTTATGTCAGTGCCAAACAATCCCCGCAACACTAGTCAGCAAAATACCGGATGTCGACCGAATTGTGTCTGTGCCAACAACCTCAGCAACATCAGTCAGCAATATACCGGATGTCCAACAACCCGATTTAAGTGTAACAAGAATGCTTAAACCGGCATCTACGGCGGAAATCGATAATCGATCAGCAATTTTATGTTTTTATTGTTTAGGTCAGCAATTCTGACACTTACGTACGTTGTCCGTAGTAGTACGGTATTCACTCTGATATCAAGTTGGTTTCTGCAAAGCAATCCCCTTGCCAACAGCAGGCTTTTCTAGTTTTTGTCAGAGCAATATCTACATATATGTTTCTCAAAATATAGACACTGCTCCAACCAAATCGTCGCCTCTAGGCTTGTCTGACCATTCTGTCATATCAGCTAATTTCTCGTTATCACCACACACAGTTAGAGAACAAATTCCTAAAATAACAGTATGGCTGTACGAGAAAGCCGATTGGAGCGGACTCAACAATTTCTTTAGGAATTTTAACTGGTCACTATGCTTCCTCGATAGTGACGTGGATGCCGCTGCTGATATGATCACAAACATTTTTCTGCTGGGCATGAGATCCTTCATTCCGCATAGAGTGAAGAGTATCAAGCTCAAAGAAAATGCATAGGGATAGGATAGGAATGTGGGTAGACGTGAGGAAGCACGTCTCACTTAGGTGTGGATCCATTGTGTTGCCCATAGGGGGAAGAGTTCCTCCTTGTCCCCTTATCACACTCAACGAGACGTTGTATTCGTTGTTGACCTCTCGTCGTCTAGCCAGCCCGACATCCTAATGAACCTGAAAAAGTTAGATAGTCTGATGTTATGGATTTCTTGCAGGTCATGGAAGAAGAATTCTCACATGGTCCTGTATCGCAGTTGCCTGAGGCTTGGGCAGTAGCAGAGATAGTGAGGAGTGTCCTCTCTTTCTTCCACATCGCCGCATCCTCTGCATATGTAGTCATGGGATAGTCCCATTTTAGTTTCATGGTATTTCAGATGGTTATGACCCGTTAGAGCTCCGACTACCATCCTCAGTAGGCTTTTGCCACACTGGAGGAGTTTGTCGGTTTTAGTTCTATTAATATCGGGCCATAGCATCTTAGTAGTCTTACAGGTGGTAAGGTTGAACCACCTATTTCTTGCTATTTCTGGAATTCTGTCATCCACCTTCTGCCTGACATCTGCCAGTGGTGGTTGAATCAATTCGATTGCCTAGGATGGGTCTTTTTCGGCCCCATTTCTGGCAAGTTCATCAGCTGCCTCGTTGCCGGATATGTCCCTGTGTCCTGGGACCCAGCATAGAGTTATCGTGTGTTGCACGCTTAGAGTTTTGAGCTCCTCGCGGCAGCTCGCGACCAGCGTTAGCTTGCATGTAAAGGTCAAGTGGGAGAAGGTTTAGTAGTACCTCCAGGCCCGCGGTTAGGGTAGTGGAGATAGCGCCTGTAACTCCAAGACATGCTAGTCTCTGTATTCTAGTAAGCAGCCTGACGTAGGTGGATTTCCGTGCGGCTTGCCACCATACCACGCTGCCGTATGTTAAGATTGGCCTTACAATCGCTGTGTACATCCACAGAATTGGCTTGGGGTTCGGACCCCACTTTTTGCCGAATATCCTGTTGCTCAAGCACAAGCTGCCTTCTTGATTCTTTCCATTAGGTTGAGTTTCCAGGTTATTTTCTTGTCTAGGATGATCCCTAGGTATATACACTGTAGTAAGTGATTGCTCCACTTTGGCTTTTTCAAGGGCGGACTTAATTGCCGTGGTCTCTACATTATTGAAGGCTCCCTCTATGTCTAGGAAAGCAGCAAGTGCATATTCCTTGAAATGTAGGGACTTTTCAATCACACTAACCACTTCGTGTAGTGCGGTTTCTACGCCTTCGCCCTTCATATACGCATGCTGTGCCCTTGAGATGGTATTTTGCGGGAAGCTACTGCGGATGTAGATATTGAGGAGCTTTTCGAACGTCTTCAAAACGAAGGAAGTAAGGCTTATAGGTCTGTAGTCCTTCGCCGTGCAGTGACTGGTCTTGCCGGTTTGGGAATAAACACTACTTTTACTTCTCTCCATGCAGCCGGAATATATCCATAGACCACGCTACTGTGGAATAGTTTTTCCAGTATAGGAGTAATAATGTCTTTTGTCGTTTGCAGCATGATGGGAATAATTCCATCGACTCCCGGCGATTTATACGAATCAAAGGAATCGACGGCCCATCTGATTCTGCTTGCGCTGACAATATTGCTCGGAACGTTGTTATCACTAACTGGGATCTCTACAGCTGTCGAGAGTCCACTTTGCGAGCTGCCCGTAATGTGTCATATGATGACTGAGTCCAGTTACCTTCATTGTCCTTGATTTAACCTGGAATCGTGAGGCTTTTTGAAAGAAGCTTCCTTAGTCTGGCCGTTTCCGAGGTTTTAACAATATCATTGCAGAAAGATCGCCAGGTGTCACTTTTGGCTATAGCTACAGCTTTTTTAAAATTCCTGACGCTATCCTTATAAGCCGTCCAATCATTAGCTGACCTGGAGGCTTTAGCTGCATTGAATAAGGTTCTTGATTTTTTCCTTAGAGCTAGGAGGTCTTTACACCACCATGAGGGGGATTTCTTATTTGTTGATGTTCTTAGAGGACAGGCTTTCGCGTAGGATACTCGAAAGGATGAGGAGAGATCGTTTGCCATGAGCTCTAGGTCATCAACGCTCCTGATTGATCTCTGTGATAGGTGTTTAGTGAGTTTCCTGACTTCACACTTAAATCTACCCCAGTCTGTGTTCTTGGGGTTTCTGAATTTACTGGGCTTTGGTCTTACAGTGTTAATCGTGAAGGTTATGATTCTGTGATCCGAGAACGAGGGGGCACCTGACACTTTCCAATCGCTAACTGAGAGAGTGTTGGATTTGATACTCAGAGTCAGGTCAATAACCTCTTGCCTATTGCTGGTCACGAAGGTGGGTTCGTCACCAATGTTCTCGATGCTAAGGTTATTTGTAAGGATGAAATCAAAAAGATCGTAACCTCTGTCATTTGAGTCCGAGCTACCCCATACCGTGTGATGTGAGTTTGCATCACAGCCTAGGATAAGGTCTCATCTTTCTTTCCTGGCTTTTCTGACAAGTCTCCTTGTTACCTCGCATGGGGGATTATTCGCTGCGTCGTATGTCATGTAAGTTGATGCCATCAGCAGCGGGGAATCATGTTGGCACTCAAATTTAACCGTAGTTTGGTCTTCGTCACTGAAAGTGGGTAGGAGGAATAGGTTAATTTCTTTCCTAGCTACAATACAGGTTCTTATCCTACTTACATTACCGTTTGGGTTTGAGAAGTCATTCCTTTATTGTTCAGTCCTTGTACTCGACCCCGGCAAAGCCATGGCTCTTGTACAAGGGCGATATCCACCTTCCCCGTTGAGAGGAGGAAGATTAGATTGGCGCTGGCCGCCTTACTGTTACGTAGGTTTATTTGCACCACTTTCATGGCGGCCAGGAGGTTCTTTACCATTCTTGCTGCATGTTGCCAGGATTCGCAGTTTACAGCGGGTAATACCCACTCTGACTTTGAAGTCCTGTAAACGCAACAGTTGCAGCGATTTATGGTTTAACAGTATGTCCACGTCCATACCGTTCTCGGTGTGTTCACCCATCTCTATAATTTCCCAGTCCTGACTGTGCAGGTCTGGGTTGAGATTCTGTAGGCTGCGCTCTATCCAGTCCTTCGGGACGTATGATCCCTGGTAGTGGATGCGGCCTTTGGGTCTAGTCATACTAAGGATTGCCCCTTTATCTACGACGCGTAGGTCGGCATTTGGCCAACCGGGGGGGGCAACCGTCTTGGCAATGAGTTGTTCAAGCCATTCAAGGGTTTCCTTATTGTCGCATTGAAGGAGCTTGTAACCCTTCTGTCCGAAGAAAGGGATGGTTTTCTCGTTCTTCAGGATGGCGTCAAGAAAATGCATGGTATGACTCGAGCTGTAAAGAGGCTATCAGGTTCAGAGAGTTGAATTTCCGGGCATACAAAGCCAACCCTACTGAGAAAAACCGGAAAAAGTTTAAGCGGGCCAGAAATGACTGCAATGCAGCTATTAGACGTGTGAAATTCTCCTATGATCAAAAGTTGAGGCAAAAAGTGCTACAAAGGTAGCAAAAACGTTTGGTCATTTGTAAAAAACATAAAAAATTCCACCTCGTCTGCAATTCCCACGCTCATTTACAATGACATTCCAGCTGTCAGCTCTTTAGACAAAGCCAATCTGCTTGCGGCGCATTTTGCAGCAATATGTCTCCACCTGTACTTGAGAGCGTTGATTTCACCATGGGACAAATCCACTTTGGCACTCGTACAGTTGCAAGAGTACTTAAAGATCTCGACGTGCACAAATCCGTTGGCCCGGATGGTATTCCCCCTATACTTCTGAAGAGGTGTTCTTCTGCGCTGGCAAAACCATTGCGTAAGCTTTTTCATCTATCCTACTCTTTAGGTCTCTTTCCGAGCAGATGGAAAACAGCATTTGTCCAGCCCGTCCCTAAAAAGGGCGAATCTTCGTCACCCACCTCGTACCGACCCATAACACTTACGTCCCTTCTTTCTAAGGTCATGGAAACGCTGATAAATCGTCAGCTTATGAAATATCTTGAATCGCGGAAGCTTCTTAATGACCGGTAGTACGGTTTCCGTAGTAACAGGTCTACTGGTGATCTGATAGCTTATTTCACCGAAAAGTGGAACACATCTTTGCATAATGCAGGCGAAAACAAGATCGTTGCACTTGATATTTCTAAGGCATTTGACAGAGTTTGGCATCAAGCTCTTTTGTCGAAAATGCGTGCATATGGTATCGATGAATCTCTTCTTCTATGGATTAGAAATTACCTTTCGAACCGTTCAATTCAAGTTGTTTTGGATGGGTTCAAGTCTGATATCCACCAAATAAATGCTGGTGTACCCCAAGGCTCTATTCTGTCTCCGACACTCTTTCTCATTTTTATTAATGATCTCTTGTCTGCTACTTCTAATCCAATCCATTCCTTCGCTGATGACAGCACCCTCAGCTTTTCATATTCGTTCCGAGACTCACGGCCCTGCCCTTCGGCCGTAGAATTGGAACAGTATGTTAAGCACATTGAATTCCGATCTTGACAGCATAATTAACTGGGGAAACAACAACAGAGTGGAATTCAATGCTTCAAAAACTCAATGCTGTCTGCTGTCACTCAAGCGAACCCTTGTTAATCAGGCATTATCCATGAATGGTGCTTGTGTCGATGAAAGCGGAAAGCTTTCCATCCTTGGTATGTGTATCAACACAACACTTAGTTGGAACGGTCACATATTTGAGGTCGACAAAAATGAAATGTTTAGGTTTCCTTAATCGATGCAAGAAATATTTCACCCCCTCTGATTTGGCTTTCATTTATAAGGCGTATATCCGCCCCAAGCTTGAGTACAACGCTCATATCTGGTCTGGTGCCCCAAAGACCACCCTGCACCTACTAGATAGAATCCAAAAGCGAGCGATAAAACTTATAGGAGACAACAATGTCGCAAAGTCATTAGACTCGCTCGAACATCGACGTACCGTTTCTTCTTTGTCTGTATTTTATCGCTATTTCAACAAACGATGCTCAAGTGAGCTAGCCAACTGCATTCGCGCGAATTTGGAATGCTCTTCCCAGCCCTATATTTCCCACAGACTACAACCCGCAGATATTTAAGACCAATGTGCACAGGTACCTCCTCTCCCTTTCTCCCTCTATACCTTCGGCCCGTGCTATGTCTTGACCCCGGACACTTAAGAGTATTAGCAACCCCTTGAGCGCGCGCAAATTATAAAAAAAAAAAAACAAATGCCAAGACACCTTATCACATCTGCACCTGCAGGTCCATTATGCCGAACTTACGCCAGTTTGTGTACATGTCCCGTGATGCCATGTACAGCGGGGTCCTGAAAAGGATAGTTTTATACTTGAGTCGTATACTTGATCACTTGCAACAAGATATTTATTACTTCGACATTCGGACCTGATCTGTATGATACTAGATCATCGGCATACGCAAGATCTGCAGTGAATATTGAAAACAAGATTGCAGACAAATTTTGATGTCAAAGACCGTGGTAGAAGTTACTTTTCCCGACGAACTTTCTACCTGTTTTCCTGCGAAATTCAGCAGCCTGAGTCTGTTTCCGGTTGTGTTGTAATGGCTACCCAGGGGGCGCCACGGGGAAGCTGTATGTCAACTTGACTTATGCACAAGCAGCAACTTTGTCCATTCCCATGCCCAAATCAAATTGTCTATATGTACTAGCCAAAATTACTTTTTCGCTCAACCAACCCTGATTTTTATATTGCCGTGCTATGTTATTTCCTGACATCCGTTAATCAATTCGTCTTTTGATGGCGTACGATAATAGAACAAAAAAATTGTGGCAACCTAATCAATTCAATTGCATCAACTGGATTGCACCATTTCAAGTCGTCAAAAATTGCTTTGAACATTTAACAGCTGATACATCATTTTGCAATTGAACGCGAATATTTGTTGTAAAAGAAAATATCTTCACATGTTCACATGCAAAGTTTGTCGAAAATCTCCGGACAACAAAATCAAGGCCCCACCAATGAAATTGGCATTACCTCGTAAATTTTTCAGCGGTATTTCCGAAGCTTCAAATGATTTTTTTATGAACCCCATCCCACACAATATGATATATTACATGTTGGTGTTGCAATGTTTTGCATATTCAAATACAGTTTCAGTGAAAAGTCTAGATGTGTAGACCAGAAGTTGCTAGGGCTAGTGGAATTCTGGTTTTAGTTCGTATTGTTGCTGAAAGCAGTGGTATTAAAAAAGTTATGCCTGTTCCTCCTGGAGAATCCAAAAAGTAAAATCCACCACTTCCATCATTAACTACACTCATAATTGTTGTTTCATATGTTTGTTTGTGTATTGGTTATCATTCTTGAGCGTGTCATATACATACATATGTGGAAATCACTATTTTTTCCAATACGGATTGCCATATTTTTTTATGAGGGGCTTTAAAACAAAAGCAAAAACACATACAAAACATGTTATATAGCTAGAAACCATCGTATTTACATCTACTATCAAAGACAAAACGAATTTTGCCGAAAGAATGAACCGTTTTCGAGAACACTTATGACACACAGAAGTAAAGTTTTTTTTATATATAAAGAAGATGTATGAAGTAAATTAAACGAAGATTTAAAACAAATATTCTTTCTTGTGTACCGAAATCAGCTTAATGAAATGTAGGGTGACCACGCAGTCAAAGGGGTCTCCTCTCTTGTGAATCGGGCAAACGATAGAAGTAAGTTCTGCTGCACTATATTTACGTAGGTAAGAAGCTGTTAAAGTTATTATTGGACCTCAATTGTAGCGTATTAGGAATACCATTTAACCTTTATCCAAATGCGGCCCCTGGGTTTAGTGACCCAAGACTCCAATGACTTCTCCGTTCATTGATGAGGAGAACGAGGGGGGCAGATACTGCATTTCAGGGAACTTATCTGCACCAACCTCATAATATTGTTTTCTCCTTGATAGTACCGTTACAATCCACTCCGGATGATTCGTCAGTGTCAATCTGCGAAAGGAGCGAGTCTTCACTCCCTTCTAGTACAGTCGGGGGTAATGTCCTAAGGAATAGTTTGATTATATTTTTTGATGGGAAAGAAGTAAATGAATCTCATATTGTCAATTTTGGGATATAATCTGATGCTTTGTTTTCTTAAAACCCCTGTTCACATATGTACATTTATATTCGTTATCAGATCGCAGTTGTGAATAGCTTGTGGTGTATGTTTGTGTATATACCTACCGAATCATCCCCAGGTTAGGTATATAGATGTGGTGGTCCGGTGTGAAAATAATTAGCATTATGTGCCGTTGTAAAGCCACAGCTCATTTACTATATTTATAATGTGTATTTTGAGATATCTCTAGATCCAGATGTTTCAGAAGGACTTTTGTACCCTAATATTCTTCGCAGAGATCTCATAAAGTGAGTTGAATAAGGATCTACCAAGCGCTAGCTGTCTGGTTCTAGCAAGAGCTGGACAGGCACAAAAGATATGTGTCAAGGTTTCCCTCTCAGCTGGGTTGTTGCAGCTGCAACAATGTGAGTTATGTGGGATACCTAGTTTGACGGCATGATCTCCTATCGACCCACTAATCCAGGATTAGATCCTGGGCATGATAAAACAGTCCAGATTGACGAAACATAGGGGGTAGTAGTTGTACATCTACTTCTGTCACAACGCAAACAGATTTTGCTGAAATTTGCATGTAGAGTTCCCATGCCAACAGAAACATTTCTTCGCATACACATTTTATACGTTCGCTTTTTAAGCTGATGTATAATTGAATTGGTATATGTATGTACATCAAATCAACGTAATTTTTCCCTCAAGGGTATTACAAATTTAAGATAATTCGCAAATTGTGTATCTAATGAATGAAATATTACATTATAGGAACTGTAAAATCACTTAACCGATATCACCTTTTTTATATACCTATCTGGCAATGCTGCACGACTAATTTGCAGTCAGGACTGACAGTTGGCAGTATACCAAAAGCGACGAATGAGCTTGCCATCTTGTGAGGAATAGAGAAGCTAGCTATCGGGATATTGAAACGTAATTCCAATCGAGTGCAGGACTCTGAGTGTTGTTATACATGCTACATGCTACCCAAAATCTAATCCGGATTGGTGGGCGTAATAAAAAAAAAACACCTATTAATTTGTATTGCACAGCTGAACAAAATTGTTTTTGGGATTACCACCAAGGGGCACCATGAGTAAATATTGTTTTGTTAATAAAACTTACTTACAAACGAAAAATATCTACATAAATGAGTTATATCTTACACACAAATCGGCAAAAAAGATGTCCAGATTCACAGTGCACCTTTAAACTCCACTTTTGGTTTAAGCTTCAGTTTGGTTTCAAAATTTCTTTTAAACTATAAACTGAGTCGTTTAATCTAAATGAGAGTACTCTGTTTTCTAAACCTCAGTTCTGAGCCATTTTGTTTCTCTTGTTAATTTTTTGAAACTTTCATATTATTTTCTCTCCGACATCTGATGTTCGGTAATGGGATGGTATTGAAATCATTTGCAATGTATTCCCACCGCAGCTTTTTCCTTTCCCGGATGGTTATTAAGATCTCTGTTTGCCGATAATAGCAAGGACTCGCTACAAATGTTCAGAACGAATGTACCAAAAGCCTTTTAAAACTAAAAACTTTGGTTCTTAGTAATAGAAAATCATAAAGTCGCTTCTAAAGTCGAATTTTGTTAGGTGTAGCTAAGATACTTTTAAGTTTCCGTAGTAATAAATCAGTTTTAACAAAACTCGAATTTAACGTAATCATTGTGCATAAACCTGACATATTCGCTATTGTGAGCTAGCACAGCTGATTTTGACAAAATAACAAACTGCAAATTTGATATTTGATTTGAAATGGCAAATTCGAATGTGGTAAGTTAATCTCCTCTCGTCTTCTTTTAATGCTGGATGGAAGTGCACACCCTCTCCAACCTGCAATATTTTTGCAATATTTTTGCATTGGAATCAACTAAAACTTGAACATTTAGCGAGTAAAAGCCCTTCCGACACCGGTGACGTGCTCCTAATTCCTCACCTGGATTTTGTATCTTTATCTGAGTGCAGCATTGAGGAAACCCAAATTTATACATAAATCCTCTTTTAACTTCCCTGATGCCCTCATTTGTTTCCGGAAAATTTATAAAATCTGGGAGTTTTCCAGCCAGTGCATTGACTACTTTGCGGATTACCAGGCTGGCTGTTTTTTGACTTACTCCGTGCATATCAGCTGTGAAAGGGTTATTCTGCAATATAATATTTCACCAATTAGAAATTAAACCGATGGTACCTGAATCGAGCTGATAGGATCCTTTTGCAATGTGCCGCAAAGTAATCAATACCATAATAAGAGGTGGAACGAGTGATCTTTTGTTACTGGTAGGTCTAATGTCGTCTTTAATTAAATCCGTTATCCAACGTATGGTTTCCTTGCCAAATCTTATGGAAAGACTTATTTATATGAAGTGTATGCTTCCAAACAAATGACCTTACCTATGGTTTTTCTTAAATTCGACATCACTGTAATACTCTAGTGCATTGAATCGTGTTTTTTCGTGTTCTATTATTTTCCGAATCATTAATAATTTCCAAATCTTGCAAAATTCGTTCGAAACTCATTTTGAAACATTAAACTATCACTTTTAAATTCGACTTAGATACGACTCGGATACATCTAAATTGTTGTCGACTTTAGAAGTAGGCTGCTCGTTTATTACTACGGATTTCGTGTTAAACTCGAGTTTAAATTCCTTTATTACTAAGGGCCTTTAACTTTAACTGCCTGACAGTTTTTGGTATACACTGATTCAACTATGAAACTTCGTTTAAAGCGCCAGGTCATTTTCACTAAAAATGGCAACACTGTTCTCGAACAAATGAAAAACATGAACAAAATGTAACGGTGTATCTTTGTAAACTATTGTAACATCTAATTATCATGATCGACAGAGGTAATATTTAATGCGTTTTTGCGATCCACTTCACTCAGTAGTTCTAAATCAGTGTGATGTCAGATCAAAATAATGAACATACGAGTACGTTAGACTTGAAACCAAGTACTTTGTGTGCCAGTCCCTATGTAAGGCTTCGGTTGTACTCTGAACAGGTGAAATGCAGTGGAATATTGCTCGGTTGATAAGAGAATATCCGAATACCAACAAAAACACGGAACCTCACTAATGTGAAGATCGATTGAAGGGATTGAGTACTCAATGAACAACGCCTTAGATCAGCCAAAAAGTCCAAGGACAAGCAGAGACAGGTACTTAGGTAGGTAGCAACGGCGTGACGTCCACATGAGCTGATTCTTACCGGGTTACCTTTTGAAATTCTACTTTTCAACAAGGTATAAATATAACAAGAAACATGAATCTTAATATGTGCACACAAATATAATATTTGTGTTTTTCCTACACCTGCCACGAAAGCAACAAACACCAACACACAAGCCCACAACCTGCTTTTTTTATTATTGCTTGGGATGTGGAATCTTCTTCAAGATACTGGTAACCCGTGCTACCAGCATGAACGTTTCATGGGATATTATTCTCCTTTGTCCTCGCGTCTACGTCCTAAACCAGACCTCTGCGCACTTCCACCATTCTCCCCGCGGAACTGCCTTCGCGGGTCTGGTAGTAATTGTGCTCTATTCTGTAAGGCCTGCTCTTGGGCTCTTCTTAGAGCTTCAGCTCATCGTAGTCCAATCTGCACGTTAGCTATGAAAGAGCAGACCTCTGTCCAGTCGCTCTCAGATCTCGTCATGTAGCGTACGAGTTCCTCCGGGGTTAGCAAGTTCGCTCTGTCTTCGGTGAAGCGTGTGCAGTAGAACACTGCATGCTTCGCGTCTTCATTCTTGTCTGGACATTCGGGGCACATAGGTGAGGTATCGTGTCCAAACCTGTGGAGGTATTTGCGATAGCCACCATGCCTCGACAGGAACTGTGTAAGATGGAAATTACAGTTCGCTATTTTTCTTTGCGTCCATGATTCAATGGTGGGAATGAGCCTATGGGTCCACCTGCCCTTTGCGGAGCCATATCAACTGGTTTGCCACAGTGTCATCGATGCCGCTCTTTCCTCCGTCTTTACTCTTATTGCCTCCTGACGATTCAGGGACCGCCGAAGGTACACCCTCTGGCTCTCATTTGCGAGTATGTCAATTGGGATCATTCTGGCATACACATGCTGCATCGTTAGAGATGGTTCGGAACCCGCTGATGGATCTGATTGCGCAGATCCTGTACTGCGCCGACAATTTCCTCTTGCAATCAGTATTTGCCAGTGCACCAGCCTATATCGGGGCGGCGTACAGCAGGACTGAGCTTACCACTCTGAACAGCAGGATCCTACGAGCGTATCCAGGACCGCTGATATTCGGGAGCATTCGGGAGAGTGCCGCTTGCATCGTCGATGCCTTCTTGCTTGCGTACTCAATGTGGGGTTTGAAGCGAAGTCTACTGTCGATCATGACACCAAGATACTTCAATGATTCCTTTGATCTAATTGTCTGATTTACGATCCGGAAGTTTGCGTAGTCCACCTTCTTGCGGCTGGTTATTAAGACAGCCTCAGTCTTGTGGGCAGCTAGTTGTTTCTTTCATCAATTACTCCTCCGCATCGGCAAATCTCTCAACGTTCCAGACCGGCAGACTCTAACCAGTCCTTTATTCTCTCAATCGCCTCGTCATTAGCAGACTCCACCTCGTGGACGTGCTTGGCAACTGTGACTACTGCGTTGTCATCAGCGAAGCCTATTACTTTCACACTATCTGGTAGCGGCAGACGTAGAATCCCGTCATACATTATATTCCATAGGAGAGATCCAAGGACATATCCTTGCGGGACTCCTGCGGAAACGTTGTAGTACTTAGAGCCCTCATCAAAGTGGTACCTTAGCTTCCTGTAGCTGAGGTATTCAGAGACTATCCTCCGCAGGTACTACGGTGTATCCATTCTGGCCAGGGCTCTCCTAATAGATGACCAGTTCACCACCAGTTTTGACATCAAGCGTCACCACTGCGCAATATTTCTTCGTCCATCATCTCCATCTTACCCCCTGTATGGCTACAGCTGCTGTATCTACTACCGCCTTTATGGCATCGACGGTAGAACGCGATTTTCTGAAGCCGTATATGTGTTCTGACAGGGCTCCGTTTTGTTCAGCTACCGCACGTAGCCTACCGTATATGATGCGCTCTAGAATCTTTCCTAGCGTGTCGAGCAGGCATATTGTGCGATATGATGATGGTTCTCCAGGTGGCTTATTTCCCTTTGGGAGCAGCAACAGGTATTGCAGTTTCCATGGTGTCGGGAACACCCCCTCCTCCAGACATCTTTGCATTGCCGTTAGGAAAATGTCTGGTCTCGACTTCACTGCTGCCTTAACTGCCCTATTCGGGATGCCATCCGGCCCAGCTGCTTTGCTATCACCGATCTTCTTACTTGCTTCGAACAGTTCAGCTGGTGTTATTGCCGGGATGTTCTGCATGGTTGTCTCCCTCATGATGGGAACGCTAGTAGTTGGGCTGTAAGGGAATAGGTGCTCTACTATGCTCCTCAGCATTCTTGGACAGGTTAGTTGTGGGGACCTGCTGCCTTTGATCTTCTTCATCACCACTCTATAAGCCATGCCCCAGGGGTCTGAGTCAGCTTCGTCGCAGAGCTGTTTAAAGCACTTTGACTTGCTGTCCTTAATGGCCCGTTCCAGTTCCCGTTTTGCCACTTTAAAGGTGTTAAGCCGTTCCTGGAAATAAGGTGTGCCCCTGGATCTTTGGGATCTGCGTCGAGCTCTTAGGCATTGCCACTTTAAAGGTGTTAAGCCGTTCCTGGAAATAAGGTGTGCCCCTGGATCTTTGGGATCTGCGTCGAGCTCTTAGGCATTGCACTCTCAGCCTCTTGATCTCCTCGGTCCACCAGTAGCAGGGCTCGCCTCTTTTACTCGTGGTCCTTCTGGGCATTGCTGCGTCGCACGCTGCGTTATGACCTGTGTCAGCTGTTGTGAAAGGGCCTCAGCTAAGCCATTGTTCACTATGATGCTAGTATTCATCATTTCATTGAACATCTCTCTGTCAAAGAGCGTATCCTTTCATTTTGGCCCTGTTAAGACGGGTTGCAGCTTCTGTTTCTTTCCGACGCTGAAGATTATCGCTTGGTGATCACAGTGCGTGTAATCCTCGCTAACCTCGCTAACCTGCCTTAGGAAAAGTTTCGACTGCACCGTCGGTGGCTAGACCAATGTCTAGCGATGCAAAGGATTCGAGAAGAGCTCTTCCCCTTTCTTCCGTGATCCTGCTGCCTTAGTCGGTGGCCCAGGCTTTGAAATCTCCAGCGATGATCACTGGATGCTTCCCCGTCGGCTACGATGTCGTCCAGCAGCTTTAGACAGTCTGCCATTCCAAGACTAGCGGGTGCATAGCAACTATAAACGTGGACCCCTTCTATCTTTGCAGATACGAAGTGATCAGTCGGGTGGCCGACCGATTGCTTTTCGCCTTTTTCTCTTGCTTTCCCTTCGTTTTTTTTCTAACGATCTTTGACCAGGCGCTGTCATCTGACTGCTCGTTGCTACTGCGGTGGCTAGTTTTTTTTCTCCCTGGGGCTAGCTCATCTTTTCTTAGCATTTGAATCTTTTTTTTCTCCTTTTGTGGAGTGCCTTGTTCTCTTCGCAGGCGCCTTAATTGCTTTGCTAGGCGCATTTGCTCCTTCCACTGAGGGCGTTTGCTTCTGACTGCGTTTTGAGTTCGGCGACTCACTGCTGGGATCCGGCCTTCATTTGGGCCCTAGAAGCGCCTTTAGCCATGGGCATCTTTGAGAGGCATTGTTTCTCCGGATGACAGTTTTAGCATGGTCATCGTGCATCTCGATCGCCTATAACTCACAGAGCGCCTTGATACTTTTTATAGCATCCCGCATAGGTTGGTGTATGGACCGCCTTTTACCATCCCCCAGCCCCCCAGCATATCCACGAGAATTTTAATTTTCTCTCCAAGTTGATGAAATACCAACGGTTGGCTGGTTTTGGGAGGTGTTGCAATTTTATCATCTGGGGTTGGGGTTGATGCCTGTGTGATTGGCTACCTTTGGACCCTGCTACTCCTTTTGAATAGATTTTCTCCATCCGTACTTTCGCTGTGTTGCAGCTGATTACTGATGCTTGGGTTAGTGCTTGTGTTTATTTTTTATGTAATCATTTCTTTGTGGTCCCCACTTAAAGCCGCTATCAACGCTCGCATGTGTAGTCACCTATTTGATCCCATGGTTATCTTCGCAAGCAGTGAGGCCATGCGAGGGTTGACACAGGCCCTTATGGGGTTCTGTGTCAGAGCCGGATCGGTGCTAATCAGGAATGTTACATCTGGACCTACACCACCAACTTAATGGCGACGAAGCGTTGAACGTACTATGAGTCCTGCCAAGGTTTTAACGGGACGGGGGTGTCTACAGCATTAGCCTAAAAGACATTTCAACCAGATTTCACTCCAGCTTACTCAGGTGACAGAATACTGCAGGCGTCAGCCCTGATGTCAATAATTCCGAAATGGAATCCAGTATATCATATTTACGACCTTCAGTCGTAATGCCGGTTATGACGGTGCCTTCAAAGATGTTACCACCTCCTAACTCGAGAGTCAAGAGGTGGGTTAGCACATATTTGAAGACGGTGCCAGCTCGTTTTGTCGCAGAGAGTTCTTTGGGGTTCTTGTGGCCTTTTCAGCCGCGCCCTCCTTCTCTGCCGATCTTGGTCGGGGACTGCTTATTGGGTATTCACAGCTAACCTGCATATCTGCAGGCCGTTCACTATCCGCCACCGTTGACCCCCACAGTAGCCTGAGCCACAGCCCTGCGAGCCCACAACCTGTTAGTCAATAGTCATGCGCTCCACGCATACGCATACATTACACACGTCACATCACAATTTTTTTTTATTTCATTTTTATTTTTAATTTCATTGAAAACTTACGTACTATACAAAAATGCTTAAAACTAGTTGTACGAACATTTTCTACTTCTATCTTACTGGCCCTCGACGGGCACTGTAAGCTAAACTTAATCTTAAACTATGTCTTTCGACCTAACCTAACAATGATTGAATTAGATATGGAAAAAAACATAATAACTGAACTTTTTTATTTAAAATTTTAGAAACTAACTTACAAACTACCTTAAAATAAAACTTAAACAACTAACCTAAACTAATCTACACATACATATGCGTATATATTTCATTACACATATGTATACGTATATATGCTTATATTTACAATATAATGCATATATGTATCTTCTTGTACACGTATGTATATACATATGTACATGTGCCCACTATTTGTTTTTTTTATTTTTCTTATGTACGGCTTAAAAACTACCTCAATACTACCCTAAGACATGAAATTCGGCCATAGGTTGCAGTTGATGGATTTCCATAATCCACTGCAAAACAGTGACCAACTGCGACCCATAAGTGGACACGCACTACCCTTTCTACCTCTGGTCTAAACGGTTCGACGCTGGAGTTCCCCCGCTCCTAAGCCACCATAACTTTCGATGTTGCATAGCAGCAACCTTCATATCCCGACTCCCGCTATACTGAACCGGAGGAGACCCTCCTCATCTCGTTGTGCGACGGAACGGTCGTGGTTGAGTCGCCCATCCACAGTTGAACGGGCGATGTGAAAGAGGAGCGGTACCGCATTTTTGTCTTGTATCAGACTGTGCTTATCGAAATGGAGAAAAGCTTCTGCGGGGACGAAGCCGTTATGACGTACCCTTTCATGGTACTGAGGATTGGGGTAGTAAGTCCCCGAGATCAAGTTATTGGCCGATTTCATCGCTCCGGTAGTATGGCCTCGAATCATCTTCACCAGGAAATTGTTCACTCGTATCAGGTTCGCCCTGTTGTATAATACGTCATTGAAGTAGAATTTTTTGTACTGGGATTCTGGTGTTCTGTATAGGCGAAAGCAAGCCCTCTCAAACACCCGAATCTTTTCCATCAAGCTTGCACTCACGTTGAACCTCACGGGACAGCCATAGTTGAGCATTGGCCGGATGAGGGCCATGTAGCAAATTACCTTCACCCTCGCATCGAGTTGGCTGTTGTAAAACAGTCTCTTTGTAAGAGCGAAAGCGCCTCGGACACGGGCCAGAGCAGCATCTACATGTTTGTTAAAATATATAAATATTGATCTACCCAGATCCCCAGGTATCTGACTACATTCCTCTGCTCCAGTGGTTGCCCGTGACGCCCAACAATTGAGAACTTTCGCCAATTCTTTTTGGTATCCGCCGAAGCCTTATACAATGGAGTCGTGAACAGTATGGTTTCCAACTTCTGAAAGTTGATATTCAACTTCCAGTCATTCCAACTTCTCATGAATGAGTCGTAGTCAGCGCGAGAGTAGTGATTTCCCCGATCTTTTTACCTGATCTGTACACGATCAAGTCGTCGGCGTTCGCAATTACGTGAGAAAGAGAACTTATCTGATCGCTCAAGAAAATTTTGAACAAGATCGGCGAATTAACGGCACCCTGTTGGAGAGCATTTCTTATCTCAAAGATACCTGCAGAGGTCTCATGTCCATTTTTTACGATGAACCTTCTATCGGTAATCTTGTTACACAGTAGGTACAGCAGTGGTTTACTAATGCCTAGCCCATTGAGCGTGTATCTTTCTAATTGTTTCTGGCTCTTGTTTCATTGGATCTCCGACACCAGTTTCGACGCGGCATGAATAGTGTCATGCCCGCTTCGAAACCGAATTGGTTATTCGGCATTACATGTTTATCCCCTGTCCAGTTGGTCAGAGCACTATTTATCACCTTCTCGAATACCTTGCTGATGTTCGGAAGGAGACTAATTGACCTGAGGTTGCATGGATTCGAAGAATCTTTTCCTCGCTTGGATATGGGTTGCGCACTCGCAGTTTTCCAATGCTCCGGATAATGTGCATTATTCAGAGCATTGTTAAGCCGGGTAGTGTACATATTAACCACGTCTAGGGGGAGATGTCTGTCGAGATCCCGTCGATTCCAACTGACTTTTTCCTCTTAAGTGATTCGAAGACCGCTTGGAGCTCTGTCTTCGATATGAACGGGGGATGAACCCCTTCGTCGGCGATGACATTGTCTGCCATGTTATCGTCCTTGAATCGACAAAGGCGATGTTCTCAGACTATGTCTTCACGAAGTAGCGAGTTGCTAGATTGTACGCGATTCTCTAGGTAGTGGTTCGGGCGAACACTCTCATTCACCTTATCGTCGAGTACGGCGTTATCTGGATCAATACCTGCCGTAGTCAGTATTTGTTCGTTGTCCGTCGGTCCGGGGAGCTTAAGACACGAAAGATCGCTATGCTTGCTACGAAAGATTTTATTTATTTGCGGAAACATGCTCGGGTTGTAGGATTTAACTGCTTGAATCTTTTTGTTCCAATGCATGTTGACAGAAATTCTGTAATTCTGGACAATTAATGTTTGTATGTATTTGATCAGCGATTTCAGTGTCCTAATTTCCTCATCTCGTCTGTCAGTAACCCGCCTGTACAAGGTGTTTAATCTTGACAGCAGTCTACTTTTCCGTTGGTGGAGTGCTTCAATTGTCGCATTGCGGTACAAGTTTTCGTTGTTTGTGCGTGTATACCGTGGAATAGTACAGTCCATCGGTCGTTTTATTGTCTCGTAGTATTAGATACATGTCAATCTCCTCGTTTGACAAGTTTCTATTGGACGGTATGTGGAGCGCATTCGAGGAAACTGCTCTCGTCATTTGTCTGGAGAAGCGTGTCCAGCGTGTCCTACTGTAATTGTAGGGATACTAATTGTATGATTTTTATTTCGGCACTGAGTCCGCAATGGTCACTGAGATACACGAAAGTGTTCAAACAGTTTACTGTTTGTGAGTTTGTGTCTGTCAGCTGCATTCTTTCGTCAAACAGCAGGAGATCCAGATAGGAGGCATCTCCGTTTCTTTCAAATAGAGTCTATATTCGACACTGTTCAAGCAACACCAGCTGTAAAGCTGGTCCCCTCTATAATTAGGAACTCTGTTTCCCCAATATCCATGTCGGGCATTTAGACATTTAGTCCAGTCTTAGACATCGAAAGAGTGAATCGAGCTCTGATATAGTCGCTCTAGAACTAGGGGAGCCTGATGAGTAGACCGCAAACAGCTTCCTTCCACAGCGGAGAAAAATGCACACGATGCAGGTCTCCAACTCCTGAAACCGTCGTACTTCACTACTACATATATACTACTTTGTGTTTAATGTTATTTTTAATTAAGATGCGATCTTAACATCAGAATAAGTCCGTGGTTGACTAAAGCTGCGGCTGGTCCATTATCAGAGGAGTGATTGTTACCAGTTCTTAAGAAATTGTAGAAATTGGTTAATAGGTTATTGAGATTCGATTACCGATTCGATTCTCTTTATGTTGTTGTTCACAATCATCACATTTAAGAGTGTTGGTCTATGAAATTAAGGGAATTCAAACACCACTCTTGCTTATTGCTATAGCACAATACAATTTTTTTTATTTTTTTTATCCGTATGTATCATGATCACTTACTTCTATAAAGAGAAGTCAGATTCGATTTATATATGTATTTGCCACGAAATTTTCGATTGTGCCTAACGGATATGAGTGCAGTTTTCTCCTATAGATGCACAATTCCGCTGCGGAGTTTTTTCTATACCACATATTAAGTTTCATTTAACAAAAACCTTTTAAATAAACAAAATTAGTATTTAATTTGATTTTTTGTCCATTTTTCGGTGTTTTATCTCTTTTTGTATTTACTCTCACCACCAGAACTTAATTTAATTTACATATCTATGTAAAACTTTCATTGACGAATATATTATCTCTGTATCTTAGAGAAAAGTTATAACATTATTACAACACAAAACGTATATTATTTGCATTGTATTATTACTGCTTGAGCTATTCTATACTTGATCGCTTAAGTAAATTTTTCAATAGAATTTTAAAATTCTACGAATTCAACAAGACTACCATGGCACTATTCTATACTTGAATGATTCAGCACATTTTTCAACAGAATTTTTTTATTTCTACAAATTCAGCAGGTCTACCAGGCACCTATTTTTTTAAAAAGTAGGAGTGCCAATGATTTTGCTGCGAAATGTATGTTCTCCAAAGTTGTGCAATGGAACAGGTTACTGGTTAAAGCTTTAAACCCTAATGTAATTGAAGCGCTTATTAGAACAGTACCAGGCACAGGTGAGAATGTATTCATTCCACGAATACCGATGATTCTTTCGGATTACCCATTTCTTTTAAAAAGCTGCAGTTTTCAATTAAATTATGTTTCGCTATGACTATCAATAATGCTCAATGTCAAACTTCATTGGTTTAAGTAATGAATGCTTTTCGCATGGACAGCTTTACGTAGCCTGCTCACGAGTAACTAGGTACGAAAAAACAACCGCAAATGTTGTATACATAGAATTGATAGCGCATTATTGAAGTTCGCAAATGCATATATAACTTCATAATTTTCAGTCGCAGGAATGAACATACATATGTATGTAAGTTATAGCACAGATATAAGTCTAAATATTACATATCACTAATGAATTACATTTAATGGATGTATATATGTAGTAACAATAATTAATTTATGTGAAGAATAATGTTTGTTTGTATGTTTGCCTTTTATTCAAATCCGTTTTGGGCTAATTGTAAAAAAATGTTGCACACTACCAGTTCAAAGCAAATATATGTCTCTATATACGAAAAAAAGAGACACTCGTTATAACGAATGTTTTGTTATCTTAGAGAAGAACACAAACCAACTCCCTTGAGTGTATGTATCTCATGGGTCTGCTGTAAAACTGGTAGATACTTCAACTTTTTGTAACTGTGCAGAAGCAATATTCGTACATTTATTTAACGTTTCCTAAAAGGAAAGCGAAGCAAGGCGAGCATGGGGTATATATATAAATAACAATGACAATCCTTTTCTACAACCGAGTCAGATGTTTACCAAGGCAAACCAATATACTCAATGTTTTAGTTTCCCACATGCAATGTTTCAACATTCTACGGTATGAATGGCCATAAACACAAGCACAGTGTACCTAAATACTTAAAACTAGCTTAACTAAACAGTTATTCCCACAAGTCCGGTTACAAATGTTCTTACATCTAACCTACTAGCCCTATGCGGCGACTCTAAGCTATTCTAATGCAGTGAAGCCTGGGAATTTGGCCACGGTTCTAAATTGGGCTTCAGCACCAAGAAAATTCAAAAAAAAAAAAAAATGCAGATGTTGGCCACAGGCGTTGCCTGTCGGGATCCTTGTAGTTGTTGTAATACGTGCAAGATCCATGATCTAATACGGATTCGTGGGTATAATAAAACATCAAATGTGACCGATAAAAATATATCATGACCAATTGTATTAACAATTACCACTTTCTTAGTAAGTGTAAAGTAGTAAAACTTGTTGCAATGCCAAAAAAGTGGAAAGTAAATAGTATTTCAGGATACAAGCTTTTATCTCTCTTGAGCAATATAAGCAAGATCCTGAAGTGCCTACACGGCCTCCACCATTGGAGCTGGACCGGTCTCCTCCCTAATTACTGTGCTCCAATATGCCTCTCTGCGTTAGCTTTGTTTCATTAATCGGAAATAGCTCTGCGCTTTGTTCGTCCAACAATCTATAGAGCTCGTTTTTTCGTGGTATCCCTACCAATGAATTTGCATTCACTGCAAGGATCTTACAGGTGCTCTCCGTATGCGCAGCCTGCTCCTCTAACTAAAGGCTGCTGCACTACCTTCGTAGCTGCTGCTCTCCCGCTCTCCTCTTTGTGCAATGCCATCGCGCCTTAGTATACTTTCCCAGGTGCATTCGTGGTAATCTAAGAACTTTATCTTCTTTAGATTATCCACTTTGCTTATGGGTGCAATCTGAACAATATAAAATAGCAATTTCCGCCCCTGCCTCTTTGCCTTAACTGTGGTGAAGGGCTTGACCCCGACGAACTCAATGCCGTCACACACTTGCTCTTTGAGCAGTTGGAGGACCTTTACCGCTTCGAGCGGCCAAGTACTCGAGTGTCGACATCTTTAGATATTCTTTCACCTCATTGGAATCTTCTACTGTCTTGCAGTGGATTACATATTTATCAGCACCTTTGTTTTTACTAATGTAAAAATTACCTGAACCTATAGCCTCCTTGCACAACTTGGCAGTTTGTTCAATATCCGCCTTAGAGATGTTGATTGGCGGAACTTTATCTTTCGTCTGTGTCTGCTGCTGATGAGTTGCTGGTTGCTGCTGTTGGGTTGCTGGTTGCTGCTGTTGCTGAACTGCTGGCAGATGTTGTGGATGTGCTGCTGGCAGTTGCTTTGTTACTTGTCGATCTTGCTGTTACGTTCGTTCTGGCAGTTGTTGTTGTTCAGCTGGTGGTGGTTGCTGTTGCTGCGCTGTAGCCTTCGTTTGTTGCTGCGGCTTCTTTGCCACTTGTTGTTGTTGCTGCTTCTGCTGATTCAGCATTCTTCTCGCGATGGTTCTTGCTTTCAGCTCTCGGATTTCATCTTAATTTTTCCCTGCATATATATAATATGAAGTACGCACTCATTTATATTCACTCGGAGAGAAGTGAATCACTCGGAGAGAAGTGAATCGGAGAGAAGTGAATCGCCGACGTCTCACTCTGCTCTCCCCCTTTCAGCCCTTCGGGTGACGCATTTGTATTACGGCGTTTTCCGCTTTTTGGAGTCCTCTTTTTCCTCCTCCTCTTAGCTGTGCCTTTTTTGGGCACTGCAGGCAGTTGACTTGACTCTGCCACCGGTTGTTGTTGTAGGTCATTGTCCGCTTCCAAAAGCACGGACCGGTCGTTCATTTTCATTTCTCTGCACACACTTACTTATTGTAAGTGTTTTGTCTACAGGGAAAAAAGTAACGATTTTGTTAGCCCGCCCCAGTAGGGATCGAACCAGGTTATTTGGATCCAGGGGCACTGATCCTAGCTATTCAGCCAAACGCTTGTTATAGTAATAAATGGTAACTGCGCTACTTCACCACTTTCGTACTAAACTTGTGTTTATTTAAAGTCGACACTCTCGCGATCAAACACTGCACTGCCCAGAGGTCTGTGAACGACTGAACATCACATACTCCATAGGCGCAGAGCATCAATCTTGGGCGCAGAGTAACCCGAAAAATATCAGGTTATAAAACATGTGGCTGGTTAGAACAAATTGGTTTCCTTTTCATGTTCTCCCTTTATTGTTCACTGTGTCTGACTCATCTCTGTTCAGCACACGCTTTCTTATGCAAAAAAATAACCCGCTTTTCTTCGACTTACCACCTCGTCCTGGGTCTGCAAGCGGTCGCCTACCGGATGGAATCGCATTCGAAGCACGCCTCTTAAGTCGTGATGCTGAGGACATTCGTGCCACGTGGCCAAGCCATCGAAGCATAGCCCTTTCCATTTACCGCGTACTGCTGTGTTTCTCACCCTCTTTCAAAATTGAGCCAGCTTTGCCAATCCTACAGGAAAGATGTCATTACTCCTAACATCACTCGTGAAAAAGACACCGAGATACGTGAACTTCTCCACTTGCTTCAATGGGAGTCCACTAACATGTATAGTGCTTTGAACAGGCGTTCTGGAATTGTCCATAATCTCTGATTTGTACACGTTAACCTTCATCACAGCATCTGCACATACGGCAACAAACCTATCGAGTGCGCTCTGGAGTTCCGTGTGGGAGGATGTGAGGATAACTAAGTCATCTTCAAAAAAAGGCTCTCCGGATGTGAAACATTTCTCGACTTGGCTGCACTGCAACATCTAGTCCATATACAAATTAACGCAACACAATATCATTCCACCCAGGTAATAGCCGCAGATAGTCCAACACGCGCCGAAGTCAAATTGCTAACGAAGCACCTTTCCCAGGGTCTGCGTTCTACCTGCAACCGATCGGATCAAATAGCACGGATGACGAAAATGCAGTTCCAGCAATAAGTTAGTATTTAAGATAGAAGTAAGACACGATTGTAAGTAGGTAGGTAGGTAGGGTGACTGGATGACTGATTTGGAAGTCATAGACCTTATTCCTTCTTGTGATTTTTGTATTCCTCTTGGGATTTGTTGGCCATGTGTGATTTCTTCTGACATCTTTTATAGCCATTTAGAGTATTTAAAAAATTGTAGTTTGTCTTTTGGATCAATATTACTCAGATCCCCAAGGTGGTTAAAGTAGTACTCGCCTAGTAGTCCTCTTCTTGTTTCCGCAAGGGCAGGACATGTTCCGATGTAGTGTTGTCTTGTTTCCTCTTCTTCTTCATTCATGCAGCTTCTGCAGAAGTCGTTATAAGGTGCCCCAAGTCTTCTAACATGGTTGCCTATAAGACAGTTTCCAGTTAGCATCCCTATCACTCTACTGATAACCTTCCTGTCTAGCTTTAGGAGGTAATCAGTGCTTCCTTGATTTAGCATAGGTCAGATCTTGGATGTCCTGCAAGTGTCCAGTTCCGACCATTTGCGGTTTGTATCGTTTTTCGCAATCGTCATCAATCGTGATTTCATTGTTTTCAGTGGGGGGTGGGGTGTCTCCTGATCTGCTGCCATTGGCATACCAGCCCCCTTTCTTGCTAGTTCATCAGCTCCTTCATTGCCCGGAATACCCATATGCTCGGGGACCCAGCATAGGGTAAGATTGCATCGGGCCCCTATCTCATTTAGAGACAGACGGCAGAGTTTTACCATCTTGGAGTTTATTGATGGTGTGTCCAGAGCTTTTATGGCCGCCTGACTATCTATGTATAAAACAATAGATCTCCCGTCTATTGTGCTCATTGATAGTCGAATGGGTGCCTTTTGAACAGCTGTTACTTCCGCCTGGAATACACTGCAGTGGTTCGGTAGTCGGATTGCATCGAAGATCTCTGGCAGCTTGCTTGTGTAGATGCTATTGACAGATACATGCTGATCTCTGTATACTGTTTACGTCCACCAGACTAGGAAACCATACATCAATACCAAATGGGGTATTCATAGCAACGCCAGACAAAGCTGCTGCTCTATCGGCTGGTCAAATACGGCCGATCTTAACGGCTTCCCAATATGGCACTAATACCAGCATGGAGAAGCTCGCAATTTTTAAAGGAAAATACTGCGAATATGTACCGGTTTCACCTTCTACAGGGATCGTCGAAAGCACCACAGCAACAAGAAGCTTCACGACCAAGCACGCATCATGGACATGGACACACATGGACACTGTTGAAAGCAGCTTCTATCATCCAATGAGGCAATCAGAAACCTGAGAAACACCGTCCACGGACAACGCCACCACAACGCGCTAAATCTGCTAAACGAACAAAACTTCGCAACGACATCTAACAACGAGCTGCATGGCTTCTACCAGAGCAGCGATAGCAGTCATCATCGAGACTAATTCGGCTACCACCCCTTCCCAAAAGAACCAACATGAACACACGGATTTGAGCAGCCGGATGTACTGGACATTACATGATATGAAAAATAAATACTAAACCAATATTATAATACCAAATGTTGAATTAAACAATGTACATTAGTTTTATTTTAATTTTCAAATTGTTAAAAACAATACAATTTTATATCGTTGATAAGAGAACTTGGTAATTTGTTTACATTATGAAATGAAAATGATTGCAGGTGAAGACGATCAAGCGCTTGAATTTGCTGTGACAGGCGGGTTATATGAATTCGAAATTGTGCCGGGTATATTGCATTCCGATGACGATTTTTGTGTGCAGAAATCCAATTGGCGAGTTCAGGTGCACAAGTTGTGCAGTAAGAAAAAGTCGCGCTGATCCAGATCCGAAAGAAAATTTGGAAGAAGAAAATTTATTAAAGGTAGACGTGTGGACGGTCACTGGGCTCTCGGTATAATTGAGGATGGGTCCGAAGACTTGAGACTGGGTGTCGGTCCAGAAAACGAGCGCAGTGCTGAGGTGCTAGTGCCGCCAATTAAAAAACATGTGAATCCAGGTACGATCATCCTCAAATCTCAGTGGCGTGCCGTTTAAAGACAATTTTACAACGATAATTACACTAATAATTTCTCTGCTTGGATAGTTAAATACCAGTCGAAGAGGGAAATAGCGGAAAAATGAGATCCCTTTGAAGAGTTGCTACAAGTGGTGGTGCATGTTTTGGAGATTTCGAAAAAAAGGCTTAAAACCCCGCTGTATGAGTCACATAAACATGGTCTGATTACAAAATATAAAAAACCACTGGAAAAAAATATTATATTTATGGGTGAATCCAATTAAGCCAACAAAAAAAATATTGCTAATATTGTCACGTAATGTAAACCCGCACCTTTCATTCTTACACCACCACTTTTCTTGGATAAGTGATAATGAACGCCGCTATCTTTCTATCTAAACGTTACGTCCCTTCCATTTGTGAGATAACAATAGAAAAATATTAATTAAATAATATTTAAATGTTTTTTTTGAACATTCAACTACTTTTGTTCGAAAATTTTAGTGAGCTGTTAATCGTGTGCAACAAGAAAGACTGCAGATGGAACTAGGCGAAATCCCTACATGAGGCAAGATTTCCAGTTCCATACATACAACGTTGTATACACAAATATGATGCTAATTTATATGAGACTTGTGCAAAACAGAATAGCAGTTAACGAGGAGTAGATCATAAACAGGAACTGGTAGGTAATACCCTACGACGTTCACTTAGCTGTACCCATGTCAAATTTTGACCCAATTTCGTGTATGATGTATTAACTACAAAGTCTGTTACACCGTTTTTATTGTTCAAAATGGTCGTGGGAGTAACATATGCATGTGTGTATGCAATTAAGGGCACTGACAATCTCAAATCTACTGAAAAATACTTACAAAATGGAAGAAATCAAATAAACTACCAGTTGTGGATTAACATACACATAGTTTTTCATTACTTACTGATCGTTCTAATTCAGTACATATTTTAAATAGTTTCTTATGCTATTTTGACGGTTTAAAGTTTGTTGGCATTCATGTTGGTTTCCAGAGTATGTTAAGAACTGTTTAGTAATTAATCCTATATATGTAGTTACCTATATTTGCTAGGCCCCTTTGATATGATGTCCTTAGATCAATATGTACATATTTCTTATATTCTATTTCCTCGGATTCCTGTTGAAACTGCCTGGTCCGTATGTATTTGAACGAACATACTTGTGTAACGATGTGACTAATTTTGCAGGGACCTATAACAATATGAATGAATGTATGTATCTTTACATTTCATTTATGTGCCTTTGAATAACTGCAAATAATCTTACGAATTATGTAAAATGTAAATATACAAATCCATACACGTAATCACATATACAACACAAACAATATGTACTTACTGCATAAGAAGAACTTAAGAAATGAAACATAATAATTTATTAAATTTAGAACAAGAAAGTAGACAAACAGTAAATCAAATTTTTTTTCAAACATATGTATACAAGTGTATTGAGACATTTGTACATATTTACAGAGGAAGTGTTTATATATGTACATCCATGCATACAAACGTATCTACCTTCTATATATGACCAATCTACACCTGATCACTTCGAAGACACAAATTAGGTTGTCAGACAGTATCTCTTTAATCTCATGGGCTATTGATTACGCACATAGCACTGATCGATCGAGATTGATATCGATACCGTTTCCAGAAGAATGTAGACCTACCACTTTTAATAACAAAAGGCATTTCCTTTTTGAAATTTTAAGACTTGTTCACCTTCAGACTTGGGTTCCTCAGTGCGCTCTTAATGTTCCCGCCTATAAGGCAGATGAAACATTTTTTTGTCACTCGACAGACTGCTGTCTTTGTCTGGCGGCTTTCTGTTAATTTATGCGGTCTTAATAGCATTTACATGCCCATATGCAGCATCACTTGTATAGTCGGTCACATTAGTCACATGTAATGGCGCTTCTTTTTGAAAGAGTGGGAATGAGGTATTTTTTCCTCTGCATGTGAAAAGTGAATGCTGTTTCTGAAGTGATTTTGGTCACTGCGTGTAGCGATAAATGTAAGTGGAAATATGTAAATGATATGGAAAATAGATTATACCTTTTTATTGCATCGCTGTGACCAAACTTATTTGGTTGATTCACCGATAATGCTTACGCCAGAACAGTTTGTCCCTCTGTAAGTTTGAATGTTTACGCTTAGAACACATGCGCACCCATGTGTGTACATTTGATGACGGGTGTTAATCACCTTGGGAATATTTAAACTATTCCATCTTATTTTCTTAGAGAAAAAAGAGAGGATGAAACATAAATCAATAAAAATAAAGTTACCAACACCTCATCGCTTAATGTTATTCGAGGTAAATTGTATACAATATGGTTAGTTTATTGGTTGTCATGTAGGTATTTACTTATGTGCATGGGCATGTATACTTAATGTGTGTGACAGCATGTGTTTACAGTAATTCAAAAAATGCTATTTTAATGAAATATTCGAAAATCGCCGAAATCATTTATATAAAATTGTTGAAAGTGTCTTCTGGAATCAGAAACCCAGCATGCACATCAACAAATTGACAAAAAATGACATCCGTTTAGCAAAATATTCGTATTTTTTATCAATGATCTATCTCGATGTCAATGCCGGGCCAGTGCAGTGTGCCGGCACAACATCAGGTGAATATTAAAGTACATACATACATATATGTTCATACCATTAAGTACTAGGCGGCGGTTTCGGGAATTTGATCTTTAAATTAACAGTGCAGACAGACAACTGACAGAATGCAGAGTCCTCTTTGTTCGCTATAATTTCTGCCTAGAGAATGAGTCGGAAACCGAAAGGGTATATGCATGTCTACATTTCCTGGAGCATTTCCCTATTTTCACTCCGTCGACAGTCTTTTTATCCATCTGTGAAGATAAGCTGAGGATGGCCTAGCCTCCAATGATCAGACTTCTATTAATAAGCTAAATTTCTGGTTGAGAAATTATTTTCCAAGAGAGATTGAGGTAGCACCATGTTGGTGTTCTGATATGATGTCTTTCAATTGGACACAGTACAAATGATTGATTTGAGATTAGATATCGATGGGATATTAAATGGATATTTCTCAGTGAAACTCTTGAAAAAGTATGCTGATGATGAAAGACGTTGATTCAAGGCCTAATACGTACTTCCATATATATTAATGATACGACACAAGGCAAATGCAGAACAGTCCAGTACAGTTATGAGATATATTTCCTTTTTGGAATGATAATGGTCTATTAAAGTTTAACGTGTTTAATGCCTCGACGATCCATATGTGTGGTCTTGCTCCCGTTCAGCGCTTTTTGGGAAATAAAAGGAAATGGAATAGGCTTCCAACATTTTGTGGTCAGGCTCACTCTCTTCCAACTATAAAGTTCGGGTGCTACCAGTTTTAGCCACTCCGTCGTCTGCGGAGTTGCACAGTCTTCTAGTAACAGCCCATGCTGAAAGGAATGCTCTGAAATCTGAGCCTATGCTCCCATTCTTGGGCCATTGCAATTATCAGGACGTCGTCTAGGTTTTTCTGGTCTTCGGTTCACAGCACTTCCCTTGGATATTCACAAGGGAGAACTGCTGTTGTTCGAGGCAGACTTTTTGCCTAAGTGCTTACACTTTGTTTGTAAAAGCGAACGATTCATAACAATCCATATCAAGGCTAAATCAGTCTGATTTGGGCCCAGAGGACACAGATGATAACTGCAAGGATGACTCCTATGATCATCCTCATCATCATCTTCTGACACGCATGATCCTCTACAGGGTTAGCACGCACGTAAGAGATCTCCAGGACACTCGATCAAGCGCCATCTCTAACTCATGAGGAGTTACGCCAAAGCGCAACCAGGCGCGTTTTTGGACTTGATCCAACCACCTCGTCCTGGGTCTA
Organism: Eristalis pertinax; assembly: GCA_907269125.1. Lineage (NCBI taxonomy): Eukaryota > Metazoa > Arthropoda > Insecta > Diptera > Syrphidae > Eristalis > Eristalis pertinax. The sequence goes on along the minus strand of OU026146.1, from coordinate 16,290,609 downwards.
CCATGCGGTCGCTTATCTGATGGAATCGCATGACTTCCATGATCTCCTAGAAAATACATAGGTTCAATACCCCAGCTCCAATATCGTTCTAGGGGATTTCAACGCACAGCTGGTTAAGAAGGACATCTTTGCTCAGTCGTTCACAGAACTCCAGAGAGTACAGACGTGTTTCGGCTTTAGTGTGAAAAAGTGCGGAAAACAGTTTAAGGTCACAAAATCATATAGAGAAGCTTAAGAGCCAGTGGCCCTTTGGCAGTGTATTAGACCGTGGACTCACGGAGCCGGGTTCAATTCCCGAGAAAATCACTGAACTTTTTTTTTCCCTCAAATGCAACAATTGCAGTCTGCATGAAGGAGGAAATTGAGCGGTCCGCGCTCTCTAAAGCGGACAACAAAGTGGTACCGGCGGCTAGCACATCAGGCCACCAGGAAACCCAGCCTGAAATGCGGCAGAAGAGGAGAAGGAGAATACAGCAACAGCCAACTGTTGTCAAACGCCGATCCACTGTCGCATCAGGTGATCGTGCAGCTGGGCATGTACTAGCACAAACAACAACAACGGCAGCAGAAACTACAGCAACAACAGCAGCAGCAGCAGCAGCAGAAAGTGCAGCAACAACAATAGCACAAGCAGACGCGCAACAAGGAGAAGCAGCGCAGAAATGCAAAGCCCTCGACGACGTTCTGTATGAGTCGGTCGAGGGCGAGGGTAGATTTTCCTTCGGAGGTAGAGGGAACTCATACAGTGCCTTAATGTCATCCGAATCGGATGACGAAGAGGAGGAGGACAGGGAGCAACTGGCAAAGATCCAGAGGGAGAGAGAGGAGCTGGATGCTCACATCCAGGCCCTCCAACAAAAGCTAAAGGCAAGGAGAGAAGCCAAAGAGGCTGCGCAACAACATCAGCAGAAGCAGAACCCGCAGCAACAACAACAACAGCAGCAGGAGCAGAATCCGCAGCAACAACAGCAACAGACTAAACAGCAGCAGCAACAACAACAGCAGCAGCAACAACAACAACAACAACAACAACAACAACAACAACAACACCAACAACAACAACAGCAACAGAAGCAGCCACAGCAGAAGCAACAACAACAGCGTAAGAAACAGCAACCAGCAGCAGACAAAAAAGAGAGATGCCCTCCGATCAATGTCTTCGGACTGGAGACAAAGGAGGTGGACAAATTATGTAAGTTGGCCACAAAAAATTCCTTTTATTTAAAATATAAAGGGCCCTTAAGGCTCTCGGTTCACTGCCTATCATTGACAGACTACCACATCATAAAAGAAAAGCTAGCGGCGGCTGGGGCCGAGTTTTTCTCATACACCCCAAAAGGGGAAAAAGTGCAGACCATGCTCCTTAAGGGCGTGGATCCCACTACTGATCCCGAAGAGATCCTCGCTGTGCTGCGTCAGGCGCAGAGCGACGATGTCACATTCGTTGGGGTTAAGCCCTTCAACACTGCGGTAGCGAGAAGGGAGAACAGGAAACTTCCGTTCTTCCTCGTTCAGGTCACCCCAGACAGTAGCATAGAGAGCCTAAAGCGAATGACTCGTTTCGGCTCCATTTCTGTTAATTGGGATACATTAACAAAGACGAAGCATATACTCCAATGTGCACGCTGTCAGAGGTTTGGGCATGCCGCGGCGAACTGCAACATGGAGTCTCGCTGCGTCAAATACGCAAAAACCCACATGCATGGGGAATGCCCCCTAGGGACGGAAAAAGTCGAGGACAGGGCTATGCTCACATGCGTACTCTGCAAGACCAACGGGCACCCTGCTAACTATCGGGGATGTCCTAAAGTTCAACAAATCAGGAAAAGTATAGAGGCCAAAAGGAAGACACAAACAGTAGATGCAAGGCCAGTGGCCCGTGCTCCAGCTACCACTGTTAATCCGGCCGTCTCCTACGCCCAAATGGCATCAGGAAGGCGACCGGTACAACAGACAGTGCCGAAGGTGGCCCCCGTCCCAGTGGCAAAGCTACCTGAAGCGAATCTGGATATGATGACGGTACTGCTCTCTATCCAGGGGCAGATCGCTCAGCTCGAAAAACGGTTCCAGGAGCAAGCAGCGCGAGTAGAATTGATCTACTCGGCGGTGTTTGCCGTGCCAAACGCATCATCGGATTGATGGCTGCGCACGCAGCTAGTAACCGTAAGATCCTAGCAGTGAATGTGAATTCGCTGATTAGGACAGAACGCAAATTAACGTTCGGCAACCTTATGCAAGCTCACAATCCAGACGTGCTGATGGCCAGCGAAACTAAGCTGAACCAGACGCGCACACTCTGGTATAAGAATTACCACGTAGTGCGAAGAGACCGGCCCCAATCTTTGCGAGGGGGCGGGGTCGCTCTCTTAATCAAAAAAGGCCTTTGTCATAAGGTCATGTATAGTAGTGAAGTGCGAAAATTTCAAGTGCTAGAAACGTGTATTGCACGCATTCCTCTCCAGGGTTGAAAGCGGTTATATGTGATCGCGATCTACGCAGCTGACAATCCTGCACTCAACCGCAACTTCATTTCAGAACTCGATACTCTTTTCACTAGCCTTCGACTGAGCTCGGAGGAAAACTATTATATAATTTCCTGGGGATTTAAACTCCAAGCATAGAGAATGGGGCAATAGAGTGCATAACGACAGGGGACTGTATAACTGGCTGGCAGAGCACAATATTGAGTTCAAGCTAGATTTGCTTGCAACTGATAGGCCATCGTACCCCAGATCCGGGTCCTATCTGGATCTGTTGCTGATCGACAGACGACTGACGATACTAGACGTGGAGAGACGCACGCGGAACTGTTTAACTGCGGTTGAGTACGAGAGTGATCACTGCGGACTCTTCGCAGCTATTCAGCTCCCGAACGAGGTGGAAGAACTGGAGGAGTATGTCCAGAGGAATCCTTATAATTACAATAAGACCCGCTGGCCTCGCTTCTCCAGGACGTTATCCACAGAACTACGTTCGAGTGGGATCAATCCTCCATCAAACAGAAACCTAACGAACGAAGAGGTTGACAGGTACCTCATACAAATGGACGACGTAATTAAACGTACCATGGACAAGACTATTCCGAAGGTAGTACAAATCGATGACAGCGATGTTTATCGAAATGCTACCATCGATGCACTTCACGTGCGCAAAAGTAGGCTGCTGTCAAGACTCAAACTCTTGCACAGGCGGTTTACAGACCCACAAAACGCGGAAGTCAGGGCATTGAAATCGGAGATCAAGAACCTCCAACAGTTAATACGTATCAATTATAGTTTGGCCATAAGCTTGCACTGGGGCAATAAGATCCGGGCTGTACGTTCTAACAACCCGGGTATGTTCCCAAAAGTAAATAAAATATTTCGGAGGAAAGATCAAAACGACATTCAGGCCGTTAGACTTCCCAGGACGACACATAACCAACAACTACTGACTTCAGTTGGCATCGATCCAGATGGGGCAGTGCTAGACAACGACTTCTTCGTGGTTGAAGATCCCCAGGAGAAGGTGAAAGCAATTGGTGCTGTGTTTCAGCGAGTGTATACGGTCAACGAGGTTCGTAGGCCGAATCATGATCTGGAGCATAGCGCCTCGCTAAACCACTTCGAGCTCCGAAACCAGATAAGTCAATGGCGATCTGAGAATCCTGGTTTTACCAGGTTCAGTGACGATAACATGGCAAATAATGCCGTCGCCAATGATGGAAATCACATCTTGATCTCTCAAGAAGATCTTCAGGGTATCTTTAACTCGCTGAAGAAGAAAAAGTCGGCGGGAATCGATGGTATACCAAATATTGTGCTTCGCTATCTTCCTCCCGAAGCCGTGCAGATTTACACAACACTGTTCAATAATGCGCTGAGTAATGCTTATTACCCGGCACACTGGAAAACAGCTGTAGTGCAACCAATCCCTAAACGGGACAAAGACAAATCTTCGGTCGATCAGTCTTCTCCCTTGCATAAGCAAGGTTTTTGAAAAGATAGTCATTCGAGTTCTGAAACAATGGGTTGAGGAAAATAAAATCATACCGGACAACCAGTTCGGATTCAGGGCGGGGCATGAAACTATACATGCCGCGTCCAAACTGGTATCCGACATTCAGTGGAACAAAGATAAAAAACAATGCACGGGTGCATGTCTGATTGACTTGGAGAAAGCGTTCGACACCGTATGGTTAGAGGGTCTCTTCCTCAAGCTGGTCAGGCTCGGCATAAGTAAACCATTGCTATACACGATCTATGACATGATAATAGGCAGAAAGTTCGTCGTGAAAAATGGCGACGTAACTTCTACCATGGTCTTTGACATCAAAAACGGTCTGCAACAGGGAGCTGTTGGTTCGCCGATCTTGCTCTCAATATTCACTGCAGATCTTATAGGTTCCATGCCGCACTTAATTGCGTATGCCGACGATCTAGTAGCGTACAGATCAGGTCCGAAGGTCGAAGTAATAAATAACTTGCTGCAATGTGACTTCGAACAAATTCAGCGATTTTGCGACGACTGGAAGTTGATTATCAACTTCCTAAAGTGTGAAACTATCTTTTTCAGAACTCCGCTGTACATGGCTTCATGGGATACGCATACAAACTGGCGTAAGCTCGGGATTGTTGACCCGCAAGGACGTTGGTAAAAGTGTAGTAACGTATCTTGGCATTTGGTTGGATCAATATCTGTATTTTGACAAACATATAGACATTTGTCTGACGAAAGCTAAAAAGGTCTTTGCTGTGACATGGGGGTTGTTTTACAGCAGCCAACTTGACACCAGAGTAAAGGTAATCTGCTACATGGCCCTCATCCGGCCAGTTATGGCCTACGGTTGTCCACTATGGTTCAATGTGAGTCCTTCCCAGATGGAAAAGATGAGGTTGTTCGAGAGACAGTGTCTTCGCACTTGTCTCCGGTTGTATCGTACACCCGAGTCTGAGTACAAGAAGTTCTATCCTAACGAGGTCCTGTACAACGAGGCAAACTTGAACAGGATAGATAATTTTATTATTAAACTGATCAGAAGGCATATTGCACGAGCTACGACTTCTTCCAACAGTCTGATCTTTGGGGCTTACTACCCCAATGTTATGTACCATGAGAGAATGCGCCGCACCGGCTTTATTCCTCCTGAAGCGTTCCTCTATCTCGACACAATTGGCCTAATACAGGATCCACAAGGATGTCCTGTCATCTTCCACGTCGTACGCCGAACAGTGGACAGGCGACTCCAATACGAACGGGATGTCGCTCGCATTCACGAGGATCTCCTCCGGTTCAGTAGAGCGATCTCTGCTCGAGACAGGAGAGAGTCTGCCAAAGAACGGCAATTTTACTGGTGGCTACACCAAAACCAGCCCCCGCCGCCGCTGGATTTTCAAAATGACGCGGTAGTTGGCCACTAACTTACATAGATCTTAGGGTAGCGTAGAAAAAAAAAAAACAAAAAAAAAAAAAAAAACAAAAAAGAAAAAAAACAAGGTGCACCACGGCGTATAAATTTTATATGTTAGGCATATACATAACATATACGCCCTGGTGCTCGTGCCGTACTGTTACGGACATAGTTAAGTTAGCTTATAAGTTTTTATATTGGGTTAAGTAAGTTTAAGATAGGATAAGATAGATAAATAATGCCAAGTTTTTTACCAGTTTTCTTGGCCAAACTAATCAGTGTACATTCAGACAAAATAAAAAAAAAAAAACCATAGTCTAAGCCGAAAGGCACAATTAAATTTAGTTCAGAATAGCTTAGAGTACCCGTATAGGGTCAGTAGGTTAGATGTAAGAACGATTGTTAAGTTAGTTAAGCTAGTTTTAGTCAGAAAAAAAAGGACATCTTTGCTGAAGTTATCGGGAAAAAGCGACACCACATCCGATAAGGGACTCAGGCCGGTGGACGATATCTTGTTCGTTGATTATTATTGAAAACTTCGACAATCGCTTCGGTTTAGAAGCTGTTAATGTTATTTTATTATTTATTATTTAATTTATTGTTAATATTCTACAAGTTCAGTGTTTGTAGTCCTCAACATCCATAAAGTAACCTGGATTGATCACTTTGCGATCAAGACTGAAGTCGAACGAAGCTGCCGATGCGGACTGGACAGTTCACTGAAATCTTTAAGGTAGCTGGAGATGATCTGGTTACGCGCATACGCCAGCTCATCTGTAAGATATGCCAGACGAATGGAATCTCAGTATAGTTTACCCTATCCACAAGGAGTTTGTGTGCGCTTTGATAGTTTATTTTCAATCTGGCTTCAGGCTAGGGAAATCCACCATAGATCAGATCTTCACACTGTGGCGATCCTGGAAAAACCAAACCAAGCGCCATGATTGCTGAATCTGGAAAGACTTTTTTAAGACTCTGTTAATTTTCCATCATAATTCAACTGTCAAACTGTAGTACACTAAAAACCTCAAATTACAAAAGTTAAGGTGCATTTAAATCACACACCCACTCTTGTCAAACGCTGGTTCTATGTGGTCAATGGAGTCTCTCGAAGGACCAAATTGGCTTTATATAAGACACTGATCATCCCAGTCCTACCGTACGGCTCGGAGGAATAGACAATCTAAAAATCGGACGGTCTCCTGGAGAGGAAAAGTCCTGCGTGCGATATTTGGTACTGTTTGCGTTGACGGTGATTGGAAAAGAAGATTTAACCACGAATTTTATGGGCTGTTCAGCGACATAAACCTAACCATTTCGTCACTATGCTTTCACATGGTCAAATTATTAAATGTCGATAGCAAACAATGTTTTCTGTTTCTCTCTCATTCTCTATTTTTCGTGTTTGGTAGAGTAGATTACATTTGTTTATTTCATTTTATTTATTGAATATGTTTCTGTACATACAAGACATTTTCCTAATAAAACTACAGTTCAAAATAAAAAAAACGTGTTGCAATAGAAAAATGTATAAATCAATAATTACAGCTAGGAAAATAATAGAAGAATAAAGGAAAATAATTAAGGGAAAAAGAAGTAGAATTAAAAGAAATAGGATAAGAACATAGAAATGTTACGAAAATACGAAAGCAAAAGTAACTAAGAACCATTCTGTACTTCTGTGGTTGCCCGTGGCGTTGTGGGTATGTGCGTCGACTCCTACGCACTTGGATCTACCTGACTAGGTTCGATTCCTGGTACGACAAGAAATACTTTTGACTACCCCACCTCTCTCGAGTCACTGACAATGCTCAAAGGGTATAAGTGCCTAGAAAAAGCTTCTGAAACTTGTCCGTTCGGAGTCGGCATAAAACTGAAGGTCACTTCCACCCGTGATAGAACAATAGCACGCACAACACGAGTGGTTGCTGAGGAGCTAGACTCGGCCCTCGACGGGGTGTAGCGCCACCCTAATTATATTATTATTATTATATTCTGTACTTCTAAACAAGATAAAGTTTTTGTGTTCGACCCGGTTTTTAACGTTGCTAGGTAGACGATGCCACAAGTTAGTAGCATAAATAAAGGTAGCATTGGATTGTCAAAAAGACAACTTGTTAAACAAGTATTCAAGTTGACTGTTATGTATTCATTTTGAACGAAAAACAAAAAAAAAAAAAAAGGCCGGTACCCCCTTTACGATATATTTTAAAACGACAACTTTACATTTTCCTAGAAAGTTTTCAAATGTGATCATCCGTGGGTATATTTAAAACATATCACCCAACTTGCAGTTTATAAAATACCTGAGAAACGTATTGATTGAATTAATCTTTATGAGGGAGATATTCATGTCATTAACAATTTGTTTAGCTATCAGAATAGTTTTTGGTTTTTGTGGGGTTTAGGAAGAGTCCATTAAGACTGAATCAGCTGACTGTTGATTTACGATCTTTGTTTATTTACTTAGTACCTAGGTGCTCTCAAATAGATGGGTTTGGAGCTAATATATGTAGATCATTACTTATAAGGAACTCCTAAAACCCCGATCTCTTTTTTTCACTTTTAACCGAGTTTCTTTTACGAAGAAACGGATATAAGAAAAATCTTTCTTATACGAAAAGAGACGCATTCAGTACTTACTCTATTTATCCAAAATGCCGGAACTTTTTTAACCGAGTTTTTCTTACATCCGGAGAATGGATACAAAAAACCAAAAAAAATGATATTTACAGAGCTTTAAAATATGTACATATATGTACAGTGGACTCTCCCTAAGTCGAATTTTCACGGGATACCTCGATTTGGTCGAGTTAGAGGGAGCTTTGGAAAAATTCGGGTTAAAGAGAGAAACATTTTTTTTTGTTTTAGGTTATTTCTCAATTTCTTCAATTAAGCGAATCTTCGTGCCAAGATCTAACTCAATTTTATTTTTGTCATAATTTATCTATAACAGATGTTCACATGTAGAATGTAGAATACAATCACCTAACATCCAATCTGGTAATGTTATCCCTTAAAAGTTTAATTTATTGTTGTTTAAATCTTCTGTTCCACCTCAACGCCTTATTTTCTGAAAGCTAAAAACAATACATTTTAAATAGACAAAACTTTTGACCACACGGTTTAGTTTGCAATAATTCCGTCACATGCAACTTACAATTTTTTTTAATTGATCTACTACCAACTTGCGCACAATAACTGCATCAACTATGTTGAACTGCCTAGAATCAACTGATTTTCGAATTCCAATTGTAATTTCACTAAAACAAGATACAAGGAAAAGGATAACATTGCTTTTTTGGCGTTTTTTTTAGGTAGGCATGGATTGAATAGGGCTAGGTAGAAACACAACGCACACACGATGATGGCAAACGCGGTTATTGGCAAATGCGATGTATAGTTATGCATATGGATAACGAAATACGAATTGTGAGAGAATTTCGACTGTATATGTCTATATCTACTGTTGCACTTCTTCGAAATATTTATTATTTCTTCTCTGGATTACAAGTTCCTCCCGCTTCTTGAAAAGAATATTCTCGATATTATGAAGATAATCTTCACCGCTATCCAGACACAATTTTAAAACGAAAGGCACTCAAAGCTTCGACTAAATTTGGACATTTTGCTGCAAAAGTGGAACTACGAACCCAAATTGAAACGAACACTAACCGCTCTGTTCAAAAGTTGGACATGGTACTTGACGTTTTTATATACATGCACGTTTTTTTTTAATTTGTGCTAGATGAAAATACAAAAAGTAGATGTGTTAGTTAATTTTATTTTTGACACCATATTTTTAGTGCGATCTTATTTTTTGATTGGCGGTTGGTTGATGTTGAATCTCCGGCAGCCAACGTTCAAATGAAACGACAAGGCATAATTTGCCCACAAAAAAGACGGATGGCTATTCAGATTGTGGTGGTGATGTTGGACATCGCCATGTCCAGTGGAGACGGTGTGTAAAAGAAACCTCCATATGAATGAAATTTCAGTGTTTGCCAAGTTCGCAATTAGTAGTAAACTCATATGAATGGGTCTTAGGGGCTGGTTTTTCATTTACTGAAAAAGGTTTATTTCAAATATTTTATATCCATCAAACTTAGTATGGAATACAAAACGTTTGTGATGTAAACTGTTTATTTTAACCGTGTTTTTGTTATAAATGTTGTCCTTATAAGCGATATATTTTACATTGGTGTATATTGAAAGGTAGATGGTGTTTTATTAGTGATTTCTTTAAACGAGTTTTTTATATAAGTGTATTTCTTAGAAGCGTAATGTACTGTATGCTCATTTAATGAATAATTAAACCTTATTTCAGAACAAAAAACGTCTTAATTATATAATACAGTAAAAGCTCTTTAATTCGGAAAACTCGTTTATTCGGAAAAAATATTTTTTCCGAATTTAAGAGATTTTTCCGAATAAATGAGTGTCGGTTTTCAATTTTTTACGTAAAACTTAAATTAAATTAGCTAAAATTAAATAACACAGATATTGAACACGTGGTGGCCCGTGGCGTTATGGGTATGTGCGTCGACTCCTACGCACTTGGTCCTACCTGCCTGGGTTCGATTCCTGGTTCGACAAGAAATACTTTTCACGGCCCACCTCTTTCGAGTCACTGACAATGCTCAAAGAGTATAACTGTCTAGAAAAAGCTTCTCAAACTTGGCCGTTCGGAGTCGGCATAAAACTTGTAGGTCCCTTCCACTCGTGATAGAACAATAGCACGCACAACACGAGTGGTTGCTGAGAAGCTAGGCCCTGGCCCTCTACGGGCTGTAGCGCCACCCATATATATTATATTATTTATTGAACACGCATAGGTAGCAAATAGATATCAAATATGTAGAAGTCGGAACAAAAAATCAAAATATCTATTGGAGGAGTCCCGGCTATTCCCATTTAGAAGTCGGAAGAAACCATAAAAAAAGTTGTAGTGGGGGAATCCCGGTAATCCACATTTAGATGTTGTTTGGGTTATTAAAATAATTTTTCTTGCATTTTTGCATCTATAGGAACTCTCATTAATTCGGAATGACCTTCCCCCCGACCATTCCGAATTAACGAGCTTTTACTGTATAGCAATAATATAATATGGTTGGCGCTACAGCCTATAGATGGTCAGGACCTAGCTTCGCAGCAATGTCTTAGTTACACGTCTGCAATAACTCGAACAAAACGAAATTCAAAAAATTATTCGAGGCTTTAAAGTCTGCTGAAGCTGGCTCTTCCATGAAATCTTTGCTCCCAACTGTGAGGCAAGGCAGTACTGGCTATGAACTTGTGGATTTATTATTGAACTGCAAAATTGTAGCGCTAACACCTTGAACCAGTTATTCATGAATTTGTCAAGCAGCTCTCTTTCTTTTCATTTCAGATTTTTCATTTATACTTTTCGTCTTCAAGGATTCATTTTCCGCAAATTTATTTTCGAATTGTTCCACTTTAAATTTCTTCTAATAATATTAGTTTAATCTGTTATGTTATTCCCCATGATTTTGAATTCTCTATCAACTATTTTCTTAAGAGCTGCTTTTCACATTTACAGAAATAATTTTTTTTTTTGATATTTTTCTTATATTCTTCCAAATTTATATGATCATAGAAGTTTCGTTATACAAAAATTGTTTCTTTTATTCGCCTTTTTTCTTGTAAATGATATGTTTTACAGGGGTATATATTGGAAGGGATGTTGTTTATATCCATATGCATAACTATACATCGCATTTGCCAATAACCGCGTTTGCCATCATCGTGTGTTTTCTAGTGCTTCTTTTAGACAAGTTTTTTACTATTACCGAGTTTGTTATAAGCGTAATGTATTGTATTGAAATACGAAAAATATGGAAAAATAGCGACAATTCACTCGAATGCAGATACGAATTATCATACTTATCGCTTCCCGTGCAAAAGCAGCCACAGCGGCTTACATTTACAGGAACTGAGTGCGTCTAAGAACTTGAACACACCCACAATCACTAGTAGGGTGCTTCCATGTGGAGTTATTGCAATTAGTTAGGCACTTTTTATGTGTGTGGCGACATAAAATATTTATCTAAAAACCTACATTACCTACATATTTATCTATACTTTCTATTAGGTTTTTGATTACATTGTTTTTGTAAACGCTAGAGCAACTGAAGCAGTCTTAGTTAACGTCCGTTTCCTCTCCTGCTCGCGAAGTATTTGATTTAAATTTAGTTTAGGATATGAAACGTAAAGGAGAATTAAAAATCGCTTTATCTTTCCTTTACCCCGCTCAATTTTCACATGTGCTTTACAGTCCATGGATCTCGTCGATACTAAAATAATAGAACAAATTCAGGAATGATTGAAGACTGCTAGGACAGGATAAACGGTTTTTCGTAATGACCATGACGGCGTAATAAATCAAATTTTTGTTTATCAAAATTAAAATATCACAAAAATAAAGTGGTTCAATTAATTTATCGTTTATTTTATTTTATTCAGATAATCAAATCTTAAGACAATACATAAACCAATATTACTTTTAACTCATGAATTGTTCAATGGCATTGGATCTTGTGAAATTTTTTCGAGGTAACCTGCTACTGCTCCCAGCTGCAATCCAATCATACGGCTATAAAACTGTTTATTTAAAGACACTAAATTGCCACAGAAGCTGAACCGATAATCGCATCATTTAAGACAGTGCTTAATTTGGACACTATACCATGGCGGTAAGATGGCGGCACATTGCGATAAGAAGATATCGCATTAACATATTGCGTCGCCTGTTTTATTTATGTGGTTTTATTTCTTATTTCTGTTGAGTAAATAGGAACAGATGACCTCTGGTTACATAATAACTTGCAGTACTAAAATGGGATAGTAATACAAAACGAATTAAAGATAAAAAAACACTTACAGATGCACCTATTTCATGACTGACCATTTTTTTAGTCGGTACAATATTATTCTTTAATAATAATTAAAGAAGATTATAATTGATTACTGTCGGACCGGTAGTTACCTTATATGTGTGTTAAGAGTTAACATAAGTTGTCGAATTCAAGCTATAATTTGATTAAAATATGAATACGGGCCTAGTTGCGTAACGTCCCTTCTAGGTGAGGTAATTTTCTTGGGGCCTATCTAAGTATAGTGGGCCCTAAGTAAAAAAAGAGTACGGTTTTATTATTACTCTGAAATGACGTTGGAGTCAGCTTCGATGTGAAAACTGATGTTATGTAATAGATCGAAACCTTTGAAAAGCTAGATAAATTCATTGCCTACGTATTTCGCACGTTCAAGGAGCAACCAACGTCGAACTCAATTCGACTAGTCAGCAGCTTTCCTACGATCGGCAAGCAACTACCGCTGTTCAACCTGTAATCAACATTGCGGAGTCGGCAATTCACTTGCTTGTGCTTACATTGTCCAAAGCTATTTCCCAATAGGTTAACTGAATACATTGGTTCACTTTCTATTTCCGAACATCGCTTTTAAGGGTCAACAAAAAAGTGATGACGACTATTTTATGTGACCCAGTGCATCGGGCATCGTAATGGGTCAGCAAGGGCAAGTATAAACACAAATAGTATTGCATTGAAGTATAATATTAATACCAATACTTAACTCGCATACTTTTACAACACTCGTCAATTCACCCCAATATGGCGGCCGATGAGTGAATTTTGTGGGAGATTCGTAAGTTTGCCCACGAACATGTATTAATGTAGGGGCGGTGTTCAGAAATTGAGTCATATTTTTAGAGGCAAATACTTTGAAATGAATAATAAGAGTGTCAATAAAAATGTTAATCACTCGCTCAATTTACAACAATTTTTTAATTTAACGAAAAAATATGTAAGGTATGTGGTACAAATAAGGCCTCATTGCTAGCTCTCTCTGAGTCGACATTTCTCGAATGCTTGCCAATATGGAAATTATTAGAATTATTTTTATTAAATTTTCTTAAATTCCAGGCACTATCTGGAATGTATGAACACAATTTCTCATTTCATTTTATACAACCGTTTAGTAACACCGTATTAAGCACTGATTTTTAGTGTGAATACTGTTGTGATTATTTTTGAGGTTCAACTTTAAATTTTGGCCAGTCTAGCAGAAACACACCGACTGCGCAGTTATATTTATTAACGAAAAGAAAAGAAAACAATACCGCGTTATGTGTCGTCCGGATCAAGACTGACTATATTCTTAATTGGAACATATTGCTTAATGCTATAAATTCAACGCATTCCGTTTCTGATGGCCTGCAGACAGCACCATTGACACCGGAATGCAATTGACGACGTTAGTACCTACATATATTACGTTAGTATAAACATATAAAAATAATAGCTCGGGTCATGCAGAGTAAAATTAAGGAGGATTATTTGAAACGATAACAACCCGAACTACCGCGGTGAAATACTGAAGAAGTTAAAAAGCTTCTTTACAGAAATAAACTGAATTGGAGCACTGCTTCTGTTTGGATGGTACTCGAAATATGACAAAAGTAAATCGGTTGTTGAAAATTGTGCTTTTCCTCATTGCAGTATCCACAGAGAAACCTTGGCAGTGAAGCGTAGGCTGTTCAAAGATGTTCTTTAGCAGGCCGTAAAGATAATACATTTTATAAAATCGAGGTGAGATCATACCTCGAGAATCCCTTCTAAAGAGTATTCTTCAAACACTCTACATCCGACCACATTAGGCGTTCCGCAAGGGAGTCACCGTGGCTCTCCTGATTCCTTCTTCACTTGGTGTGAAAATAACTATCTTGAACTTAACGTAGGCAAATGCCAGTCCGTCACTCTTTCCTGCAAATGCTCTGGGCATCCTCCCAGAACTTCCTTCCTCCATAACGAGCCAGTAGTCTCTTTCATTCGCGACCTAGGAATTATATACGAGAGGGAGCTACATTTCTATTTTCCTTTTTTTGACTCTTGACTTTATAAAACGCTGGTCCAAAGAATACTCAAACCCCTACGTTACCAAATCCCTTTATATCACCTAAGTGAGACCTCTCCTTGAATATGCCAGCCAAGTCTAGTCTCCACACTACGATCGTCATTCAAACCGTACTGAAGCTGTCTAATGTAGATTCCTACGTTTTGTATTACGTCGTCTTCCCGGTTCTTCTTTCGTTGTGGGTCTAGACAAAGATCCGGTTGAGACCGTTCGATATATGAATCCCGTCCCTATCTGCACCTTGAAGTAGCAGACTTTCAATGATGAAACCAAAGCTTCACGTAACATCTATTCAAGAACTATGGGTGTGAAAAAAGCGCATTTGTGGTCTTGATGGTTTGCGGGGCTTCTCACTACTTTACGACGAGCGATCTGAAAGTCCGAGAACTTGTCGTATTGAGCCGAAACTTCTCTCAGCAACAAAGCTTGCACAGTTTTGTGGACAAGATTTGGTTGCTGCTGTTATCAGCTACGAAGCGAACGGAGGGTCGCGTAACTTCGTTGTTGCTTCAGCCTACTTTCCCTACGATTCTGTTCTCCTGCCACCTGCAAGCGGTAGCAGAGCTCGTAGAGTACTGCGAAATCAGAAAGATGAGCCTAGTCATTTGTTACAATTCTAATGCTCGGCATTCTTTCTGGTTCAGTAGCATATGCAACATGAGAGGGACTAATCTTCTGGACTTTATACTCTCGTCTAATTTGGACATCAAAAACGTTGGTTCCCAGCCAACTTTTGTTACGACTAGAAGACAGGAAGTAATTGACTCAACGATATCCAAGAGATACCGTAAGGAGATTACGGACTGGAGGGTTCTGTCGGAAGTGTCCATGTTAGACCATAGATACATTGAATTCCGAATCAAATGCAAACCCATAACCTTGCTGAATAGGAGAAATCCTAGAAAAACCAACTGGACACGGTTTAGGGATGAGCAAGAAAATCGCATTGAGACTCTCCCTAGGCTCAGAACGAGACGGAAGGTTGAGAAGACAGTTCAAGATCTGAACAATACCCTCACCAAATTTTTCGAACTGACATGTCCAGCCAGAAATACCCAGTATTCGCAAGGAAACCAGAAAACTTCTTAATAGGTCCCTTAATACCAATTCAGAGGAGGACCTGTACCGATCAGTGCCTAATATAGAGAATTCTGTGGAAATATCGAAATAATCAGTGAAACCAGCAGACTGGTCAAAGTTCTTCTTTAGTTAATCCTTTTAAAACAGAGGTTGTTCTCTTCACGAGGAGGAGAAAGTTGACTGATCAACTAGTACTAAAAGGTGTCACCGAGAGCGCTGCTTTCTCGATCTGGCTGTAGTTCTTTTGTGCTTTTGTTAGTACTTTAGAGTTAAAAGCGGCGAGCTTTTCCCATCCGTCCGGATATGTATATGACATGAAGGCGCCGATACCGATGACGTATCCGTTGCCAGAGAAATAGGCAAACCAACTTTGTCTTACTTAAATGTTCTCTTTCAGAGCTTCAAACGATTGTTGCTGCTCTTCGCCCCAGATAAATTTGATATTGTTTGCTTGCAGCTTATTAAGGTACCCTGCCCACTGTGTAAAATTATCTGTCAATTGATGGTAATAATTTCATTTGACTTAAAACGCTCTTAAATCTTTGAGATTATTTGGTCTAGGCAAATCTCTCAGCCCTTGGAGCCCCGCTCAGATATTTGACCTCCTTTTGAGCAAATTGACATTAAGCCAGATTACACTTAAGTCCATGTGCCTTGAAACGTTCCAAAAGTTTTCTTTTGGATTTTGTAGATGGTCTTCTGGTGTTTTACCGAATACAATGACATTATCAGTGTATGCTCCCCAGCATTTTAAGGAAATATTTCGGGTGAGCACAATGTTCTTCGATTACTCTTATATGGAGTCCATTCGGACTTGCTCGAGGAGAGTATTAAACGCGAAGTCACTGCACTCACTTTTTGCAATTTCCTAAAGTCCAGACACTGTAATTTTGACTGGTGACATTTGAGGTGGAAGAATTTCCACCTCGACGCGAGTTTATATTGATGCGTTAAAGACGTGGTTATCGTGCAATATGTGTATGTACTTACGCCCGTTGTCTTGCACAGCTTTGTTTAAAATATCTAACATAGCCCTCACAGGATGATACAAATTATGACTTTTTTGTGTTGTCATCTGCTACGTCGTGTACTTGGAAGTGCTGCTTTAGTTGAAACAAATGGTTCTCGCCATTTGTCTTAGCAGGATCGAAATGTTCAAATCTTGGGATAGGGTGGACGAGGCGCCACTTTGCGTTGCTGCTGCGCCATTGAAGGTTTTAATTAATGCTTTCGGACAAATCTTGTTGCTGTTCTTTTTAGCCTATCCTCGTCGATAATTTAATATAAGCGCGGTTTTCACAATAATAGTCTTTAAATAAAACTTAATTGATTTAGATGTGACTAAGCTGGGTTAGGGTTGTTTAATTCAACATTTGGTATTATAATATAGCTTTAGTGTTTATTTCTTATATCCTACAATGTCCAGTGGTTACATAGGGTTTTTCAAATGATGACTACTATCGCTGCTCTGGTAGAAGCCATGCAGCTCGTTATTAGATGCGTAGTGTTGAGATAGCGTTGTCGAGGGATGATTTTTGATGTCTAGAAGCTGCTTTCTGAATAGCGTCACCATGTCGACTGTACCCAACTTTAACAAACTTAGGAAGAACTGTTCCTTCAGTATCTTAAAAAATATGTACTACGGTATATTTCACTCGAAGTTACAATTCGGAATTATTTTTTGGGGAGGCACTTGTTCTAGCAAAATCAAGCCCTTGACAATACTACAAAATATGTCATAAGGATAATTCTACGAGTAAGACACCTTTATTATTTCAAAGCCATTTTCAGAGGAGGTTACCTTCAAAGGCCAATAAATGACCACCACAACCTGCGTAGTAATATTAGCCCGCTGGTTACTCTATCGTGTCCTGCAAATTATACAATACTCTCCCTGAAAATATCCGAGTCATTAGAACCTTAAAAACATTCTTGGTTAAGGTTAAAAAATGGCTTCTAGGCATAAATTTCAATGAAATCGAAATTCTCGTGCGCTTCACCATTTAGTTTTCACGAGTCTTTTATCTTTTCTTAAAAAAATGTATTTAAAGATATAAATAAATTCGCCCCACAACAATGAATTGCAAAAATTATATAAAATAAAGTGTTTAAACATTAATCTTTATTTTTTAAAACAATAAATATCACTACTGTTCTCAAAATCTAATATGTATTATTGTTGAATCTATTGTATATGAGACCAATGCTTATGAGAAAAAGAATGAAAAAATAAAGTTTCTTGTTGCTGTGGTGCTTTCGACGATCCCTGTCGAAGGTGATATCTGTACATAATAATAATAATAATATGGCGTGCTATTGTTCTCTCAGGAACCTCATTAGAGAATGTAGCGTCGAATGTCGAATGTCGAATGATGATGTTCAGGTCGGTGGACCATCGCTTTAGTTCTTGCGCTACCAGTTACTCCAGGATCTTGTTTATATTGCTCAAGAGCGATATAAGCCGGTACCCTGAAACACTAGCAGCATTGCCCTTTTTTGGCAATGCAACAATTTTAGCTAGTTTCCACTTGCTATGGAGCACTTATAGATACAATTGTTCATAATGATGGTAAGAAGTCACCGTCACCGGCATTCGTTTCAGGGCGAGATTCGAGATTTTGTCGGCTCCGGCTGCTTTCCTCTGTACTACGTTGAATAATTCCCGTGATTTCTTCGACCGTTGTGAGGTCTTCGTTTCCTACCGAATCGTCCGATGGGTAAGTTTTAGTGAAGATGACGTCTGGTGCGGCTGTGGGTAAATATGGGATGATCTAAGTTAATTACGGCCTCGTGGTCGGAATCACTCGTTAGCGTTTCGCAGGAATAGTTCCGGATCTCTGGTATGATGGTTACCAGGTTTAAGGTAGCTAGGAAGAAATCGAGTGTCGATGGTGTCCTTGGAAAAGTAGGCTTGGGCTGTGAAATCAGGACCAGGGAGTGCCTTTCAGCGTTTTCCTCTAGCCATTTGACGATAGCTTTCCCAGTGTCCTACCATATAGGGTGTCTTGCATTGAAGTCACCGCCTATGAGCCCATAAGTATGTCTTGATAAAAGTGCCTTGGTCACTGGTGGTTATAGGTGTATTGAATTTCGCTATGGTCGCGAAACTCACCGAAGGTCGGGTCAGAGTGTATGCCGACTTGGCTGCGAACTCTGGATGCGCGTTTTTCCGCCGTTATGGCCTTAGCCTTCTCTACTGTCTTTTCCTTGTACAAGGGACACCCTTTGTAGCTGACCGGAGGCCCGTGCTTTTTACAATTAGCACAGAATAACTCGGACCCTGTGCTTTCTTTCCTCGAGCATTCCCCGGTTTTTGTTCATACTTGACACACACGTACTGTATGCCACAATTAGATGCGATGTGTCCGAAGCGTTGGCAGTTCCTACATTGCACAATATCCTTGGATTTTCGGTGCTCCCCGTTGACTCGCTGGCTGAGCAGTAGAACTTTTATCGAGACTTCGGTGACGGGCATCGATTTCTCGATTTCAACCACGTGGCAGTTGAATTTAGTATCCTTGGACTTGGAAGATTACCTCATCGGTGTGGGATAAGTGTACCCCCTTCAGTACCATTTAAATTTTCCTTTCCGTTTTGGGCACGTAAGTATACCTCGCATGGATAACTTCGGGTCTTAACTAACACGTCAATATCTTAAGGCTGCTAAAAGCGCACAATCCAGGCGTCCCCGTGGAAAACAGGAAGCTCATAAAGACTCACAAGCTGGGAGAAACGGGCAGGTTGATTTCCTTCCTTATCAAGCGAGAATTGATTTCGATTCTTAGAGATATGGTGTTCGACCTGAACTATGTCGGTTGACTGAGGTCAATGTCAAAGTGCAGGACGCGAACGAGCTATTCATTTTTAGAAGGGAGTGAAGGGAAAACTTGCTCCTAAGGGAAAATTTCAATGACGAATAGTACGGATGGGATGATAACGTCACCATAAAGGAAAA
The DNA here is from genome assembly GCA_907269125.1 of Eristalis pertinax. NCBI lineage: Eukaryota > Metazoa > Arthropoda > Insecta > Diptera > Syrphidae > Eristalis > Eristalis pertinax. The sequence continues at coordinate 16,271,233 of OU026146.1, read as the reverse complement.
TCTGACATCATTAGGTTAAATGTTGCTGAATAATCTACACCACTCAAATGCAGGTAGGGTCTGTGCACATAGGGCAAAGTTGCTGATAGCTCCCAACTTGGCGGGATGCCAGCAACGATTCATGTCGATGCATATATCACGTTGACATACAGGCTCCTAGCGGTGCCCTCTGGATAGCCTTCGCAACACCCGTTGTGAGGTGAACTAATATATGCAACGACTCCTATGTGGTTGTGCGGAGGGCTAACAACCCACCCACATAAAACAAAAACCCTTACCAGAAAGCAAACTGCCTCAGATCTACGGACGGAATGAAAACAACGACGACACTGAAATGTAAGATCACTCTACACTCCAGGGCCCGCTTATAAACTGAAAAAGTACAAGGCGGTACAAGGCGGACATTACTGCTATCCAGGAAATACGCTGGATAGGAAAAGGGATAATGAAGAAGAAAGAGTGTGACACATATTACAGCTGTCAAAAAAGGTAGCGCATATTTGGATGCGGGAAAACATATTTGTGGGAAAACGGTTAAGGTCAAAGGTCATCGACAGCCCCTACCGATGAAGCTGAAGACTCTGTCAAAGAGGACTATTACGACCTCTTGGACGGTGCCTACGGAGCCTGTCCGGAGTACGATGTCAAAATCGTGCTCGGAAACTTCAATGTCAAAATCGGTAAGGAAAACATCTTTGGCGGAGTGATCGGAAAGTACAGCCTCCACGACACGACAACAGTTAACGGCTTCCAAATCACTGACTTTGCAACAGGACGTAATATGGTCACAAGCAACATAAGGTTCCCTAGCAAAAGAATCCACACAACAACCTGGCGATCTCCGGATGGTCAAACCGCCAACCAAATCGACCATGTGCTCATTGATTGAATATCCTGGATGTCCGAGCATTCAGAGGGGCAATCGTTGACTCATTTCCTCGTGGCAGCACGGTTCAGAGCTCGACTGTCCAATATCAGAAAGCTGCACCGGCCAACAAAGAGAAGTTTTGACATTGGACGCCTAAGCACCGGAGACTGCCAGAGCCTACGAAGAGCAATTAAGCGCGAGAGAGTCTCCGGTATGTCTACGTCGAACACCAACGCTATTGAGATGTGGTTGCATTGCCTCTCGGCCATCAAAGAGGTAGCGGAAACCACTCTAGGCTACCTACCACCCCTGACAAGAAACCCGTGGTGTGATGGCGAGTGTGAACAGAAGAAATGTGCAACCGACGAGGCATACCAAAAAGCGCTGCGACGGAGAATAAGAGCAACGCAAAATTAGTACCGGGCTAGAACACGGGATGAGAAGAAGCTTCTACGCCTGAAGAAAAGGTCTCTCGCAAATTCCCAGCTCAAGCACATCGAAGAGTCTAGTCCCAGAGAAAAACTACGGGTCTTTTATAAAAAAAACCCATAGGTCTGGCTTCAAGCTTTCGGAAAGGCACCCAGGCTCTTCGGAACTGTGAGGGTATTGACCCGCAGGGAATAGTAGATGTGTTTAAGCAGCACTTCCAACACCAATCGGCACGTACCAGTGTGACTGCCGGTCCTGCAATTCGACTATAGACCAAATCTTCACACTAAGGCAAATCCTAGAGAAGACTAGTGATTTTCAAATCGGTACGCACTACATTTTAGTTAGTTTTTTAAATAATTGTTGGGTGTGAACTCCCATATTGGTATAAGTATACGTATGGTATTTGGTACATTAGCTATCAAATGCTTTATATACCTGCGATTTGTATTTCACTATATATGTCATATTGCTTATCCCATATTGATAATGTAATATCTTTTTATTGAATCTGATCATTTTCAAATTAATGTCGTTTTTTAATGGAATTTTCCAGTCTCAAGTTTCATGCGTCATTGTCAGAGACGGCAGAGTAGACTACATGAGGTAATCTACTCGATTAACTAAGCGTAGTTATTCGAATAAACTACACGCCCGATTTGTTTCATTTACTACCTACATTTGTTACGTGCGTAAATACGAGTACATACACAGAAAACGTTAAACCTCAAATGTAATTTCCAGCAAGTGGATAACGAAAAGACCCAAAACGACGAAATAAGAGTTAAAACATGATATTTAAAGTTTAAATGAAAATAATAATAGTAATATTCATCTGTTTTATTTTTATCGTTGATTTTAAGAGTATAGGGATTATCCACAAGATTTTTCGAACGTTCCCGGCTAATCCTATTTCGGCATTTAGTGTGCACAAATGATCAGTGTGATAAAACTCATTGTTGTTGTGACAAAACTCAACAAATGCTGATGATACGGGTATGTTTAATAAATGTATTATAAACTCGCTATTCCCGTATGTTATCTAATTACAAGTCGGTCCAGCTGTTGGGGTACGCAGATGCCATCGACATCATCGCGGATGAAAGACAGCTTGGTCTTGATGAATGGATGCAGCGTGCCCAGGACCGTCAACGATGGAAGGCAGCAATTGCTCAGGCTCGCACCCTCCATGGGTCGCCGGCCTGATAAGTAAGTAAGTTCTCAAATGCAGCATCGGCCACCTCATTCTCTGTCTCCTGAAGAACGGAGAAGACTTTGTATTTCCTCTGCGTACATGCTCTTCGAGGATGAAATACCAAAGCTGCACAAGAGCCAAATCGTGGGAAAGCTAACTGGCTGAGATATAAGAAAATCCTACAACACTACTTTAATCATAAAACTGACAAAGCCGCCATGTTAGAACCCAGATGTACGTGTAGTTGAGCTATGAAAGGCCAGCAAAGAGATGCTTCAATAGTGCAAAATTCTCAAAAGAAACCGCTGACTGGGACCTCTATAGGCTGAGCCCTAGGTAGGTAAGTAGGAAATGGCGTGGGTGTTCAGGCAGAAAGAAAGAAAGATAAAGTGGGCTTATGACAGCCATTTAGTACTCTCAGCAAATTTGAGTGGTATTTTGCTGAGGTCGTTTAGACTGTCGAAGATATCGGAGCAAGAGGATGTAGGCAAGAGCAGGACAGATACAAAGGACGTGGTGAGGAGGCTAAGCCTTAAGAAGAACTGAATTAAGCGTGCACAAAATTAGTCTTGTAAGGCATTCTGTGGATGTACTAGAAATACCAAGGAGAGCAGGCGTCTGTAAGACTATATTTATTATTGTTACTCCGGCGATGCCTAGTGAAAAGACTCTGAAGCGCTTAATAAATACCCATTTGCCATTAAATACAACTTCATTGGACAACTCGGATGACTTCAGGGAGTGTGAGCCGTAGTAGTTAACAGCAGTACACAGTTTTGAAGCAGAATCGAAACCCGGATAATGCGTATTAATTTTGCTTTCACTGGGACTTGAACCGTGTACCCGTCTAACAAAGGGCACACAATCAACCAACTGCGCCATCCAGTACTTTTCTGGCGGAATTTTATTCAAAAATCAAAGTAGTCCGAACGACAGGCTTTATATTTTCAAAACAACTCCTGGAAACGGTATTTACCCTTGAGTGACGTCACACACAGCAAATATTTTCCAGCAAGACAAAAATTAAATATCAGTTGCGTTAGTGAGTCAAGTTCATCATGTACGTATCAAACTTAACATTGCTACAAATATTCTATACTATTCTAATAAAGTGATCTTATACAAGGTCGTCTTTCAAGCAATGATGACATAAGGATCAGCTGTTTACAAAGCGCTCAGAACAAGATTCTTAAAATGATGTTACGCCTTCCTTGGGAGTTTTCTACAATGATTTTACGCAAACAATCTGGAATTCTACAGATAGCAAGGAGAATTGAAATACTCCGAAGGGCTACAAATCCGCTTTAGGGAATTCCGATTTCGATTCTAGCGAATTTCACTTACAATGTACATAAATAAAATACTTGACTTTTGTGCTTTTATTGTGATGTCTATATGTCCACTTGTTTATTTATTATTTTCCATATGTATTTTTTATTTATTTATATATTTATTTATTATTTATTTATTCATTTGCTATTTATTTATTGCATATGCTACAATGAAATCAATATAAAACTATAAATAATGAAATATAGAAAATAACACACTGACCATATATTGTAAAAGTACGGTCAATACGTACGGCACACAGTGGTATGAGAGCGGAAAGAAGATCTTTGGAGAAAGTCATACGTAGGCTTATTAGTTTTATGTCTAAGTACTCTTCGATAACCCGTTCTTATGATTTCAAATATACATACTACCCACTATATTCAAGTCCTCAAAGTTAATAAAACGCAAGCCGTGGGGCACCGTGATATCGTTTGTCTGAGAGAGCGGAAGAAAGTTTGTTAGATCGATACCAGTGTGCCGATTTCAATGAAGTCTGGCACATATTGCAAGTGGGACGAGTTTGTCTTAAATCAACAAATTATAGAGGTGGCTTAAAATTTAAGCCACAAGATCACAATTTCATCTTTGATGTTGAATTAAGTCTTTCAATTGATAATAAATAATTTATAAATAAATATAATAAATATAAAATTTAAAATAAATAATAATTTACATTTAGCCTATATTGTGTATTTACAAAATCATTTAATGTATTTTTTTTATTTATTCTAATAAGGCTTGCACTTCATTGCTTAATGGATGTAATTCTTTCGTTTTTGGTTCAGGCCTTAAATTTGTAATCCAAGGATCTTATGATACCAGCATTTGATGGGCAACATCTAAATTAGTTGACAAACGGGAACATTGCCTGGTATTTTAAATTCGATTATACTTTTAATCTATGTTTCTATTTTCCTGGTCTTCCCCTGGTAGTTAACCCATGGGCAAATTTTCAAACGAACATCTCTTGAATGTGTTCAGAACCCTAATATCTAACTAACATCCAATCCCGGAGCTCATGAATACAGTAACTTAGTAATTTCAACTCAATTAGACATTTTTATGTCCATTGCCACGTATCGCAATACGAAACTATCGACTTTTAACGTAGCCTATTAGCTTGGCGTAGCAAATTTTAAAACTCGAAAAGTCACGCGTAGACCAATAAAATGATATATTTACAAAGATACAAAATTTGTTTTAAGAAGCTTGGGAAAAGGACATGTACAATTTTGTTGAATATATGGCTCGCAACTTGAATAAATACTTTGTTAACTTTGAGGGCTTGCAAATAATTTCAAAGTATATATGTATATATACTTTAAAATTAAAGCTACTTTGTAATCATAAGCCCGGGTTATCTAAGAGTAGTTGAACATGAAACTAAAAAGGCTACATATGACTTTCTCCAAAAACAGTTTTCCCGCTCTCAGACCACTGTGCCGCGTTCTATTATGGTAGACGGCATAACAAGTCAAATAAAATCTTATTAAGATAAGCGGAATACAGAAATCAGCCTGCAGCTGTAAAACAACACTTAGATCAAAGTCTACAGTCTTCCAAGAAATGTTACTACATCCTCTTCCCATTGATATTTACGGGAACCTACGGATGCAGCATTAAGACTAACAGAATGCAAAAGACTATAACACGCCTGGACTGGACTTCGAAATAAATCACAATACAATGTGATGTCCGTACCAATCCCCACGAGAGAGAATTGGTACGGAGGCAAAATCCGTAACCCGACTGCAATAGAAATTTACGTAGAAAGATCCAAATCGGATGAAGGCTTCAGTGATAGGCCAGGTTGTCAGAGAACCACGTTGCAGTGGATTCCATGCAGAAGTATTAGCTGCTCAAGAGTCAGCCCTTCAATTGTCAATGAGTCCAATAGACTGTAGATCTATTTTTATATATTTAGATAGTCAGGCTGTCATAAAGGCTGTGGAAACTCGATCCATAAATTCCATGATGGTAAAACTCTGCCGTCTATTGCTAAACAACTAATACAAATATAAAATATATCCTACAATATCTGCAAATGGCTATGAAATGGTCGAAACAAACATCTAAGAATGGTAAAACGTTCCATTACAGGGAAATGCAATAATCGAGGGACACAGTTTGGACAGTCTCAGGACTCAGTGACAGCACAATGGACATTTAAGGTCTAAGTGGAGCTTGGTTATTTTAGCCTATCTACCTAAGAAATGAGAAATTCTTTCTAAAGCTATTTTATTTGCAACATCAGCTCTTAGTGACGAACAATCGGAACCAGAATCTAATAAGATGTGGTAAAGCTTCCCTCTTATGAATATATCAGTTATGTTATCAATACACATACGTCCAACAGGTTCTTTCTTCATGTCGATTCATATTACAATATGAACAAATCTTTACATTGTCGGATATTTCTATTTGTTGTGCTTTTTCGAAACAAATCGTGGGCAATCTGCTTTAAGATGAGATTGTTTTCCATACTCAATGCAGCCGCTATTGAAATTCAATACACTTCCCTATTGCCACTAAATCACTTGGGCGAAACATCACTGGTTTGATGATCATCTTTTTGTTTGCACGGAGAGTAACGACGGCCAAGCCACCTGGAAATGGTAGTAAATCGGACCAAGTGTATTGGTACCATATTTGTCAAGCCAGGTCCTAGATCGATCCACTAAAGAAGAACGAACAGAGGTTTCAGCTATTTCTCGTTCTTCTTCCAGCGTCTACGGTGCGGCATCCTACATACAATGACAGAATGGCATGGATATTGTAAACAAAATTAGTTGATTTAAATATTTACCAACTTTTGTGCACCACTGTGTATGAACGTACATTTTAATGAATTCCAATGAGTGACATTTTCTATACATTGTGCCATATGATGAAGTGATTGCACTGAAAACTCCCCAGTGCTGTAATGGCTTTACGTATAAAACAGAATGGAAAATAAATGAACGGGGTCTGTCTATTGCTTACAGTCGAGCTGATAGCAGTGTGTTTTCCTTTCATAAAAAGCCCTACAATATGTCATCGCCTGTAAACGGTTGTATATCTTGTTTACTTATTCAAAGAAATTTAACACTACACTAAGCTCGTTAATTTAGAATGGTTGGAGGAAGGAAGGTAATGACTAGAACTTATGGACTGATGCTTATGCGTTCTTTTTCATGGAAAAATGCAAGAAATGAAAAACGAACAATTCTCTTATTAACCCAAACAACATCTAAATTCCTCCAATACAATTTTGTATTATTCCTGAATTATAAATGGGAATTGTCGATAATTTGTTCCGACTTCTACATATTTGAGATCTATTTTCTACCTACATATACGTGTTCAATCATTGCGTTATTTAATTTTTACTACTTTGTAGGTGTGTCAGATTTAAAAAGTTCGCGAAATATAAGTAGATCTGCCATAATCATGTTTAATCCCAATACTGACAAAGGGGCGGTTAAGATATACTATAAAAAGCGGTAGTAAATTATGTAGCTAAAATTCTTAGCTTGGGAAAACTCAATCTTCTGTGAGTACTCTCATTTATGAGAAATAATACATATTTTTGTAAACGAAAACGATTTGGAAAGTTCATGAAAAAGCAAGTTGAATAATTAATACATATTTAGAATTGCATATACTAAACATGTAGTCGTCGCTCGTTTCGTTTTTCTTCTAGAATCGAAAAAAATTCGCAAAGGTTTTTTTAATATACTTGATTCTGTATTCTGCTTCATTACATCCACAGGAGTAACTATAACGTTTTCCTTAGGTTTCAGTATACATCGTAACCTGCTGAGGCTCCTAGAATTATTACATTTACCACAACATTTTAACTTAATAGATTTGATTGTGCTGACAAAATAAATTAATGAATGTTTGAAACGAAGAACTGCGTGAGAAGTGATGTACATACGTATGTATGTATATTATTAGTCGAAAATTCCCAAACCGTAATAGAGCAAACTGGAATTCGACAGCGTTGGACATTGCAGTCGAATTATAGAATAGAACTAAGTACTAAATTTCTTGACAAATATATAAGATCTCATAATGAGCAAGAATCATAGATCCTTCGCGTGGCTGTACACCTTGATGCGGTGCGAAGGCTTAGTAAAGGTCAATGACTCATGGGATAATATTTCCGATTAGGAGATATGAAGCTAAGATACAGCCAACAACTATCTACCCACCCAATTACTTTATCTTCCACACCTCATCCCCTCCGGTGGGCTGGTGTTACACGTACCGTGCAGATGATCAACTTGGCTGGGGCCCTCTTGAAAAACTAGCTCAATCACAGACGGTGTACCAGTGCCACCTGGCGACCCTCCGGACTAATCAGCCTTAGCTGTGCATTGCGTATCTTTGCGCAGCCTGACCTTTCTTTCTCCGCTACTCGTGGGACCTATTATGTCTAAAAATAAAAGCACACAAGTAGCTGGTGTCCTTCAAGGACCATAGCTCTGTTGACATTTTCAGGAAGGCCATAGAGCGCATTGGGGAAGTATGGGAGGGTGCTCAACTTGATGTTGTCACAGGGATGCAATCCCCAGTGGGCCCAGAACTCTTGCCTAGCTCCATCTGATACCCCGACGCTCCTTCGATTCTGAAGTTCATCCAGGTTTGCAATCCAAACTTTCCAACTCACAACTGGAAGATTGCAAAGCAGGAGGAAACCAAAGATGAAAAATCGCCGCGGTGATCGTCATCAACAAAGAGTCCCTAATCCCCCAGGGAAATACTAACGGTGCCATCCACTATGTGTTTGGGATGGTCACTCTTAAAGTCTATAAAAAGGATGAGGAGGAACCCGCGAAGGCGACGCAACACTTCTTCGCTCCTCTGCCAAACCGGCTGGCTCCTAACAGCCGCGAAGGCTGGGAAGGAGAGGGGATGTTCAGCTACGGTGGAACGTCACCCCTCCACATCTTCCTCTGTCCATAACGTGGAACGATGGAAGTGGAGATGGAAGGGTGTGGTTCTAAGGAGTCCTCACCCGACCGATCCCGGTAGCACACCTCCCAATAGTCAGGAGTCGTTCTTAGAAGTGTCTGACGAGGAGATCACAACGGTGGTTGAAAAGGTATCCGTTATGGAAGTAACGGATGGGGAACCCGAAAGTCATGCTTCGGGCGAACCAAATTAACCTTCAACACTCTATGGCGACCTCGGCCGCTCTTATACTACATATTGTCCAATAACCCTGGGTCGTGAACGATCAGATCTGTGAACTCAGGGCGCGAAATTACAATCTCCTCTTCTCAAGTAATCAAGATAAGCCAAGAGCTTGCATCCTTGCGAAGACCTCGATAAAAGTATACCTTCTTCCCAATTACAGTGTCGTGACTCAATAACTGTCTGCATGGAAGCAGGCAGAAAACAACTATGGGCAGCATTTTCGACCATGGCACATGATCATGTAGGATATCCACCATCCAATCTACTGAGGGCAACGTTTGCAGATGCGAGAGATCCAAGAACGCACTTATCTTGAGGTGTGACTCCAACGCACACCATACAACCTGGGGAAGCACGGATATTAATGAAAGAGGTGAGCACCTTCTTAAATTTATTATAAGTAGCAAGTTGACAATTTGCAATATAGGTCTTAGACCTGACACCAGTCTCGGACCAGATATCTGATAGTATTAAAGACCACCGATACATCACTTTTAGTGTAGCCCCCACAGTAACTCCGTTCAGTAACATTAGGAAAACTAATTGGGATAAATACAGGGAGACTGTTAATAACTTGCTTACTAGAGATTTTTGTTAGAGTCAGTCAGGAAAGAAAGAATTTATTGTCTACAAATGTCAAATTATTACAAACTGTTACATAGTGTAAAAAAAAAACTATTACAATAAGCTATTACAAACAACATATACTATGTTGAGGTATGTTCACACAACAATTTTACTAGTGATTCTAATCCACTAACCCCTCCAGTTCTTGATTCCTCAGTGAAGAAACTCACTGATATACTGAATAAAGCTCTGATCATATTCTGTCCCATTGATAAATCCAGAGGCAGACCGAAACCCCCTTGCTGGCGATCGGAACTTGATAACCTCCGTAAAAGATGCAGAAAGCTATTTTAACAAAGCCAAAAGCACGTGCCTTACCACCGACTGGAACTCCTACAAAATTGTTCTCAATACTTTCAAAACCGAACTGAGGAAAGCGAAAAGATCTTTCTGGAGACAATTCTATGAGAAAATCAGGAAAGTATTGGCATCATCCCTTAGAATACCCTGCCTAATCCAAGAGGTAGTGTTCATTCGCTTGTTGGTATTGTAGAAAAATGCCTCCAATATAAGGAATCCTTACTGCCTTGTGCACATAGAGGGAGCCTTTAACAACGTACTCCAAGCTATAACCGCAGCACTGAACCGACTCGGGATGGAAGACTAAATAGTGACCTTGGTGACACCATGATCTCGGTCAATAGAGGCACGCCGCATGGTGGAGTGCTCTCTCTTCTCCCATGGACCATAGAAAAGAGAGGGTGCAAGGTTATTGCCCATGCAGACGATGTTTCCATTGCGGCCTGGGGGAAATGCATATCCACCATCAGGAATATCCTCCAGGTAGCCCTCTTCAATTTGAAAAATGGACTACGAAAAGCGGCTTGAGTGTCAACACGCAGGAGACTTAAGTAGTACTCTTCACCAGAAAATAAAAAATTCCTGTCTTTGATCCTCCCACTATACGTGGAAACCCTCTAGAACTGAATAACAGTGTCAAAATGTTAGGCCTCATTCTAGACACGAAATTAAACTGGAAACATAACATCCAGAAACGCGTCAGGAAGGCCTCTACGGCTTTATACTGCTGCAAAAAAGCTATAGAATCTAAATGGGGACTACAACCACGCATAGTCCACTGAATATTCATTTCTATAGTTAGGCCCATATTACTATATGGCGTCGCTACCTGGTGGACCGCTTTAAACATAAACATCAATTGGAAACCGCTCGAAAGAGTGCAACGGATGGCGTGTGTATGTATCAGTGGAGCGCTAAGGACAACACCTGGTCCTCTGCGAATCTTCACGGATGGATCGAAGATGGTCGATGGTGTGGAAGCGGGTGTCTATTCTAAGGATTTAAACATCCAACTGTCATTCCGACTACCAAACCACTGTAGCGTTTTTTCAGGCAAAAACCATAGCGATTAAAGAAGCACTGTCCTGGCTAAAAAAAACAATGTAATATGAATTATAGATATCGTCCTCTGTTCCGACAGCCAGGCAGCGATCAAATTTCTGGACGCAGTCGCTTTCAACTCAACGACTTACCTGAATTGCCGTCTATCTTTCAACGAGATGGCCAAGTATTTTAACATCCAACTTATGTGAGTGTCCAGACACTGAGACATCCCAGAAAATTGTGAAGCGGACGAACTCGCCAGAAGGGGTTCTAAGGTGGTACGCCTCCCGGATGGTGATATGTCATCCATGCCTATCCCTACTGCTAAACATCTGCTAAAGCTTGAAACACTTACTAACACAAATCGTAGATGGTCTACCTGCACTAAATGCCTCACTACCAAACAGCTATGGCTTGCAGTAGATCCAATACGCTCACGTAGCGTTATCAGGTTAAGTAGACTCAACCTGAGAACCATTATCGGCGTACTTACCGGGCATTGTCCCATTGGCACACACGCCTTCCCTTTAATGACTTCTGTGGAAGCTGCTGATGAAGAAGAGGTAGAAATCATTTCACATCTTATACGTAATTGCAATGCTCTCTCCACACATAGAAAGCGGCTGAGTTCGTAAACGTCAAAAAAATGCGCATCGCGTAAGAATCACTGGCTTTGTGTATGCAATGATTGCTTGATGTGATGCGCTGGTTGCTTTTGTTTGCGCAGCGGCTGCTTTTATATGACGTTTTAGAACGCGATGCATTACATCTTTGCCAAATGGTTGCAATTAAGAACACTTGACGTTGTAGTACTGCGTTAATACTGTGCTTACGAACTCAGCCAGCGTCATTTGGACGCCTACTACTTCAACAACTTGACAGAATAAATAAATTAAATAGCAGGAAACAGTTAACTCCTCTGCTTTATCAAAAGCGCTAACTGATTTGCGGAAAGGGTTTTAGATCCGCTTGGTATCACAATGAGTAGGCCTAAGTGTAACTGCTGTTTCAGTAGTCAGCCGCTCCAACCTAACCTAACCTAAGAATCATAGATGAAGAATTAAAAAAGGATTCATTTGCTACCTTAGTATTTTCTTATTTGTTTATTTGTATTGAATTGAATATTTTCAACATTAAACAGTGTTCATACGTTATATAATAATAATAATAATAATAATATAATTATAATAATTATAATAAATAAGAAATAAAAAATAAGTTAGTTGCATTGCTTACATCCATTTAAAACTAGTTTTTTTGTTAAATATATATTTAATATATGTATGTATGTTACTTTCAGTTATTTTAGAGTACAATATGGGTTTTACTATTAACATGCTCGTTTATTCTTTGTTGTCACTATTACTTCCGATACAATTCGATAAACAAATATTTAAATAAGCAAGATGGCATCTGCTACATACATATTGTTTAGTTGGTTAATTTTAGATATGACTACATATGATGTATGTCTGTATATATTATTATATATATACACATATATATGTATATATATATATATAAATATTCGAGAAATATTGAAATAGAAAATTTGTAATATTTCGTTATTAGTCTTTGAATGCATGCTTTCTTAATTCTTGTTGAATTCTATTTTGTTTATAATATACTATGTTCGATAAAAGTAAGTTCTGTGAAAGTGTTTTGTTTTAACTTCGTGTATTTAAATCGAGAATATGCATGACTATGACTATAAACATATACATTGTACATATATTAACCATAAACATATATGTATATATAAATATATTTCGTTAATCAGTTTTGTGTTTTCGAAATTGTGTTGTGGATACGACAGGATAAAACAATTTCTGCGTTGGTTAAGTGAAGCGTGTTCCTATATTATAACGGAGCTCGCACATTGTTTTTCAAACTAAGCTGTTCGTTTTAAGTGTGTATGTAAGTTAGTATTCTTTTTTCATTGGCTTTTTCTATTTCGATATATATTATTATTGTCATTGCTCACATATTTAAATTAGTCTATGCGTAGAGAGCAATGCATTTAGACATTACAGGTATGGTTGATTTATTGTAATTATAACGATTCTTTGGGTTTCTAAATGACATGTTAGCTTATGGCAGACATGGTTGGCTATTAATTTTAACTAACACTGTTGATAATTTAAAAAGAAAATTAAATGTTGGATCGTTGTTTTAAGTTTTAAACAGAGGCAATGAAGTAGTATCTGAATATAAAAACATGAAACAAAACCTCTAATCAGATTATTGTATTTAACAAGCATGCCAAGTTTTGTTTTTAGGCACAGGTTTGGCATTTCGACTATTCAAAATTAGAATTAAAATAAAATTAATTCGGTCATTTATACATACATATAAAATCTTTGTTCGTGAAATTATACTTTCATTCACAAAAAGTAAGCAATCACTCAAACAGCTATTGTATATAACAATTCAAGCGTAAGGCGGTTTGAAAATAGACCGCATCTATAATACAGTACTTTATTTAGTTTTTGGTTCTGTTTACACACTCGTTACTAAAATCCTAGGTTTCTACTTTTGCGAAATCTACTTCGACTGCCTTTAATTTTGTTCACTCCTATTTTTATTATTTCAGGAAGTTGCGAAGTTGTCGTAGGTAAATATCCAAAGGTTTTTAGTTCTTCATTCGACCCAGATATTTCTTCGGAAACAAAATCATCATCAGCCACTACAGCATATCCACCTTCAACAGTATCACCGTCAACATAATTGTTAACATTTATTGATTTTATACTATGATTGTTAGTTGTTTTTGTTGGAGCCGCTTTGTTCGTCGATACAGTTGTTAAAATTTGAAGAGGGTCTTTAGTAGAAGCAGTAGAATTCAAAGATTTCTTGTTATAATACAATTTGTCTTCACTGCCCAATAAATTTGTTGCAATTTTATTTGATTTGGTGCTACTAGTGCTGTAGTAACTGCTAGGCTGAATATTCGTAACATTGTCATATTTATTGTTTTTATTTGATATTGTATTTTCCGTTGGAAACAATTTGTCAATGTTAATATTACCATTTATTTTACTACTTTTATTTCTATTATTGTTGTTTAAATAGCTACTATTATTTTTACTATTTCTATGTTGCGTGGTTGGTGTAGACGCTGTATTCGTTGAAGTAACACTGTTGCCTCCAGTGTTGGAAATGGCTACTAACAGCTTATCACTACCCATGTTTCCGGTTTTGTAATACTTTGTATAGTTACTTTTATTTTCATTATTGGTAAGATTACTACTACTACTACTATTTTGATATTCAGTCATACTGTTATCCAAATAATTTGGCAAGACAGACGTCAAACTTGCACTATCATTTGAGTATTTAGTATAATGATTGCGATAAATATCCGTGTGCATAGGTACCCTACTATTGTTTGAATCAGAATTTTGATAGTTTATTATTTCTGTTCTCAGATCGTTTTTGACATTTTCGGTATTTTCAGTGGTTGGAGAATAATTGACCTCCTCTCGACCACTAGAATTGAAGTCTGGTGTCATCGACAGATCTTCAGCTGACTGACTCGCTGGGTATAGTATATTAAATGATGATTCATCAAAGGATGGTTCTAGTGATGATGACGAAACATCTAAGGCAGTGGTAGAACTCGCAATAATAGTGGATAAACCAATATGTTCAGAATGAGCTGGAGGAGATGGATCTATGAATACTGTGGATGATGAATGCATTTCTTGAAGTGACGTTGGTTCACTCGATGAATCATCATCAGACGTAACTGCAATATAAGGTTCAATAGTTGATCGCAATAACATCTTAGCGAATGAGACTGATGACAAAATTGTGTCGTCTTCAGTTGTTAAAGAAAATAAAGGCGAGGATAATGTTGATGAAAACGATGTTTTCTCTGTATAGTCTGTTGTAGATGGGGATGAAGAAGCGTCAATTGACTTTTGTTGCCGTTTTAAAATTCGTTTATTTTTTAAGTCTTTAATGTTTATTGATTGTTGTTGACGATTCTTGAATGAATTTTTTCTTTTTCTAATCGTTGTGCTCCTAGTAGTTTCCGAAGCAATACCATCCTCAAGGGATGACTGCGTAGTTGTTGAAGAAGACAAAGGCAACAATAATGAGGGTATAGAAGATAAAATAGGTAGAGTTGGAGATGCTATTGACACTGTGGCTGGGATTTCAGAAGTGGCTCGCTGCACATATTTCGTTGATTGTTGCTGGTTTTGCTGCTGATTATTGCGTAACCATCGCTCACGCTGATTTTGCTGACGCCGAGCAGTGAAATTAAAATTGTTATGATGATGACGTACTGGATGGTGTTGTGCCGATTGTGTATCCTGATATACGTTGGATAACTGCGTGATTGGCTGCTGCTGTACATTGTTGTTGTGGTTATGATGATTTCTATGATTATTATTAGTGCTACTTAAATTACTATATCCTCTACGACTATTACTGGTACTGTTATTACTTAAGTTGCTATTATGGCGGTTTGGTTGTCGATTTCGGGCGGCTCCAGCTCCACTTATGTTTGATTTTTTATCTGCTTTAGTACGATTCCTGCCCCGTATTGACTGTCCGTTCCTCATGAAACTCGAATCTCCATTTTCGACTAGGATGCTGGATTTTGACGATGACAATGGTAATGAAGATGAATTTCTACTCACAGACTTCCCAGATGGTACTGTCTGTGGTGATGAAGGTGCTAATGATGGCGTACGGCGTTTGAAGGCATCTTGATTTTTGAAATATTGATCGGATTGGACTTTCGAGAACAAATAACAATCATTCTTAACTTTCTTTTTAGGACCGATTGCTTTGCCTCGATGTGTAAAACCAACCCGCCGACTAAGGTCCACAGTCGACCGAAATTCCAGATAACCGTGGGCCATCGTTTCGTTGAAATAGCAAGCATCCTCCAATGTTTTCTGAAAATAGAGACATATTAACAACATTAAGTAACATTAATATTGCATAAGTATATATTTTATATTTAAAAGCATTTTATAATATCTCAATCTACAATAGAAGACATATGTATGTATTTCCAATATTTTCAGTTAAAATAAACTTAATAGTAGAATTTCTCTACTTCGGCAATTACGATTATCTGTGCTTGCTTGGTTATAACTTTAAGATTCAGAGTTATTTGGTAATTTAAAAAATTATATATATAAACGTATTGATGTTGTGTGGCATATATTAATGTGCACATATGTACGTACCTCCAAGCGAACGTACAGTTTAGATTTGCGCAATTTAATTAAACAAACAAGTTATACATTCCCCAAAAAATATTCTATTGTTACATAAGGAAAAGTAAGTAAAATAAGTTCTATATCTGCCATAATCGACAGACGGATTTTTTGATTATAAAACATTATTGTTAGAAAAATCAGAAAAATACACCATTGCTTAAAACAATTTAACACAGATTAGACACCAATACCAATGTCTTGAAATGAGCGAAAAAGAAACATTAAATTCCGACAAAAAAAAATTTGTTCACAAAAAGAAAAAAAGTCTGTTATTCACTCAGCGCTTCCATAATGGAGACATCATTTAAAATAAAGTGTAGTTTTTGTTTTCCAGAATATTATTTACAAGCAATTCTTCTATTTGTAAGCAAATACTACGACTGCTACTTAAGTTATGGGATATGCAAATACAGGTGCAAATACCTCAACTTTGTTATTAAGATCGTATTAGATGGTACACGTGCTTGGAACGGTTTGTCATACGAGTGGTTTTTGAGTTTTTCATAGGAATTTAAAAAAAAACATCTCCGTTAAAACTAATTTTATGGCCACTTTGTAGATCAAGATTTTAATTTGACAATCGCTAAGGAAACCAAAAACAAATAATTAAATTTCTAATTCTGAATTTAAACAAATTATTATGTATAAAAAAATAATAGCGAGAAAATATATACAATACATACATATGTACATAAATAAAATATATATTAAACGCGATATCGTCCCGAACGGCTTTTAATCCATGAATATGTTATGTTATTTGTTATTACATATATTTTTACCATTACATGCCAACCAAGTTAGAGATATTGAATATGAATTACTGATATATTTTCTAGAAGCGGCTAAGCGTTGGGAAGAAATCCCAATTCCCACTCAACATCCCATATTGTTGTTCATACATGTAGGCAGGGTATTCATCTTGTAAATGTCGAAAGAGTGTGCTCCATGGCGGCAAACACAATAAACACTGCCACTGCGCAAAATCATACGAAATTGACAGCAGTTTTTACATTGTGTCAAGAAGATTTATTTGCTGCTAAATGACTATGCACAGAAATACACGAGTACACAAGATTCGAGGAAAGAATGTGTATGCTTTTGCCACATTGGGACGTGTTTACACAGTTCATCTAACTAACGCAGAGTATTTATATTTGATGAAGCTATTAGCTAATGTGGAAGGCCAAACTTCATTCACAAATGTGAGGTCAGTCGACTGCAAAGAATGTCAGACATACAGCGAAGCGCATCAAAAGTTAAGTTAAGTCGAAAATGATCAGTGAATAAAAATATAGATAACTGCAACATCATACGCTATTATTTACCAACTGATCTTGATCTTGATTCCCAAAGATCTCTGGAATGGACGCTAACACAATTTCAAAAAAAAACATTTTCCATGATCTGATTATGATTAATAATAACAACTGAACATTCAAAGTAATATGTGCGTGCTTTTAATATAATATAATATGGATGGCGCTGCAGCCCGTAGAGGGCCAGCTTCTCAGCAACCACTCATGTGGAAGGGACCTAGAGTTTTATGCCGACTCCAAACGGCCAAGTTTGAGAAGCTTTTTTCTAGGCAGTTATAATCTTTGATTATAGTCAGTGACTCGAAAGAGGTGGGGCCGTGGAAAGTATTTCTTGTCGTACCAGGAATCGAACCAGGTAGATCCAAGTGCGTAGGAGTCGACGCACATACCCACAACGCCACGGGCCACCGTACGTTTAATATACAGCTATTTATTAAGTCAGTCATTGATGCATCTATCATCTAGGATTTTTTCTTTCATAATTTCGAACACTTCTTAAAGCGGTCGAAAAAAACTGTGGCCATAATGAAAAAAATAATACTTTACTGTTTTAGGAAAGCAAAGCATGATAAAACGATTAAAGTCATTGAAGACAAACTTAGAAAAATGATTAAGTCTCTGCTCCCTCGCATGTATAATGCACAAGTGGTTCAATAATTTTCGTAACTGGTAATTCAAGTGATTTTGTACGCCGTTTCGTAATAGTTGATAAGTCCTGGGCAGACGTCAGAAAAAAAGGTGCAGCAAATGCAACAGATGTAAAAGAATAAACTCTTTTGATTTTTGAAGTCGATTGACTTCATGCCCCTGTTTTTTTTTTCAAATCACCATATCACTTCTCAAAGGCTTCAACGAAAAATATTTAAAGTCCCAAAGAGTTCAAGGATACTTCAATGAATACAATATAATCCCAAAGACTTGCATTCAATTGACTTCAATCTTTAAAATGGGCCAAAGAACTGATCTAATTAAAGACTTAACAAATAATGATGATTTTAGTGCTGAAGTCTAGTTAGTTAGTTAGTCCAAAATAAAGTCAATTGAATGAAGCACAAACCATACAATTCCTTCCTTGAATTCAGTATTGCATTATCAAAAGATTCCTTTTGAAACCAAACACAAACTAAAGATTCTTATGAAAGATGAAAATTATGGAATTGATGTATGAAATTTTCCTGGTGCAGAAATATTCAGGCCAACCTGACAGGTGGCCAGCTTCCCAGGTTTCACTGTATTTCATTTTAAGGTCACTGACTTATCTAACAGCCCATGGTGGAAGGAGTATAAGGTGTGATGGACAGCTTGTCAAAACCGCCATCTTTTTGTTTTGTGACGTCACTCAGGATCCGTTTTTGACACTGGACACAAGTATTGCTTCTTAAGCCAACATCACAAATCAATTTCATATATTAAAAAATTAAGAATGAACGACAGGAATTGAGTTCCAAATTGATTCAAGATTTAAGGACTTAATTCATTTATAATTGATATTATATAGAAAAATGCAACAATGTACAGTAAAAGGTAAAAACTATAATGAGTAGGAAAATGTTGAAAACGATTTTCGTTTTTATGTGTGTGAAAATGTATATGTATTTCCGCCTTTAAGTTTCTGTTGACATACAAGTTCCGGCAATGATGTCACGCAGGACCTCAATAGAACTGTCCAACACATCTTAAATTCCTTACATCATGTAACAGCTCTCGTATGTGACTCTTAATTGGAAGGCTAGTGTAACGAATTTTGCCAGTGTTTTCCTCCAGAAAAGAAAACCTAATCACACTGGACTAAATGACTATAAAACTCTAAATTCGAAAATACGTGATGTCGGTATGCCTAGTTCCCTTTATCGTGGGGATGGATGGAGGAATCCGTGTAGAGCGTGATATTCTATAGAATGGAATGCTGCCATACACAAAAATATTGAGGTATAGGGATCCAGAATACATTGTCAAAGAAAATTAATGAAACAAATTTAGTAAGTTCAATAAATCGATTATCATCCAAAATGAAGGCTACAAACTGATGTGGATGATTATTACATTAAGTGCTTTTTAATTTGCTATCGCACCTTCGTAAATTACAAATTAATTTTAACGAATAAATGTTATTTATTTTAAAAATAAAACCGAAGTTCGAACAAGTGTTTCTATTAAATTAGACACACGACATGTTTTAACGCTTCTATATGATCGATTGTCTATGCAAATAAGAAGGTTGATTGATGTGTGCAGCAAAAACAAAAATATCATTGCGGTAACCTGCACTTACATATATGTATTTATATAATACGTTAGGCATTAATTATATGATGAAGATGGGCTCAATGACCAAAGTTCATATATTTTCAATCATTGTGTACACATGTATTGAATGTATAGGTATCTATCGATAAAATAAGTTAAATATTATGAGGAGGATTGGGTGATAAGATAAAATTCCAAAGTATTATCGGCGCAATCGAAAAGTTGGTCGTCTTAAGAGGGACGACAAATCACTGTAATGAAAATTTACTGGTCGATCGATTTTAATGATAAGACACTGAATTCTCAAAGTTTGGTTATCTAAGTAATGTTGACAATTTTAATATAAATCGATAAGAAACAAAAGAATTTGTAGCTTCTGCCTAAGACATTCATATTCTTCATGCGCAGAAATTGTATTACCAAAAATATCAAGCTACCTATATAAAAAATGGTGATATATATATGATTCTTTTAATATTTTATAATTTAATTTGTAAATTTGTATGGGAGGGACTGATTTCTCTTCTACGGCCGGATACCAATTATAACATGTTTTCACAGTGCAAATTAATCGATCGTAGTCTTTTAAATTGCAGGTATATTTTTGACACTTTTTATTTAATTAATTTAACAATGATAACAAATTTGTTAGTATAGTTCCTTTTAAAATTAAATTTTCATCTAGAAAGAGAAAACAACATAGAAAATGATTCCAAAGATAAGGGGAAATATTACTGTGGATAATATATAACCGCAAACTCTGAGGATGTGAATGTGGTCCGGGAAACAAAAATCCACTGGTTCGCCCACATCGAGCGCATGGACACCAATGCTCCAACTAAGAGAGTCTTCGAATCCAAGCCTCCTGGTTCGAGAAGGAGAGGAAGAGCGAATCGGCGGAATATAAACCAAGTTATGACGGATGGCAAACTCTATGATTTTTTCTTGTCAACTTTTGGAGTATTGACAGCAGATCGAGAAAAATGGTGCCACGAAAATGAAAGCTCAGCGTCCGGTATCTATAGATACTATAGAGCATAGGAGTCGACGACTTTCCTCACTATGCTATGGCGGTCATAATCAATTCAGACCGACCAAATGCCGTCACTAAAAAACAAAAAATATATCTAACTTTACGAGCTACTCGACGAGTGACAACTTCCACTCATTCATATCTTTCTTCAGTTTTGACATTCAGCAAATAAAAAAATAAATCAGGCAAATAGGAAAGGATATACTATGCATTTAATTTACAAATGAGTAATCAAAAAAATTCAAACCTCTCAGCAACAAATATACTACCTGATCGTACTATTCTAACTAATAGTATATATTTCAGATATACATGTCGGATCATGACAATATTTCAAAAATCAATAACTTGTTTAAAATTTAATAGAATGAAACAAATGAATTTCACATACTGCGAATACAGAGGAAATAAATGAAGAAATTGAAATTGTTACAAAAAAGAACAGTGAGATTTATAATTTATATCATTGGGTGAACGTCAGTGTGCTCCACCCATCATCAGATATGTATGTATGAAGGCATTATTACTCAACTTATACTAATCTCAACATATGTAGGTACATTTGTACTTAATTACATTGGGTGAAAGAATGTTCACTATCTCTTATTATTACACACGTATTTTGTTAACTTTAAAAACCAAATTGAAACAAGGTGAGACAATTTTAGGTGCGTCAAAAAAATTCACGTACATTCTTACGGTGTATTTGCCTAAATTGAAAACGGGACAGAGCCAAACATAAAAGAAACAAATACGCGTTCTTAAGAATTTATTTACGCCAGAAAAGGGGTGTGATAGGATAGGAATGTTTGAACATAACGGAAGCAACATGAAATTCCTTTTTATTTTATTTTTCTTGAAGTTAATTTAAGTGCAAATTTATGTACCGCCAATGGACCACCTCTTAAGTTTAACCTACATTCCGTACGTACATTTATACATATGTTTGAATGAAAAAACAAAATATTTCGACAACATGTGCCTTTCATTTAAGAGGAGTTTAAATGCATAATTGCTTGGATATACATGTATGTGTATGCATATATTAAAGGATGTACATACATGCACTTATAGCCATTCCTTAAGCCATTTATTCATTGGCCCGAATATATGCACATACGCGAAATTAAAAGTGAAGGCCTCCAGAAAAGATGCACATATCATTGAAAGATATTTGTCCTTGGTCGGCAGTAACCGTAACCGCTCGCCTGAAGAATAATGTTTACAAGTATAAGGGTAGTAGCTGGAAAACTATATTCAACTGAGAATTAGACTTCAAGGAATTCAAGATTATAAAATTCTTCAACCAATAAATAAAAATGACTTTATTTGTGTTTTAATTTATGAAGGCCAAAAAAGGCTATTTTTAGTGGAATGAAGGTATTATTATATCAACCACCATCGAATTTTAAAATCTTTGTTAGAGACAAATATGCACACAAATGCATATATAATACATGAATAACATTTTTAAATATTGTACTAACGGGAATTGAATTAATGATAACACACATTAGAAGCAAATGCGAAAATACATATTCATTCCATTTATAAACGTTCAAAGAAGAGCGGCCTTGACCTATAACACTTAGAAACAGTATTTTTTGTAAAACAGACAAATATGTATATGTATATATTTACCAGACTTGATTTCAAAATAATATTCTAACGTGGTATTATCCCTTCAGTCATTAATTTACAATGTATATCATTCAAAATAAGACGACGTGGATAATTTGGTGTACAAATAATTCAATAGAACCAAATATTATTTACATATTCATTACATTTTTACATTAAATGTTGAAATGAAGATGAGATGTGGGTAAAGAAATCCTAAATTATATGAAACATCCATTACGAGCACTACGAGTACTACGAGCAAGATGACATTTTAAATTAACATAAAAAGAATACACTCATGCGTGTTAATTTTGTGGAAATATGAAAACGGGACTTCGGAACGCTCATCTGCTCCCTGTACAGGATTTCCATACATTGATACATTTTAATAGGAGAAGGAGAGCTAAAGATGCATTTTTATTTATTGGGTTCGTAAACCAACGAAATGTAATCCACTTCAGAAACCCCTGATTAATAATGTAAAAACTTCTTCATCTATACTAAGCACACTCCATGAAGAAAATGTTGCTTTTAGTTTTAAATAACTCTATATTCCATATTCATATAATATATAAGAAAAAAGAAATAATGGTCGGGGTTTTTTCAAAATAGTACCGTAGTTTTTTCATGACAATAAATTGATGTATTCATTTTGTCCACTACTGTATGCATACATAAACTTAACCAATTTAGTATTAGTTTTGTACACTACTGTAGTTTATATACTCCAACTTAACCAATTTAGTAAGCTTAGTTTTCCTTAAAAGTTTAATTCAATTATTCAATAGTGTTGCAGAATTTGTTTAATTCAAATGTATTTAATAAGATCAAATCTATAATTACTTACCATGCCAACAAGTTTCCAAAATTTGTCGAAACAAAGATACATTTTTGATTCTTTTGCATACAGCGTTATTTTTAATTTTTCCGGTCCCCAAAATTTCCCTGTGCCTACTATCGTTATATTTTCTGTAAAAGAAAAAGATTATAGCCATTTAAATACCATTAGTATTTTTAACATTCGTAAATTATTAGTTGCTGCAAGACTGCAATATCACTTTCAGAAAGTATGTACTTGAATATAACAATCGTTTGAAAACATATATGCTTTCATATGTATACACATAATACTTACATACGTGCAGTCTTAAATGCAAATGTAATTATGTGTGTTAATGAAATGCTAAGAATAATATATCCATTTTTGTTTAGAGAATTTGCGGGAGCGGACTTTCATTTAATTTCCTCCATAATCTACGAAGATTTAAGTTTTTGTCATCCACAATGCACATCTCCCCCTCTCTCCACCCTACACACTCATCAGATTCTTAACTTCGAAATCATCGACGATGGGACTATACGACTGCAGACACAAACGTCATGTTTACACTCGTCTTGAGGTATCAATATTTGTTTTTCATTAAAACTGATCTCTTGACGGTGCTCAGAGACCACTAAGCAGTCACCACTACTGGATAGATTTATTTCTCCCCCTTCGGCTCCCCCTCCACACATTTAGAGGCCAAACACGGTGTAGGAGCTATGATGTTTTCATTTGCACTCTTCTGCTGATCTGAAATCATTCCCCCTAACGTCTTTTGTAGAAAGTCTTGATGGCCTGAGCATATTTGTTATCGCGTCGCCAATGCTCAGTCAGTCACGTCACATATACTCTTACATTTTGGTTGTGGTTGTGTAAAGGATCGCTTCATCGGAAACGAGATGGTATTGCGTAAAAATCTCGATTTTGAGTTGATGATGATGATGATGGAGGTATATTTACACTAAAAGTCACACTCACACTGCATAAGCATCTATTGAATGAAGAGATTGGAAGTGTGCTAAGTAGGAACCTGCACTCACCATAAACATACCTCTACCACCTTTTGGTTATGCGACAACGATGAATATGTATGGATGCTTATAGTTAAGGTTATTGAACTGCCTGGTAATTAAATTTATGCCTTTTTGCATACCATGCAACTTGCTGAAACCATACTCATATGGCATGGCTACAGGGATCGCATAGCAGAACAACAGTAAGTAATCATATACTATTGGGGGTGGTTGTGATTTCTTCTTCATATACACACGATAAGAAGTGTTCTATTACGGACCTTTATAAAACCTTTTCCTTTTGTTTTCGATGAGTATTGTTCGGAAGTAGAAACGTAATTTCAATAAAATATAATTTACGTATATAATATATATATATATGTACATATATAAAAATTCTTTACATAGTTTATCCATCTCAGCGTGCAAGAACACACATTTCTTCAGAAATTTTAAAATGGAGAATTTGAAAATCTGGTACTTCATCTGAATGAATAATTACTATAACTGTTTTGAATGTTAAATATAAATCGCTTTTATTAGCACTATTTACGCCTTTCCTTAAAAGAATTCGGTTTATAGTAAAAATAAAACGGATCAATTTAGCATATAACACTACACGGAATTGTCTTTTCATAACATATATTTTAAAACATTGTGTTGTCTTTGAATACATACGTGGAACAATTCTAACTGAAATGGCATCCATAGTCTTGTTGCCCTGATGTCTTCTTTTTGAAACTTTATAAATTTATTTTGTAAGCTATTTGTTGATAAATAAATAAATAAAAATATAACTGAATACAAACAGATTGTAAATAGCATTTCTTGTGTAGCATATCAACAAAATACCACGCCGCTAAAAACAGAGTAGGATTGGGATAACACATAACGTTTGCAAAACAACTTACTATCGATATACATATATATATATATATATATCGGCTTGCAAGGCTTATTGCCGTGTTATAAACTTTGAAATAAATTTCTTTGACATGCATATGCACATCAAATTAATCGGTGAAAGTTTCCATATTGCTGTTTGGATCATATAATTTGGATCAAATAGTCACAGGAATTAATTTGAAGCTAAAATATTAGTACATAATTTGTAATATTTTTATTTATGAAACTACTTGAATTCGTCATTTGTGATGTATGCATAATAAAAAATATTTGTATATAAACAAAAAATTAACTTGAATGTGTTGAAGCTCTTATGTATTATTTTAGCATATAATCATTATTTGCAATGTTATATATTTAAATGAATGTTGTTTAACGTATTTGAAAATTATTTTCTTGTACTTACAGCATATAAAAACGAGGACGTACCTTATAATACATATGTTCATCAGTTGAAGCTGTTTATGCACTTATATAGAAAATAATATACAATACAGAATATGCATGACTTAACAGTTAGCGTTACAGCGAGGACTAAATATTTCTTATCAATTATACGCTGAGTGGGGGTGGTCAATATAATAAACATAAAGGTGCCCCAATAATGGATTCTTAATCGTGCAGATCAAATTATCCAACAATTTTAATAAGCTCAGTCAAACACCAAAAACATAGATGATCTAGTGTGAAGTGTATGAAATCGACACCAGGTTACATTCTTTCACATTTTACCTTTGGTATAGTAGATACTGATTGCAATACATCATGATGCTAGAGTCATTTAAGGCCAAGCGTTATCCATATGTACACATATATATTTCTTCAAGAAATCTCTTGAAAGAGTTTGTTCATTTTATTAGTGAACACAAATTCTTAGAAACGTGACAAAACATTAATTTCTTTTACAAAGCAATGAGCTGGGAGCGCGACGTAAAGTTGGTCGCAGAGGTTGTATTTGTGAGTTAAAGGCGTTATATTTGTTCTACATATATCTGTGTTGGTTGTTGATGTCATTCTAATCGCGTTTGATAGTTTTTAAATGGAGTGAATACAACGATATGTGAACTAACATACAATAACTGAGCCATTTTTGATAACATCTGAACGCAAAATACATGATTTTGGCT
The DNA here is from genome assembly GCA_907269125.1 of Eristalis pertinax. NCBI lineage: Eukaryota > Metazoa > Arthropoda > Insecta > Diptera > Syrphidae > Eristalis > Eristalis pertinax. The sequence goes on along the minus strand of OU026146.1, from coordinate 16,244,920 downwards.
ATAAGGCAATAAGATGAAGAACATTTAATTTAGCGTTAATTGTTTGACTTCGTTACACTATATAAAATACGTTAAATAAAATTGATTATTTTATGTTTTCCAGATCTGTACGTATGTATTTATTTATTTTTTTGCACCATGCAGTGATGGTCCTTTTCTGTACATTAATGGGCGAATGGATGAACATATGTACAATAGCATACTTGGGAACGTTATGGAGCGATATGACATGTTTTTTTCAAGCTTAAGTTTTTAAGGGCCGATTTTTCAATATTCAGATTGCTAACTAATGAATAAATTTATTCCACTCGAAGACAAATTTGAAAAATATGAGTTTTACATTGCTGACCTTGCGCAATACGTTTTGTAAGGCCAATTCTCGAAGACTGACCTGTCAATTCCGAGAATGTTCTTTCGTTTTGGCTCGTCCAATGGATGGATTTATAGAGCAGTTCAACTGAATATTAAGAATTGTCCGTTCAAATCGTAAAATACCTACAGGGGAAAAATATTATTGTTCAAGTTTTCGTATGTTCAAGTTAGCAAGAGTCCAAATTATATTTCCAAAAATGACACTTCCATATGACACTTGAATTTACTGTTATCTGTTTGTCTTGCCAAATGTTCTTCAATCCACACTTTTCCGTGATCAATGCATTATATTAAAGAAAAGCATAGATAACTGCAAGAAAATGAAAATGTACCGGTGCGGTACTCTTCGGGAGATTGTTATCAAACAACACTCAAGAAAACAACCAAACCCAATGCTATTCGCTTTAATGTCCGTAGCTAATAACTTCATTATCATAAACTGGCATTAACACTCTAAGTTGTAAGTTTTTGAAGTTACGAAGAGCGATATCCTACTCCGGTTTGACCCACAGTGCCGGGGGCCGTCTATGAATTACTCGAAATGCGAATGTACGATTGCACGCCGGGATACTTCTACAAAAAACAAAATACCAAACACCATTCTAATCACAATTAGTTGTACTAACAGACACACTCAGACAATTTATTGTTGATGCATTCGCTACGATCGATATCGCAATAAATTAAGGCACTTTAGATACGCATAAGCTTTGACTGACTCAGGCAAACCGTATCGCACCTTGATTAACGTGTAGCTGAATCAGCGGTTATGGTTATGAGTAAAAGTTACTCTGGGATCCCATGCGGATGAGATAAAAGCATTCGAACAGGAGGCGTCCAAAGACCTTCTCTAAAAACTGGTTCATGATATATGTACATACAACAGAAATGTGTATATGGATACAACCGTGCATATATATGGTCAATAGTGGATTAAAACAAGATGCTTCGTGAAATTCCTAACAGAGGCTCAGGTTAATTCTTTTTCTTGATGATATTTAGTGAGAATAATAATTGCTGCATTCGTGACATCAACAACGAAACTCTCAAGAAAATATGTTCATCATCTTGGTCCTTGGATAAGCATGATCGTAATACCGAAACCAAAGGAAATGCACACTGTCTTCACCACTGGTGAAACAAAGTGATTTAAGCTAGATTTATCAAAAAGTTTTTTAGCGTATCGGTATTTATTAATCCAATAACTATAGAGCACACATGTCAAAAAAAAATCGCATGTAATTACTTGTGTGAATGTAATCATTTCACGTTGTATGCATGCAAGCCGAAAGCTGATTGGAATATTTTTATTTGGCATGCAATAATAATACAAAAAGTTTGATTTTCTCGTCAATCGAATAAAAAGAAGAAAAGTATTTAAGAGAGCCCACGGACTTAAATTGCATTACCCGTGAGACAGGTGTGCACGCACGCTCGCATGCATGAATGTGCATAAATTCCGTACTTAGAACAACATTACAAAATCATTTATCAGCTACCATTATATCTTGTTGCACCGATATGATTGTTCTACTACCATTGAGCATTTATGCTTGCGATATCCAACTAGTGAAAAGGCAAGACGCTTGAAATCATCCACATAAAAATTGATACTTGGTACTTATGTGTAAAAAAATTCAACAGTATTATACTAAAGATGAGCGTGTTTCATTCTAGTATTTATTCTTGACACATTCACATATTAATGAATTTGTAGTTATGTAGATATGTATGTACGTACGTACACTTTTCAAAAGTTATGAATCTTTATATTACAATTCATAGTAACAAATTGTATTCATAACTATGCATATGATGCAATTTTATTGCATTCTCTTTTGGAAAAATGCTGATACCCCACATAATTTATGCATAGAATTTTAATGGCTTCCAACTATTGTAATTTCTGCCCACGTTAAATTATATATCTGTAAGTCAGCAGCTTTCACTTCAAAATTATATGTACCTGCATAATCGCAGGTTAAATATGGTCAATCTCTTACATTCACTTATAGTATTACTCAAAGTTTTTGGGAGAAGGAATTGAAAATATGCTCTTGAAAGTATACACAGAGCCTAACCCTCAGTGAAAGTACACAATTAAGTCACACCTCGTCTTTCTAACTCCAAGAATAACTTAAAGAAACAAAAAAACAGTCTTAAAATATTTCCCATGTACGTTTGTGCATTTTAAATGACACATCAATTGATCAAGAGAAAGAGCACCTTTTTAAATGAAGGGAAACCCACACACTACAAATGTAGAGATTCAACCAAAAACGATTATCATTGTAATGATCATCACGAATATGATGCTCTGCTGCAGGCAGGGGCTCTCCATAGAGCAAAGCTTTCTAACCAAAGACTTGAAATTGAACTCACAATCAGTCCAAGCCATACCAATAATATTTTTAGGGTTTTCTTCTCTTATGGAATTTTTATTGCATCAATTAAGGGGTCATTTCCGACACTCTAAATAGCTACGTTTTGTATTTTGCGCCCAACTAGCGTTTCAAATCTTTTCAACAGCATGAGCAACGTTTAACATGAATCTAAATTGTTTGATTATTTACTCATCCAGTATGTCATACAAGAAATCGCCAAGGTTTGTTAATGGTCAAACCGTCATTCAATAATTTGAGTCTCAGCATCTCAATCTAGGGTAAAGTGTTAAAAGTTGGAAATAGTCGATAACACAGTAGGGAGCACTAATTTTAATAAACACCCATACAAATACATTCAAAACTTTATACACATTATGTTATGGACACACAAAAAACAAAAAAAAGTCCTAACATATTTCTGTTGGCCATCAATCTTAAGAATTCGTTGTATGCATGAATGTGCATATATTATTTAACTCCTTAAGCATAAAAAAGGGAAGAGGCCAAAACGTTTGTATCCCAAAAATCGATTTATTGGTGGTCCAGTTTGTCGGCATCTGCCTCACCTCAATCAAGATTAATCTTTTGCTAATTTAGTGAATGAAATTGATTACATTTGGGGTAACTCTATTAAAATTTAATCGTTTCAGGACAGGCAGTCAAGAGTCGGAGCTATTTAACTCCTAAAAATTGCAGTGTATTACTTAATTACGCGAATAAAATAACAAACAAAATCGAAAAACAGTCATGCAGATCAACAGATTTATGCATAAGATAATGCTTAAATAAAAATTACAAGAATGTATGTAGCTTTTGGAAGTTAATGTAACAATATATCCTTATTTAACTTATTACATATTTCAATGACAGTGATGATTTATATACAATTCCAAAATATCCTCAAATGTATGTCCAAAGAACGTATAACGTGTCCTACTGATGAAATTCCGAAGGCGGAACAAACTCATAATTAGTGATGAAAAGGTAACATTGTCCATTAACAACGATGCGGTATTGTGTTGTATATATTGTTACATACACCGATATTCATTTTACCCACTTTATTGCCGTTAAGATGGTAGCCGAAAGGTCGCAATGATGCGATGATCGTGGCGATTAGGTTTAAATGATCATGATGAAGAATGATGATAGGAGCATTGATGAGCTGATAGACAACATAACTTTCATTATAAAATCTCTCACATGTTCACATATTTATATAGATGTGTGTGTTCTCAAATAAACATACATATTATTATACATGTACATGCATATACATTTTTATACATATGTTTAGTTCTGGACTTCAAGATCAAAAGTAGAATGAGTTTTGCCCGCTTGGGTCAAAGTATGTATATTTTTCACATTTTGTATCTACTTGATAATTATATTCAAGTTTCTGAGAAATCCAACAGTTCAAAAGAGGATCAATTGATCTTGAAGAGATAATTGTTGCCGGAATGTTCACCACCGACATGCTCATGTTTACCTGTGTGGTAACTCCGTGGAACTCAAAAATTGGCGCTTAAATTTTCTCTCATTATTGTTACTTTGGGAAGCAAACACTGACCAAAAGAAATACGTTCTTGTGTGTATACATACATTTTGAACTATCGAGTGTGGGATCGAGTGTGTTTTGGGCACAATCTGAAGAAGAGATCCTTGACTTGATCAATTCTAAAGCATTGAGTATTTATTTATACTTTTTGTATCGATCGGTTTTGTCTTGCCTTTGATTTACATATGCGCATATGTATGTACAAGTAAGTATAAATTGGAAGTTATTCTATTTTGGGTGAATGTTGGTTGATAAGTTGTTTTTCTTTATTTTGTTTAGTGTTTTTGAGAAGCCTTAAGGTAACTGAAGATGGTGGAATTTCATGAGATAGTTTAAAGAGACTGAATGTGCGAAGGACACATTGTGTGTTTGTTTAGGTAGGAAGAGTAATTGATCATCAATGTCGTCCGCAGTAGTTGTTGTTACAAAAGTAGTGAGACACTTGAGTGTTACTTCAACTTCCTGCTTTTTGATAAGAGTAATTGTTTACTTACACCTGTCAAAAATTAAACTACAATTCTTTAGGAATGTATAGGTATATGAATATTTATTAATTATTTCTTTTCTGAGTGGATCTTAGAGATGTGGAAATATTCGTGTTTTTATTTATTAATGCCATTCATGCTCAACGTATAGAACAAATGTAATTGCACTTAACACTGATGACTGTTATGAAACTAAGTATTAAAATCCGAGCATTTGTCAGTGCTAACATATTTGGTACGTTACCACTATCTCATAGCGGTTACTATATTTCCACAATAGAATTGCAAAATATGACAGCTCGGAATTTAAACTATGCGTTGATCAGGATCATTATCTACCTAAATGTGTGTAATTCACATTTCTACCTGGCTATCTCCAAATGAAAATAGAAAGTCTATTGTTCGAAATCTGTGCCGAAATACGTATAATATAATCCCCTTTTCCAAAGAATGCCCTTTAATGGTTTTGGGAAACCCAATAACTTACACCTGTCTTTTACAGGAGTTTAGCACGCGCTATGTTCAATTTATTTATCCCGCAGTGTTATAACAATTAGGGTCCTATTGTTGTACAGATTAAGTGAAAAATTCAAACAGTCTTTAATTGATTTATCCAACCCTCATATCTTAACAACGATAATGTTGGAACATCTGCCGATAAAATGCGACATAGAAAGTGTGACAAATTTTCCCTCAAGGGCACTTATGCTTTTGAAAAATGTATTGTAATATTTTGTAGGCTTACTTCGAGATATATATATGTATGTGTATAAATAAATATAAGAAAATATACGTTTATATCCATACATGTGTGTGTATATACTGTTGTTTTAAGTAATCGAGCATAACTTGAATCCCCCAGATTGGTGAATATCCAACTCATAGGAAAATTACTTATTTTTAATACAACACTCGCATACATAATTGCACTCTAGCGATTGGATATGCGAATTAGGAGCTTACCCACACATCACGTTTACGTTATTGATCATGACAAGCCAATAATCAATAATCGCGTTTTTTTAGTAATGCCTGTAACTACACCCTGTAATTTACATCTGTTCTCTGGAAATCTTTTAGCAATTTTATTAGCAAATTACAGGTTTGAGTTATTGGAATGAGTTTCAAATAAAAACGATGTGGGGGAACATACAAATATACGAATATACAAATTTAAATATGCAAACATTTACAAAAGTCCATATGAATGTAACATGGTCTGCAATAATTATTTGACCAAGTGACATTGAAATAATATAAAGTAGGTTCCTTACTTTTTGCCAATATTAGATATACATTTCTGTACCTTGTAAATAATCCGCTTTGTTGAGAAATAACTGAATATGATTAAGGTACATATGTATGTATATCAGCAGATTCCTAGTTGATTTTTCTGATTCTTATTTCGAAATCACTTTTTAATGCCGATGACTTCATCTAGTTTCACGCTGCATTCCAAATGCTTTATCGGTTCTCCAAAAGCAACAACATACATATTTCATGAGCAAACGAACTTTAAATGAGCGGCACTTAAAAGAATTCAGTAAGTAAGCGGGAGAGTTTTATGATTGTGAAGCTAAATACATTTGAAAAAAAATTATAAAAGCCTACTTCATCGTGCTTTACATCAAAACATCAAAACAGAAATGCACAAATTTCTTATATGAATGTTTCTTCGTTATTTTATTTGAACGAAAGGGCACATGTGAAGCTATAAATGCATAGATTTTTATATAATTAATTTAATTTCTTTTTTCATTATGTATAAGAACTTAAGGCTAAATCGAGAAACTTCACAGATCTAAGTATAAATTTATAATATGAAATATTTAAGAATTTACAACATACGTATCATTGGAAAGTCTTTGATAGAAACGATTCCTTCTGGCGATATATGTATGGGTTTGGAGTGTGCACACTTTGACGTTATTACATAATCCTGCACTGTACATAATGCACCCGAAATCACCACCTGAAATTAAAAAAATATATATAATAAAATCATAAACCAAGTCAAAAATTAGTATAGTTTTTAATTTTTGAATTGCATGCATACGTTCATACTATTCGATTTTCACAGTATTCGATTTTGTTGCATAGTGGATAAATGATAAATGAGAGTACATAAAGAGGCAAGTAAATGAATTTCATATTAGTCATCTTTGACAAGACTTTACTCTAGCGGAAATCTATGATAAACTTGGAATGAAATTAAATGTATGTAAGAGAAATTTGCATAATAATTTCCTCTGCACTGAATTAAAGATCACTGCAATATATCAAAACTGTCTTTATTTTAATGTCAATGATGTATTCACCTCCTATTTGCCATTTATAAGATAGTAAATTATGTATGGATATGTCTTTACAAATATGCATAACAATACCCAAAAGCAATTATTTTTAATTGAAATAAAGTGTAAATTTTGCATCGATATATCTATTTGATGAGACATAAAAACACGTTGATATTTACTTTTAGTCCATAAAAGAGATTCATGTCATTCATTCCGTTTTGCTTACAAGTAATATGCCTCAGGAGAAATGCTGCTACTTCGCAGTATGTCTAAATTCAACCACTTTTTGATTCAAACAGCGCCAGTTGATGTGCAACATTCAAAGCGAGGGAGCAAATTCACGTTATTTGTTGTATTTTCAATGAAAATACTTGACATTTTAAAAATTTAATATTTATTTTGTTCCACACATATATGCAGTGTTTATACAAAATGAGATCATTTTATATGGCGTTTTGAACACTGAATCAATAAATTAAGGAATACTCATTGACATTGTACCACACAATTTCATTCAATTCAACCATTTAAGGCAAATGTTTATATATTTTAGACCAGAGTGCACCTCTAAGGAGTCAGTTAGGATTATTTTAGTAGCCAAAAACAAATATTTATATTTTTTTAATTATACATATATAATTTATTAAATGGCATAACAAATCGCAAATACTTTTTATTAACATCATTTTTTTAAATATGGCGGTAGATTAAGAAATATTAGTAATACATTCATGAATACCACACATTTTGACAAAGGAGTTGGTATCTGGCAGCAACCTCAAGCAGGCATTTTTATGGTTTATGGTTTAAATGAACCGCTTACCAAGTGCGTTCGTAATTTTAATTCTGTTCGTGAAGTAGTAGAGCTATGTGATGACAGATCAAAATGTAAGCAATCATTACCTGAATTCCGGCAAATATGATTTATTATTTATTATCTACATATTACTTAATTATTAGTATTTTCTTATTTATTTATTAGATATATTTTTTGGTATATTAATATTTATTTATTTATTATCTATGTTATTTATTTATTTATCATTATATATTTATTTCTTATTTCTTATTTATTATTTATTTAATTTGTTGCATTTAATTTATTATTCATTATTTATTTGAATATGTTAAATTAATTATACCTTTTCTTAGATATACTTAACTATTAATATTACTATATTTATGTGTTAACTCAACTGATTAAATTATGTTAAATGAACTTGTTAAATTATATTAAATCAATAATTGTAAAAGGATATAATAAGCGAAGACATAACATATCAATTATACTGTAAGATTTCTGAAATCTGTTAGAATCAAATTTGGAGATAAAAAAAGGACCATTATTATATTTCCAAACACTAATACTTTTTATATAATATTTATATAATATTATAAATGAATAAAAAATGGGCACATATATTTAGTAGAAAGACTGACTTTTGTATTTATATCTGCCGTGAATTTATATCACATTACAAATTTGTTTCAACTATTACACGAAAGTCATTTCGCAAAAAAGTGTAAACTTACATACGCATAACCAGAGTAAATATCATTTAGAAATAACTTGGCAATTTACTTTTATAAGATTAATCTACTTTTATTTATAGATCGATGCTAATATAATATATAGTACATACTTAGTCTGTGAATGTGAATATATATGTACATATACTTTTTTTCGAAATTACTGAGAAATAGTAACACGTTCGTGTAATTATTTAAATAAATTTGTATAATATATATATACCGAACAAGTGACCTTGACGACCGAATAAAAAGTAAATAAAAATTACTTCCAGAATAGAGGATATAAAAAGAAAAGTAAACCTATAATAGAAATCTTATTATTACTAGATACCCTATTCGGCATTTAAGCACGACATTGGCTTTATTGAATGTTTATGAGAAACATATAAGAACATATCTAAGCATGCATGCAATGTTATCAATGACGTTTATTCTTTTTTTTTGTTTTTCTGATTTCCCATTGTATTTTATTTTAACTTTAATACATTAAAAAAAAGTCCACGCACATTATAATCCATTAAAAATCAATTTTGTATGGAGATACAAATAAAACGGCATCGAAGATGACTTGAAATCGAGAGTAACACAATCTTCTTAACCTCAGCAGGAGATTTTAATCTGATGCAACAAATCCTTAAATATTCACAGGCTTATTAATGATTCCGAAAGATACCTTTTAGCGTTTCTTCGTGGTCACTTACAAATTTTATGTTTCGAACAAAAAACCTTTACTTTTTTATTTTCTTTCTTTGGCAGTATTACATAGTTTACAATGTTGGATTAATTTGTTGCACAGAGATGTGGTTATTAAAACCTTACTACCGAAATTGAGAAAATACTACACACAAAGAAAAGTATTCTACATTCGAATATATGCGTAACTTATGTATGTATAAGTTGAAATAAAAAAATTACAGTTCGCACTTATAATTTTTAATACGAACTTATTAAATATATGTATAAAGATGAACTCAAATAGTACTAGTCTTATTCACTATGTTAAGCGAATTGCACGAAAATGTTATTATTGGTGGAATACTTCATTTTCCTTCAATCTTACCATTAGAGATGATTGTAAGAACAGTAGTGAGGCAAGCATTTCGTTATCAGTTGTGCAATTATGAGGTATTTGGATCGTGTATGTACATGCATACAAACATATTCATCAACAAATGCAAAGAACTATAGCAATAGTAAGAAGTTGTGAATGAATTCATTTCGAATAAGTAAAAATTACCGCTGCTGATAGGAAGTACATTATATTGTACACTAAACGCACATACAGAAATACATACATACGAATATACGGCACATATTCTCTTTGTTTTTTTTTACGTTTGACTTGATTTGGCGATTCTGATACTTGTATTATTATTGCAACATTTATCTTTAAATGTTTCAGTTTGTAAATACATGTGTACACAACTTTAGTTAGTTATACATAACTGAATGTCCTTACATATGATATTTGATAAATCATTGATGAATGAATTGTGCAAATACTTTTTGGATAAAGAGTTACTTCTTTAACATGCCCAACTTGCACACAACAATTCTTTAAGAAATTTTCATTTTAGCCGACGGCATAAATGTTTCTTAGGTAGATATGTAAGTAATACGCATCTTTGGTTCAATAACTCATCCTACGTTATTAACAAGAAAAAAAACAAAGGCGCACAGACTTCTGTCAACTCGATGTCAACAAATAATGAATATACATATTATGTACATATGTAAATATACATATTAATATTTCCAATTCGATTGGTTTAAACAATTTCAGTATCCATCAAAACATCAAAACAACGAAGTAACGATTTTAACATTAATATATTAAGACGTTATTTACATACACATGGCAAAAGGTTTTCAACAGATATGAAACCCAAAACTTACAATTCTTAACACAATGCAAAATACTTTTAAGTTATTGTGCACTTACAGAGTTTCGATTTACGTGTTTACTTTCATGTAGGTATACATATTTACTTTCATGCACTCATATTAACAGATGTAATATTATGAATACAAAACTGTACTTACAATAAAAATAAGCAGTCTCAGCTGATTCGACATTCATTCGGCGATAATTATTTTGCATTATTAACCCCTTATTATAGCACTTTGAATAATCCCGGTTGAGTAACCATGTAGTGTATTCTCAGATATGCGGATATGTTTACACTCAAATTTAGTTAAACCGTAAACTAATTTTGAGCCTTATGTTCTCTTTTTTCTCAGTGCAATATTTTGTTTTGCCGTTTTTTACTTTTCATTTATTACATTGAAATGCCAGATAACACACAGAACTACAGGTCTCATCAATTATAAAATTTCGATTTCGGAAGTAGAACATTTTTTAACATAACACCACTGACCAAATTTTCAAATGAAAACAAGTCTTATTATATACATATGTACATGTGTATAAACAATTGAATTGTATTCGAATTCGAAATGCACACCGCAATAACACAAATTAAGCCACAAACGTTACAATGATTTAGTAACAAATAGGAAAGAACATTGCAATATTTGACATTATATATAAACACATCTCACTGAAGCACGGAACTTTTATTTGATATATTGCCTTTTTTTTATTTTTATATTATACATTTTTAAGCATTTCACATAAGACTTCTGTAATCAATGAAATAACATCCAATCACTTCAAAAGAACTTATAAGACTGAGTAGACTGTAGAGTACGAATACGACGAACCGTATGTTTGTCATCCATTTACGCGTGACGTTGCTGTCCTATGGTTGCTTTGCTGCTATTGGAGTTCGGTCTTCTACTGGCTGCCAGATACAACAGTGTTACCAGCGAACTGTATTGATCAACATCAGTGAATGTGAACCAAACAACTGGTCACCCTCTATCTATAACGCTGGACATTCCTCAGTCATTGACATATTTTGGGGTATTATAAAATATGTACATATTTTATTTTGATAACACCCAAACCTATACAAATAAATGCCATCAAACATGCGTTTAAAGACAGGTGATTCGCAGTTCGCACGCGACAAAGAGATGAACCTATAGTTCAACCGCATGTGTAATCAATCATGTCTTCTGTACGTTCGGATGGTGTATGGTATGGGCTATGTATTATGGATGCATATTATTTTCATTTCGAACTCGTATGAAATCAATAAGCTTGGAGTGTGGCCTGAGTTCGATATTAAGTTGCATCAAACATGTGCATCAGACATCACTATTGATGAAGTCCGTTTCAACAAATCCATTGTATGTTGTATACTGCACGAAAAGCGAATTTCGATTGAGTGAGTGGAGTAAATTGCAATAGAGATGTGCAATTTGTTCTGCTAGTTCTAATTAGCACACCAATAGTATAGGATTTTTATAATTGCTTAAGTTGCACATATGATTTGATTTTTACCATAATTTGGGTAATAAAACAACGCTCAACAAATTGTTTTGTGCGAAATAAGACTACGTTAAACTAGTGTTTTGACTTATGTGAAACATATAAGTACCTAGTTTTGTGTGCGCAGACAGTTAACAGTGAGTCAATAAACTAAATAAAACTGTGTATTCAAGCATTAATTCAAAATGTACATGATTATTAAAACCAAAATAAAATTAGAAAATAGATAAATTGGATTGGTTCTGTGCAAATTTATTTTTATCACTAATCATGTTCTGCATTATCGTTTTCAATACGGTTACTAGGCACGACTAAGTGATTACAAATAAGGTGCTCTCACGTTTAACTCATATCCCGATATAGAGGACTTCAAAGAAAATGTGCAAATATTTAAGCAATACAAATCTCGATTTGTCTTCCCTTTTTTCTCCGGTCCGTTAATGATACTGAGCCTAACAGACACAATCTCGTATTTTTAATTTAAGGTGTTTAACAAGAAATAATTGTGCAAAGATGTATGTTCCCTGTAATGAATTTTACTGCGTGTAATGTTTATCATAAAAACAAGTAAAAGTAAAAATTGCGCCCTTGTTATTTTGAGTAAGCTTAGTGCATGGATACTAAGAGATTTACATTTATGGATAACATCATTGACATGCGCCATCTCAGTCGCCTAGCAACTAAGTAGCATTTTTCCTGCACTTATCCTGCTGCGCTCTTCCAGCCCTCAAGTCAAGAACGCTGCTCAAATTTGCACGAACCTGACAAACATTTTCAATATTAAGTTAAAAAAGTTAGTTTGTTTTTTTAGAAGCGGATAACTTTTAATTCAATTAATACACAGAAAAATGATCTTAATATTAATGAAATTGAATTTATTTCATAAATTGTTTGTCATTAATGCTTTAATATGATTTTAGGCATGAAATATACATAAATATGGATGTATGTACATATATGTTGTACATATACATATGTATGCAATTCTATAATTGAACTGGTCAAAGAAGATGAATTTGACGATGACAAATAGACAAGATTTTACAGCAATGGCACAACATGAGCTTTATTAAATGGGACACTACAGGAGATACTTGTTAAGTTTTGGACCCAAGTTGTGAAATATAAAAATGCTGCAGGTATAAATAATTTTCAATTTAATTGAATTTGCATCACTCTGCTATCTTCCTTCCCCATTTTAAAGGCCAAATCGCAATAGCGCGTTCGACGCTTAGGCACTTAGGAGCTTAGGCGTTGGTACGCGTTTGAGTTTACGATAATGTTATGTCAAAACGCGATACACTCAGATTTAAATATCGAAATAGAAGGCGCGCGTTTAACACTTCAAATGTTCTGAAATACATTTTACAAGAAAAAAATATGCAATTATTACGAATAAAATCCCTGAATAATATGAATTAATTACTCAAATAGTTAAGTTATCAAGTACACAAATAGTTATTCAACCCGCCCAAAATTAAAGGTCATGAGTGAATAAAAAAAATCACCCGGGTGAGTAGAGAGTAGATCCGCCTAGAACTTCGTGCTCTGGCTTACGATATTACGGTCTGTGAAGCTTCAACGGCCGACCGCTGTATTTTGATTTATTCAATGTATTTACGTGTATCCTACTAAAAATATCAAAGCCCAAAAAGCAGTCAAAAACAAATTTACGAACCGGCTTTCAACGCTGACTTTAAATCCAATAATAACAATAAAAAAAAAATTAAAAGTGAACAGGAGCTGCTGCAACTATGACGAAAAAATCGCACACTGATTCAAAAACTATAACCGACTATAGGCAGCCAAAAAATAGAAGAATTTGTCTTTGCGTTGGAAAGTAATTTGTAACTTCTATCTTTTTCCTTTTGTTTTCTTTACTTGAATTTCGTTTATTTTTATCGTGAATTTGTTCATTGTTTGAATTTTTTTCATTTCTCTTATTCAATAATAAATAACTTTTAGATATAAATGTATATTTTTTTAAAGATATTTTTGCGATTTCTACCGGATTTTTGCAACACAGAAACTAACATTTCCAGCTGATATTAGGTTGTGGTCTAGAGGATATTTTTTTGTCTTAGCTCTAACACTGGTTCCACAGCAATACTCTCTCTGTCCCATGCCGATCAACGATATGTTCGTTGAATTAACACAACTGATCGACGATTTTCAATATACATCGTCAATATTTCAGAGCGTTGTTTCGGTGTGAAGCGATTGATGGTTGAAATTGTATTGAAACTCAATAACATGTTTACCCAAGTCAGTCGATTGAAAAAACAACGTTATTCAGTGCTTATATACCGACATAAAAGACTGTTGGCATATTGCCACCTCTAGGCTCGTCTGACCATTGTGTCGTATCATCTAAATTCTCGTTATTAGTGCATTTTATAGTTTTATTAGTGAACTCCACAAACGACATCACAGTGGAGATCTGTCGTAGAATCGCCCTTGGCAACCGGTGCTACTTCGGTTTGTCAAAACAACTAGGCTCAAAACTCCTGACTCGAAGGACCAAAATCATGCTCTACAAAACTCTTATTTTGCCAGTCCTGCTCTATGGAGCCGAAAGCTGGACGCTAAGCAAAACTGCAGAGTTGATTCTTGGTACCTTCGAAAGAAACGTTCTACGTCGGATATATGGACCCGTCTCCGAGGAAAGCGAATGGAGGTGAAGACATAACCGCGAACCGCGTGGATGTAGTGCGGAAGACAAAAATCCGTCGACTGCACTGGTTCGGCCACATTGAGCGCATGGACAACAACGCTCCAGCAAAGAGGGTCTTTGAATCCGAGCCTATTGGTTCGAGAAGGAGAGGAAGACCGACTCTCCGGTATAAAGACCAAGTAATCGCGGATGCAAGACAGCTTGGCCTTGATGACTGGAAGCAGCGTGCCCAGGTCCTTCAGCGATGGAAGGCAGCAATTGCTCAGGCTCGGAACCTCCATGGGTCGCCGGCCTGATAATTAAGTATAGTTTTATTGGTATATTTTTATAGTATATACATAGTATTAATACACAATTATTAGTACACGGTTGGAGAACAAATTCCAGTAAGGTTGTACGTGAAACTCAACAACTTCTATATGAATTTTAACTTGTCACTATGCTGCTTCAAAAACTAATTGCTGTCTGCCGTCACTTAAGGGAACCCCTAATAATCAGCCATTATCCATTTATGAAGCTGGATGGCGCATTCTGGTGAGTGCCTGCCCTTGGTAAGATCGGCCACCTGTTCGAATCTCAGTGAAAGCAAAGTTAATACGCTTTATTCGATTTTCAAATCTGGTCCAGTCACCATTTGCCGTTGGAATCAACTGAAATTTACGGCATTATCGCTGGATTTATATATACATAAGACAAATATGGAGTATTGCACCACCTAGCCTAGCACCATCCATATTATTATTATTATTCAAAAACAAAAAACAAAACCGAGATGACTTTGGGGAATGGTAGAAGTTAACACGAGATATAAAACTAACGACCTTTACCAATTGTTTTATATTACTTAAATAATTCGAAAACCACGTCAGCATAGGAGAGCTATGATGTATGTATGTACATCGCCCAGCAGAGCAATGTTTGCGATTGAAGCCGGCATGTCAAATTCATTCCAATATGCGGGCCAAATTTTTCGAAAATTGTCCAAATCCTCTTGCATCTAAAATTTTGCGTAAATAACATACAACTCAGAATTAAGAAATTATTTGTTTGATTTGAAACGTTACTTATTATTCACTTTAAAGTTTTTTTGTAATCGAAAAAAAATGTGTTGAGAGCCGCAAATAATCATGCCGAGAGTTTGACATCCTTGGTGGAGAGTATCAACTTTGCTAATTACGGGAAATAGTTTCTTTAACCGCGAAAAAAGCTTATCCGATAGTTCTTAACTTTCTGAATTAAATATTGGAGTAATAATATTTCCATTCATTGAGTAATTCTTCAGTGACAATGCGATTGATTGAAAATAAATTAAAGCGGGTGAAAGATGGAAGACAAACATTTAGCTTGTACCGAGTAGTGGGAACTCCTACCCTAATGTTCCGTTACCAATTAGGCTAAATCGAATAGTCGGCAGATTTGGTTGCGCTATACAAAAACCACAAATGATTCCCTACCCTAAGCACACTCTTCTGTTAAAATGTTAATTTTTGGTGGAAACGTAATCAATTTGCTTAGGTACAAAGATACGCGCTCTCGCGGTTTATAGCGAAAGAGAAGCATCATTGGACCAACATATTTAGCTGATCGCGACTCTATACTCCATTACTTGTGTCTAGATTGCAAGACTTGTTGCTTTCAACAAGTTGAAAAGGTGTAAGGAACAATTGCTCTTTATCCGTATTAATTCTGGCTTGAACATTTTATAAAATTATTAATTATGAAAGATTCGAATGTGCCACAAACACACGAGAAATATGCACAAATAAAGGTTTGTTTATTATATTCTTTTTAATATGCTGTTATACTTTTTATTATATGCTTTCAAACCAACTAACACTGTCCCAAAAATCATAATAAATATCAATCATGATACTTGTTATATCTCTTCAAATGCAACTTGTTTCAGTTGATGTATTAATTCAAAAAATAGTCAATGATAGAGCTGTTAGTCTCTGATTATCATAACATCTGTCCTCTTGTGAGGGTGAGTGACACATATAGAGTTTCCATTTATTGATTTAAATCATAGGTTAATTTGATACTTATAACAGTTTCGCGCTCGAAATCTGGACATAAGGCCAGTATCATATCTCCGCGAAACGGAGATTCGTGATTGCTAGACGCAAAGTTCGTGAGACTGGTAAGCTAGTGGACAACACTCATGGTCCCCGTCGTCGTACGGTGAGCACAGAAGATAATGTGGCTGCTCTGACCTTTTTCGAAAATTAGGCTGGGAACAACGTTTCGGTCAAAGGTAGGCGTTACAAAACCATGTTAACCGACTTTTTTTTTACTAAAATTGAAGACATGGATTTGCACGGTTCATGAAGGATGGCCCGCCATGCCACAATCGATCTATTGCGCACCAAAATTTTCAAATCAAAGAAACCTGTCTTTGGCCCTCCTTGTATTCTTAGACTTAATGGATACGGATTATTAACTCTTTCAGCTTATAGTGGTTTGTTTCGGTGAACTATAACAACAGTAACTGGAATAATGGTTACACCTATCAGTAAATGTCGCAAAATCAGACTATACTGATTAACCTTAAGTTGGCAGTGTTCTCATCCACTTTCTATCAATTTCGTTGTCTCTTCCTGTAACAACAGACAGTTTACTACATTTGTCTCTAACTCAATTCCTCTGCCTTCGACAAAATGATCACCATTTTACCTTATTGTGATTGGTATTCCAACGATAATAAATTCTGCAGGTCTATGATTTGACAAAAAGAAAAAAACTGAAAGATTCAGATGTTACCAGGTGATCCAGGTGACTAAATATTGGATTAAATTCCAAGCGAAATATATTTTTCCTAGATTAGAAGAATGAAAAATACTTTGTGTTTTTAGTACGGAAATAGGTTCACCATAATTGAAGAATTGCTTTGGTTTGAAATCAGACAAAAATATTTAAGACTTCAACACGATGACTGAATCACTTACTTCTATGAAAGATGTATATATGTATCTGCCACGAAATTTCTGAATCTACCTAATAGATTTGAGTGTACTTTTCTCCTATACAGATTTTTTCTCCTGCGGAGTTATTTCTACATCACATGGGCGGGCGCAGAAAGGCGAGCATGGGTCAGCTAGTAATTAATACAAGAAATACTGTTGATTCTCCAGCATTAAATGAAAAATACGAGCAAATGCAACAGCAAGCAAATTATCCAACATGTCAACCTCAAGGACAAACCTCTCAGTGAAAATTCTATAAAACGAGATTAAAAACATACTATGTAAAGGAACAATATATGTCTTCATGTTTATCTACAATCGTGTCTACAAAGAGTGTTTCAAGACATTTTTTTCATTCAGGGCGGATGATTTCGATGACACTATATTGTCTTATTAGCGAATTCGAGGGTGACATAACCAACCTGCATGAATTCTTATCCAATGTATGTTAATCATGGTCACAAATGGTTCCGCCAATGCTCTAAAGTCTACATTATATGCATTGAAAGCTTAATGTCAGTTTTCATAATACGAACAGAACCAGCAACAAAGCAACATAAAACTACAACAAAGAGGATGCACCAATATGTCATCAGATATAATGTGCCACAAATATAATACATAACAAGCAATAACATATACATATTTATAGCAAGCCAGGTGATCTTATTACTTGAAGAGTCAGTGTCTCGTGGGTTTCCGGTCATATTGAACGACTCAAATTCTGAGAATCTGTTTTACAAACCGTGAATGTAGTTTAAAAAAAAATTGTAATCATTAATATAAAATCAAATCGAAATAGAATGAACAAATACCAACATTCAAACCGAATTATAATACATGCGAAATACTGAAACGCCTTCTGAAGGCATTTTATGTTTTAGGTATCATTTAAGTAGTATGAGTAATCTATGATTGGAGGAAGTGGAGATTGCGGCAGATTTTGGGGCTTGGACAAAAGACTGATTTCACTAATATACTCAATTATTATTCACTAGGTTGCTTATCTGGCACGGAATGGTCCTATAATTTACTATGTTGTTAGAAAACCGACAGCTGAACATACCATCTGGATATACCCATTAAAAGGTGAAATGATGTGAGATACTGTGTAAACGGATTGATTGATGATTGATTAAATTTGTCAAACTTAGACTAACCAACTATGTAGAGATGTTTATTGTTAAATTATTGTTTTACTTGAAGTTGAGCAGTTTTAGGAAAAGTTGAAGGAATATTTTATTAGTTAAATGTGTTTTCAGGGATTGAATTTGGCATCCCCGGCATAGGACTCGACGCACCAACCTACTATGTCAACGTTCCCACCTTCACCCACTTGTGATAGAACAATATCGCGTGCGACACGAGTGATTGCTGTAGAAGCTAGGCCCAGTCCACATCGGACTGTCACGCCAACCATATTGTTATTTTTATTATTATTATTATTGGTAATAAGATATAAGTTGAAATGATGTGGCCATATAGGATTCCCTTCAACTCATCCTATGAGAGCGAAAATGTTTTGTTTGCTACATTAAATATTATAAGAAGGTTTTTTTCTGATTAAATAAAATTTTGAAAAACGAAAGAAACAATGAAAACATATATAAATTAAGTTCTCAATGTTAATATTTAGTTAAATTTATGGACATTAAATGATGAAGTGTATTACTTTGCAAGTTCACAAAATACGATTACAAATACAATTTTTGTATTTTAATAGATGAAACTCTTTATGTGCAGTTTTGTGAAACACTTTCAAGCTCTCTGAAAGTGAATGGCGAAAGAGGTGAAACCCACGTCCATCGCATTTGTAATTTGTCTGTAGCCTTTTTAGATTGCGATTATGCTGCTCAAAATAGAATATATAAATAAAAGACAATGACTGAGATACAAGTCATAGCCCACATATATATTTCTTGCAATTTCAAAAATTTATTTATATTGAATTTTAAAAAATATGAATAAAATAAAAATAAAAATTTTACACGTCTTTTTTTTATTGCTTCATTAATATATGTATATATAATTAAATAAATTAAAATATATTTTAATACATAAGAAAAGGTACGAATGAATTAGTGTAAGCATTGCAAAAAGCACTATTTTTATGACACTTCTGATATGAAAATACTAGCTTCAGTTTGGAAAATCGATCCAAATCAATCAACCCAAAAAATGTGCACACTGTGAAGGAACTGTCGGAAACAATGCCGTAAAATAAAACGGATGTAATAATTTATAAATGAATGAACAAGTATTAGTTGTGTACTTCGTCAGGTCTCGAGAAATATACAGTGGACTTCCCCTAAGTCGAATTCTCACGGGATTGAGGGAAATGCCAAAGTAGTATGATTTAAGGAGAATTTGGACTTAGTTAGAGTCCACTGTATTTGGATATCACGCTCGTATTTATTGTTCACAGTAAATACTACGTCAAAAAATTGTAATAGCTACCAGAGTGCGAGAGATTTAATAAATGTCATTGACTCTCAACTACAATGACTTACTAACCCACTGCATACAATACGGAACGCTCAGAGTGGCGAGCAACACTACCATGTTGGCCATAAACATCTTTATACCCCACAAAATGTCAAACCAGGTGATTTGCCTTCTTTGAACTAGAACTGCAATACCTGCAAGTCGGTATTACAAAACATCTACTGAAGTTTGAAAGGCTTGTCCGCATAAACTGTAGATGGTCTACTGGCAAAGGATGTCTAACTACGAAAGAATTATGACCTATTTATATCTTTAATCAGGTGTAGCAATCTTGTGAACATAACTTGAGGACAAGATCAGAATTGGAAATGAAAATTTAAAAAAAAGGCAGAACACAAAAAAGTCAGCTACTACCTAAATCATAATGGTTGATTAGGCGCCTTTTTTACATTAGATGTATCTAGATGTATCGTAATCGTAACTTCACCGTACATAATTATTATTGACAACTACTTACTACTTGTATAGTCATTCAATTCGTTTTTTAATATTTCACATTACAGTCTCAAACAGATATGCCATCCTTGGATGTACATGCTTAGTTTAATGTTCATCATTTTACATTTTTTATAAATTGCTGAATGTTCAAAAATTGCTAAGACACTACAAAAATGGTGATTCAGAAGACTTTGACGACTTTCGGCGTTTTTGGTGATGTGAACTTCCCGCCAAAATCTTGTCTATGCCCACAATCCGCAAACTTTGACGCTTTGATGAAAACAATTCTGGCTTGACTCAGAATCGAGTCTCCAGTGGAGGATTTTTTAAATGATGTTATATTACATTCATAATGTAAAATAGTTCCAAATAATATTGAAGCATAAATAATAAAAGAATTGTGTTTTATTTAAGAATATTGTCGTGACCACACGATGAAATACAAATGCTTATTACTACTCACCTGCTACCACAGTATGTCAATTTTTATGTAGTATGTTTAATTTACGTATTACAATATTGTTCACCCATATATCATCACCAGATAATAATAGAGAAAGCTGGTATTTCCATAAAGGTCAAAAATATTCATCTGGATCTTAATGTCAAAAAAGGTTTAAATAAGTTTTAACGTCCCATTGAAGTTGATAACCATGAGTTAAAATACTTAAAAATTGGGGCTTACGCCAAATCTGGTAAGATTGTTATCAATTATTTATCATACGATTGAGCAGGGTAGGTACTACAGGTATGGTTGTGTATATGTGAACATATGTTATTGTCATAAATAATATCTTTTCGATAAAAGTTGTTATTATTAAAATATGATGTCAGATGGTGATTTTAATAAAAAAATATATATTTTTAATAATGAAATTTAAATCGAAATGACTTGACACATTGTATCCCTTTTGCCTAATTTAAACAAATGTGTTCTAACGACTTATTTATCTATAAATAAATTCAGAAATTGATTTTAAGAATTAAAACATTTAATACGATTATAAAGTTGATAAGTAAAATTTTGTACGAAACTTGTTGCGGAAATTGGCTTGAAGAATTTTGTATGCATGTGGGCACGTATCCACTGGCCTTGTTTAAATTTATTGTACTTTATCTGGTACTTCATCTTGGTTGAGAGTGTAGTTGAATGATGTTCCTGTTAACTTCCTTCGAGTTAACCTCCTTGTCATTTACAAACAGTAGTTGGTACGAGTAGTTTATTAATGAGCAATATGTTCATAAGCGTCAACAGAAAAAAATTACTAGAGAGACTGTATCAAAGAATGATGATTGATTTTTGTTCATAGATTTTGTGTGATCCTTTACCGCTATGATATAGTGATATACAATAAGTAATTAGGCGTAGACTTTAAGGGAAAAACAAAAAACTTATTGAATATCGTGTACTATAAAGCAGCGTTAATACACTAATACCTGCTAGTGACCTTAGATTTAAGAATTCTGTTTATTTAAAAATAATTTCAGAACGAAAGAAGATATATCTCATGGCAATGTATGACCGATTCTTATATGGGTGTCCTCTTGAAAGGAAAGCATCCCACTGTCTTGTAAAACGACCAAAAGTATGGAGACACCATATCTCTTTTTAAAGTGTTGCAAAATTATCTTTGAGTTAATCTTGGATATTTCAAAAAACACAAAAACTCAAGCACGGACCAACTTTTAAAGTTTAAGTAGCGAAACGGAGGTGTCCATTAATCTGGAATCATTTATGACTTTCTTGGAGTTTAATTCATTAGTAGCAGACCAAAAGAATGATTAAATAACATTTGGGGATGATATGTTGTGGCTGATTATTGTCATAAGGGGTTAGTGCTGCCGATTAAGGCATGTTGAGTTATTGTATGTATGGTTTTTAATGTGTTGGTTTTAGTAAACAGTGCATGCATTTGATATTATTTTAAAGTAAGATACCACAAGAAATATGATTATGCATTTCTGTGATAGGCTAGGCTACAAAGGGTAGCACATTTAGACCAAACAAATAAAGGGTGATTTTTTAATAGCTATAGGAAAGTTTTTCAAAAAAAAACACATAAAATTCGGAAAAAATGCATGAAATCTTTATTTGAATCGATAGTATGGTCCATATAATTTAATGTTTGAAGATTATTTCATGCAAATGTTGGCCTTGACTGCGCCTCAAATGGTCCATCCGCTTAGTCCAATTTTGGCATACTCTTTCCAACATTTCGGCCGGTATCTCACGAATAAATGCTTCAATGTTGCCTTCCAATGCGTCAATTGAAGCGGGCTTGTCTGTATAGACATGAGCTTTAACATAGCCCCACAAAAAATAGTCTAAAGGCGTTAAATCGCACGATCTAGGCGGCCAATTGACCGGTCCCGAACGTGAAATAAAATGTTCACCGAATTCGCCCCTCAATAAGTCCATTGTTGCGTGTGCTGTGTGACATGTGGCACCGTCTTGTTGAAACCACATGTCATGCAAGTCAAGCTCTTGCATTTTGGGCAATCATCTCCTCAAATGGGCCAGAGTGAATCAAGAAGTCAAAAGTAGTTTTCGAGTGTTTGTCATGCAAACGCATATAGCTTAAAGTGCTTAAAAGTTTCAGATATTAATGTGGTTCGTTTCCATGAGAATTTATGTGTTAATTTGGTGTTGAGATTACAGAAATAATTTGCCTAGGATTGATTTTCACTTGATTTTCACATATTTTGTATATTAAATCCAATTTCATGGCATTAGTGGTGAAGGTTTTTGGTAGTATATTCACATTTACTTGTTTATTAATTACCTGTTTATTTTCAAGTACAGAAGCAACTTGGACAATGGGAAACAGATATGTTTATCTAATTGCGATTAGAAAATTAACCGGTAAATGCTTTACTTTACGAAAATGATAGTGTGGTCAAAGTCAAAAAATATCACCAAATTTTTTAGTGAACCGTGCAGAAATAAAATTTGCACGCTTTGCTCAAATATTTCCATAGGAAAACATCTCAAATTAATAAACTCAGTTCGCAATTCGTACGAAATCAATTGAGCAAAACGTGCAGAAATAAATTATGTACGTACGAGATTTCCTCCATTACCACTTTGCCATATGGATACAAATAATTCCACCTAGCCTGTACACTATAATATCTCGCACAAGCACCAAAAAGTGAGTAAAGGAAAACGTGAAAAAACTCAGTTCTCAATTCATATGGAAATTTGAGTGAAACGTGCAGAATTTATTTCTGCAGGAACCTGTGCTAGTTCGGTTTGTCAAAAGAACTGGGCTCAAAACTCCTGACTCGAAGGACCAAAACCATGCTCTACAAAACTCTTATTCTACCAGTCCTGCTCTATGGAGCCGAAAGCTGGACGCTAAGCAAAACTCCAGAGTTGATTCTTGGTACCTTTGAAAGAAAAATTCTACGTCGAATACATGGTCCCGTCTGCGAGGAAGGCGAATGGAGGAGTAGACATAACCGCGGACTCTACAAGCTGTACCAGGATCTGGATATAGTTAGGAAGGCAAAAATCCGTCGACTGCACTCGCTCTCGCGCTTGGACAACAATGCTCCAGCAAAGAGGGTCTTCGAATACGAGAATCTCCGGTATAAAGACCGGATGAGTAAGTATGTCAAATTGTAAGACATAAAAGATTGACATACTTTGGACGTACACTTATCAATTAGCTGAATGAAATAACAAAGTGTACAGTGCTACCAATAACAAAATTCGAATATATTTAACAAATATATACACAAAAAAAACATTTGGCATACAACAAGGAAATATACTAATGTTTAAACTAAATTGTTTGTGTTATATCTTGTGACTGTATTTTATTAAACATTCACAATATTTTAATTATTTATTAAAGATTAAATAAAATAAATTAAAAAATTAATAAAAAGTTAATGAAAATTTTGCAATGTATTGCGCTTTTTGTTGGCGTCGGAACATAATGGGGTGGTAAGCTCTAAGGCTGTTTTATATTACAATACATATTTAAATATTTCATGCTTCGTTCCGGTTGTGTATAAAATATTTCGACAGCTATTTAATCATTTAAAATTTAACAGAAAAATAAACAGAAAACAAATAAAACCAGTGGTCATTGTGATTGAAAAAACATGCATCTATATTTTCAGTAAGAAATAAATTGTCTCTATATGCTCCTCACGTTAAATCCCCTATGCTATGGAATCACCAAATTCACTAGATTTTAGTTATATATCAACATACATTTCCACCAATAAATACACATAAACACTATTTTAGCGCTATAGTAGCCTTTTCGTGAATATGAATTCCTCTCTTACTGTATTTTATATAACTAAGCAATAAATTCAATATTCCTATCCGTGTTAATAAGTTCAAGACAGTAGCAATTATTTAATCGAAACACGATTAAGTAAAGCTCATGCTTGAAATAAAACAGACTTATATATTATATATGTACCCTATAACTATTCGACAAGCTAACAAAAAAAAATTTATTTGTTTTTTTCAGGTCGGAAATCGTGTTCGATTACTTCCGCAGCCCGGTTGACCGAAATGTTTGCATGAAAACATACAAATTTCTACCCATATCATTACAAACTTACTCCGCAGCACCATTCAAAAGGTAAATAAAATAAAATACACATTTTCAAAGAGACATTTAATGTAGTATCTCATATCGATGACCATAATAAAATAGTAAAAGGAACATGCAGAGAAGTACAAAAAACATAATTTTCAAATTACAAACGGCTTGTAACCAAAAATTTTTGGTGTTGTGTTTATACTATGTGAAGCTGTGTTTCTCATTGGGTACTCAAGCTACTCAAAGTTACAAAACGAAGATAAACATTTGATTTTTGTTAACAGGATGACCAAATTAGATCAATTGCCAATAGTTGCATTTGGTTATTTGTATATTACATATGTATAATGTTAATTAACAAATCGTTTATGCATGTATTGTATGAATTATATTCCAATTAATTGAATTGGTAGGAACACATTTGAGTACGTATTCGCAGTCTGTTAGGAACTTGCAAACTGTGGACATATTAGAAGCTTATATAGGAATTTAAATTGATACTCATATTAAGTATATATGGTCGAGAGAATTTACTGATGTACATTCAAATGAATATATTATAATGCGTTAATGTTAATATAAATGTTTATATTTTCGTGTAAGAATGAAAGTATATAATATGAAGGTATATTGTTTCAGTTTGGTTTGTGGTATAAAAAGTATGTTTTATGTTTTATTGTTTGTTACTTTAAGTTAACAGACTGATGGGAATCCGAGCCGTTCCTTCTTGACTAGCGTGTGTTATTTGTGGTTTCTTTAGTGACATTATCTTCGCCGACAATAGATTCTTTGACCGTGTGTGCGGTTTTATTCTTTTCAGTCTCTGTGGATGGTAAATAAATACATTCACCTACAATACAAACGGAGTTCTGAAACAAGAACACAACAATAACGATGACAGTGTTACCACTCTCATAATTTACATACATATAGTCCGTCATTCGCATCTAGTTAATGTGCAAAGGGTGAGTAGAACTACACAAAGCAGTAATTTTAGTAGCCTATAACAACGAATAGGAGCGGATATCAATGCGGTTAACCAACGGCTACTTTTATTTTTTTAAGTTAAGCATGTAACACATATTATAGACATTGTGCATCCATACAAATAAATGTATTTTGACATGTTAAATAAAATTGTGTATATAGCCACGTTTTGTTTACGTAGAAATTAGCTAAGCTAACGGCAGGTAACGTGAAATACAAATAATACTTAAAACATATTTAATCCGAAAAATAAGTAAATTTTGGATGTCCAGAATAATGCTACCCTCTAGTTAAGATTTATGTAAACTCTTAAATCCATGAACACTGAATGTATAACAGACACATTTGTACTAGAGAAGTTGGACCAGATTTAACCTCTAATAAGATAAGATGAAAATATAATCATACCCTATTTCAACAGGCTGACAATGACGCTTTCGTTAAGTTTGAAGGTCTTTATTACACTCACTGTACTAAACGAAAACTACCCTTCCAACGGTGCCATTTCGGCTTAAACATACGACTTTGCCACTATTAACCCAGACTAGCATCTGGGGTTTGCTGAGGTCCCCCTAGCTCGATGATGAACTCGCTTTAATAGATTGCTACTTCCAGTGATTTAAAATAATAGTGAAGTAACTGCGAATTTTGAAATCTGGCCAAATCCAATGGTGGTACTAAGGCCGACGTTCATACTTCTTTATGTTGAATAGAGCTAGGGATATTGAAATGGATAAGTTGACAATGTGGCCAGATTGGGATCAAGATTCTTCCCGCTGAACACTGTAAAGACAGAATCCTAATCCAAATGTCTTGATTCAGACATTTACTGCCAACGATTGGACGATGGACCGTCTGAGGGAAGCAATGACCCAGACGTGTACAGCTTTGACCAATAGGAAAGGAACTGTTTTCCAGCAGGACAACGCCAGGCTACACCAATCGTGCGTGACTAGCAAGATACTCCTAGATTTTCGTGGGGATGTTCTTATGCATCGTATAGTCCGGACATTACACCAAGTGATTATCATGAGTAGTCGTCAATCACTTCTACTGAAGATGAGTGTTTATTAATTCAACATCACTAACAGAGAGTTCCGTAGAAAAATTCTCTGTAATAGCTGTCATTGATTTACCGGAACCTGAAATAAATAAGTAACTGAAAAAAGCATTACGATGAAAACCGATAATGAAATAAACTTATTTAGAATCTCAACCACAGACAGCAATCTATGCAAATGTTTATAGGTGTACCGCGCAAAACTGTGGTACGCAAACAATACATCAGACTATTATAATTTATAAAGTCTAGTGGAAGTCTTCTACAATAGAAGTTAGGCCCAGGCTGTAGAACACTTCCACATATGTAGCTGGCTCTACATATTGGACAAAACCACTTATGTAACTTAGAGAACACGTTAGTAAAAAGGAAACGTCTGCCAATATTGCCTAAGAAGTAAGATAATAAGAGCACGACTAATGAGAGTGGGATCCGTGATAGCCAAACTAATTGCAATCACTTCAAATACGGTTGCAAAGAAAATATTATTTTTAATGTGTGTCTGAAACACTGAAAAGTAACACTCAAAAAAATGTATTGAATCCGCATATACCGCAATCATAGACGTGAATTATCAAAAAATGAAAGAAATTAAAACAGTAGACAGTAACGAAGACAACAAAGAACATATGGCAACTACCGCGAGTCATCACACGTAGGACTTATTCGAACTATTTGTGTAGTAAATATAAAAAGGAGATGTACATAAGACTTAAAACTACAAGACCTAGATGCTTCCGCTTCATACTCGGTCTGTAAAACCATGAAATCCAAACGACTGGAACAAAAATCTTCAAACTAAATTAATCTTCTTGATATGGTTTGAAATGTAAGCTATGTCAGTTTCATCCGAAAAACGTTTATACGAGTGAATATGAACATATAATTCCACAATTCCAAAGAATTCAAGGAAATCATTGCCGAAGTCCAGTAAGGTCCTTGGACCCTTAATATTATTGCACACTCGGGAAGTACACTAAACTGATGGCACATTAGTGACACCGACGCAACTACGTTCGCAACTATTAAGTCTGCGACTGAACTACACATTGCCCCCCCCCCCCCCCCCTCCCCTTGCAATGTTGGCTTGTTTTTTTCAACGAAATTTACCCATTACTATTTTGCTATTTGTATACTATTAGAGAGCCAGAATGGCCGGATTCAAAGTCTCTTAAGATTATGCGGTGGTAGTCGACAGTAGACAATATTTCAATTGTAGTTAAAATGGGGAGCTAATGAAATATTCTCCCTAACACACAAAGGTATTGGAATTATTTGCACATTTACATTCTAAATTGGTATTTTTATGACCATCACAGGTTATTTGCCATTTGTATGTTAGCAAGATTGTCAAGTTGAGAGATTGTGGTGAATAGTGTACATATTGAGATGATACTATTCATATGTGTATGTACATTGACTTTTCCGACTTTGAACACATTCAAAAAATTTATCAGATAATAAACAATTAACGTATTTAATTGCAAATGAGGATAAAAATAATTCAGCAGATGAATCGATTAAGCATATACATATGTATGTATATATTCGAAAATGTAAATATTTACATCGGCCAATTGTCAAGACGCTTGCAAATTTATATTAAAAGAAAAGTTGTTCCTAATGGATTGCCATAAGCCACCTTTTCATTGCGCACACGACAACGGAAGGAGCAGCGCTACAATCTCAATTGGTGTTCATAATAACAACAATTGAGAGCACTTGAGATACCGACAGACAAGAGCCACCATTGAATCATTGTCGGTGTACCGTTTCCCTGGTAGCTTCGACACCTCTCTCCAAGAAAATATTTCCAAATATAGCTGGGTAGCTGGGGAGAATTCCTTCTTGAATCCTCTTTACTTAGAATCATCATAAGTGGCATCAAATGCGCGTAGTTGTGTTGATTGGATCTGAATAGATGAGAGGGCCAGAACTCTCAGTACATATCGATGTCTGTAAAATACATCGCTCACTTTTCTGCTCCTACTTCTTCTCCTAACATTGATTGAGTGGCATCGTAACTTCTTCGAAGTTCCTTGTATGTATAATTCGACTCAATGAAATTAGTGGATAATACCTTTGGTGGGATAGATCCCACCATTGGAAAGCATCCATGCAAATTTAAAACGCATTACCTGGTCCCTTTGTATCAGCACCCGTATCAGTAATTTGATACGGCTTGTTCCATGAAAGTGGTGCACAATAATAATAGGAATGAAGGAGAGTTTCCGCATTTTATCAATTTTGATTGTTACTTGAAAGAATACGAAAAAATCTGTTGAGTCTGGAGACTGGCTGCTTCCTATATCTGTTGGGAGAAACGAAAATATGTACATTTATAGTCTCCTCATATACATACATACATATTCATATATATCTGACTATTCCTTTAAAGTATACAAGTTGTTGAAAAAAAGGGAAATACGGAATACTCGAATGAAAATATGAACAATGAGAGCTGGGAAATACGCCTCAAGGAAAAGTAGAGCGGCGATGCGCGGATTGTAACGAAATTGTGTGGCTAGGTCGGTTAGGAGTTGAACAACAACTGATTTCAAAACACACGGAAAAGGGGCGAATTTGCGGATTAAAGTGTAAGCTTTAATAAGTTCGTGACCTTAATATCATTAAATATGTACATACATACATACGATGAGTATAGTATTAGAGCTGGTGCGAAATAAAACTATAATTTTGAAATACGTTATTCATTAAATTATTTTTTTAAAACTTTTTAAAATCAACTTATCTAAGCTTCGCTCTCCTTATCGTCATAGAACATTCTGCCAAATTCCAATGAAAAGGATAAAAACACAATTACACAATTATTGCACACCTGTCGCATTAAGCAACTACGATAGGCTGACGCAAAACCGGCTTCAACTTGTTTGTAATGAACTTATTTTTATCTCCGTGCGTTTTTATTTTTTAGGAAATGTAAAGGCTCAACTATAATGTGTATGAGCGAGCATTACCTAGTGTCAAACGCGCATGGGTGAGTGAGCGAATACACCCACCCCTATGAGGCAACCTATAATGTCGTCCATGAAAGATTGCGAACATTTCGTTAAGCATGAGCAAAACACAAATGTTTCGTTAAGCATGAGCTAGTGCGAAATGAATCGCACCGCGCATATGCGAAGGTGACAGATAAAACACAGACAAGAAAACAAATTTGAAAAATGAGCAAATCAGTTGATATTGAATTGGAATTCGTATATACATATATACATACATTTTTTTTCTTGGTTATGTGGAAATCTTCAGCGTGAATCTATGGCGAACGTTCGCTCATAGAAGTGTGAGATTTTTACTCACTAAAACCACCTCCTTTTAAATGTTAGTAGTTTGTATTTCTGGATTTAGATACATACAGTTGATAGGTAACTCTCCAATTAATGTTCCAGCTAACTCCGCAACCATGAGCGGGTGTACGAGATCAAGGGGTTTAGTCCTTTGAAGTCGGCGCAAGACGTTAGTTTCCTCAGGGATCGAATAAATTGCAGAGTTTGCATGCTCTTCCAGGCGGCGCTTATGTTTGTAAGCGATTTTCTTGATTTCATCGCGGACTAGTAAAATTTCAAGATCTCTATGTATATCGTCCTTTCTGATATACCATGGTGCATTAACAATAGTTCTAAGCACCTGTCTTGAAAACTCTGTATAATATTTATATTGCTTGCTTTGGTACAACACCAAAGTTGTATGCCATACGTCCAAACAGGTTTTAGGATTTGCTTACATATGTACAAGCAATTGGTTGTCAATACTTAGCTTGGAGTGTTTTCCAATAAGCCAGTACATATCTTTGTATTTTATGTCAAGTTCTGCGCGTTTCTTTTTAACGTGTTCCTTCCACTTGAGTTTTACGTCAAGGCTTATCCCGAGGTATTTCCCTTTGTTACCGAAAGGTATTTGGACACGATTTAGAAAGAATGGCAAGTTATTAAAGTGTTTATAAGTAAAATTGATATGAAGGTATTTGCCTTCGTTAGGGACAATTCGCCCGGAGTTCATCCATTAGTGTATCTGGTTTAGTGCGCGTTATAATTTTGATGTAGACTCTTCTACCATTTTGTTACCAAAATGGCGGTGTCGTCAGAAAATATGCCTGGAACAGTGCGTTCTTCCTGCGGTAAATCACTCGTATACAGGAGGTATAACAGAGGGCCAAGAACACTCCCTTGCGGTACACCAGCATTTTTTAAATATTTTATAAGGCAGAATATTCATTTCCATATTTTACTCAGAAGATTCTATCAGAGAAATAGTTCGCTAGAATACTATAAAGTTTCCCCGGCAGAGATCGGTTAAGTTTATATTTTAGGCCTTCGTGCCAAGCTTTGTCAAAGGCTTGGGAAACATCAAGAAATGCGGCTGAACAAACGAGCTTATGTTTAAATGCCTTTTCTACTACATCAACAACTTGGTCAATAGTTGAGTGTTTACTTCGAAAACCAAATTGGTGACTTGGAATAAGCTGTTTTTCTTCCACAATTAAACTTAAACGTCTAAGTAGAATTTTTTCAAAAACCTTTGACATTATCGGGAGAAATGAAATATGACTTTTTATCCGTTGGTGGTTTCCCGGGTTTTAGTACCATTATAACTTCTGCCACTTTCCATTGACTAGGGACATGTTCTAGTCTAAGGGCGGCATTAATTATGGAGATTAACATAAGAAGGGTTTTCTTGGGTAACTCTTTAAGAATTTCTCCTGTAATTAAATCATAACCAGGGCTCTAATCGCGTAAAGTGACAATCGTCTCTCGCTAGCGTGTCGACCATAGTTTCTCTCCATGTAATAAATATCACTTAAACTGAAAACTGTCAGTTACTATCGTCTCGGCGACTGATTTTTGGCGACAGCTATTTCAGTATCGTTTCCATACAAAATGAGAATAGTTATGTATACATATCTTGTTCTTCACTTTTGGATGATTTTAGAGTGATAGGACGCATAGCGCACGCTGAAATGAGAATGTGTTGGAGAAATTTGAGAGGATAAGAGCACAGATGTCATTTTTACGTGAGAGACATTGTTCTCAAAGCCGTCAAACTGTATACAAAATAGGCGATAGGCGAAACGATAATGATGGTCTTACATAAAGCAAATCATCGACGGTATCACTGAAGAGAATCGGGTGGACGATAGTCGCTTGAAAAATTACGCGATTAGATCCCAGGAGCTTTTTTCGGTTTGAGCTTTTTTAGTACTTCCTTAACTCTGTCAAGGTAGCACATCTCATTATGTAATTGTCGTCATGTACGTCAGGTCCATTGTAGCTGGCAGGGAGCGTTTGACCGTCGAATGGTTTAAACGTTTCCTCTAAGTAATCTGCGAAGAGATTTCTTTATCTTCTTTCGCCCACTCGTCTCCATTCTTCCGGATTGGCGCGTTATGTGCCTCAGGTTTTTTTAATCCATTCACCGCTTTTTAGAGTGAGTAGTTGGTTTCTTTTTTTGCAGATCAGTTTACTAGATACGCATTCAAGTTATTGTTTTTGAACGCTTTGATTTTCGTCTTCAATAGATTACACAATTGGTTAAGACGAGTTTTATGCTGTGGCGAGCGAGTTTGTTGCCATTTCTTGCGTGCTCTTCTTTTTTCCTTTACAATTTCCTTTATTTCCGGTGGGTATCGTAAGATGTGTTTAATCGTTGCTCTTCTTGTGCATGGGTGCTCCATGCGGCACACTGTATATTTACTATCAAGTTGTCAAGTTCAATTTTTAAGTCCTATGGGGTTTTCAGCGGTATCATAAGTTCAACGTGATTTTGCAAGTAGGTCTTAAATTCTTGCCAATTTGTACGGTGATTAGTTAATGTAGGCGGTGCTTCCCTTTTCATGAGCGTATCGCTCATGGTCAATATAATTGGAGAATGACTGCACTGAGATCAAAGCTTTCTTCCAGTTTTAAATAGTTTCGTGATAAACCCTTCATAACGAAGAAGTCAACGACGTCTGGTATTTTTGTGAAATCCGTAGGACAGTAGGTGGGCTTCCCTGTCGAGTAAAGGCCGCAGCTAAGATTCATACCGGCTTTGTACAATGTTCTGCCTTTTTGGGAGATGGTTCTTGATCCCCAAAAGGAATGCTTCGCATTGAAATCTCCACCGATTATAAAGTGTGGACCCAGACTAAGAAATGTTTTCATACTCGTATTGTTCAATTTTACTGCGCGGTGGGCAGTAAATGGACGATACGTTATATGAGTGGTGTCTTTTATGTACGCGAACTGTATATAATTGCATTGTATGGGATTCTGTCATTAATCCACAGCCACATAGCCACAGTAGCCTTTTAAACTTAAACGAGATTTCTTCGTTAAGTGTGTCTCAGAAATCAATCATGTTTTTCCCGAATATAAAGCTCTAGTTCGTCAAGCTTTTGCAGCAGTCCGTTCGAATTTCAAAATTCTTACTTACATCTTCGGTCTTTATGTAAGTGTTAATGTTAGTTTCTAGAACTAAAAGTCTCTCAAAAATATGTTTGTTCGTCCGGCTCTGCTCCTCAAGTTTTTGCAGTATAATAGAGAGAACATGAGAAACGGGATCTAGTGACTGACTACTAGTCTCACTCGGAGCTGCTACTGTTTCGGCAAATGTTTTGATGATTTAGCCGACTTTGACTCTTTCGTTTGCGACTGTGCTTGCAGAGCCTTCGGTTTTGCAACTACACTCTTCCGTTATTTTGTATTTGTTGTATATTCAGCGTTCACAGGAATGTCTTTTTTATTGGTTTAGGTGGATGGGACTGATTTGCCTTGATTTTGTCACGTCTTTTTTGAAGCTACCTCACAGCCACGGTAATTAGCTGGGTGCTTTCCTTTGCAATTAATGCAGGTTGCAAATGTACCCTTGTTTGTGTTGCATTTTCCGAAAAGTGCTCTCCTGCGCATTTAACGCAACGAGGTTTTTTTGGCAGTACTTTCTTGTGTGATTAAAACCCTAGCATTTCTTGCATTGCGGTTTTAATTTTGCATTCCTGCGTAAGGCTTCAATCTCAACATATACATATATATATAGTGGTGGAAAACTAATTAGAAACACTGTTAATACTGAACAGAGTTTTTTTTTCATTTGTACCAAGTAGACCTTACGCACAAGAAAACAGCACCAGCACTTTACCATTATCTGACAGCTGCATTTGTACTTGCTTTGCGGTCTACATTGACCACTGAAATATGTCCAATAGAGATAATTTCCCAAAACAAACTGGTAACAGTAAGAGCTAGGGTAATATTCTGTGGAAAATTTAATAGAACCACAAATGAAAATAATTTAACAAATTAAAATAAAGTAGTAAAAAAGGAATGATTTATGCTCAAATCATTTATTGAAACAATACAAACAACTATTTTGTCGGGAACCCCTTGTTAGCAATAACAGCTGAGCAGCGTTTTGGCAAACTAACTATCATGTCCTGACATCGTTTTATTGGAATATTTTTCCAAGCTTATTGGATGTTCTGAAATGATTTCACGGAATTTTTGAAGGATTTTTATCCTAAACTCCTTTCAACATCAGCCCACAAGTTTTCAATGGGGTTCAGATCGGAACTTTGAGTTGGCTAGCTGAGAACATTTACTTTTTCATCCTGAAACCAGTCTTTTACCAACCGCGAGATATATTTAGGGTCGTTGTTGTGTTTGAAATTTGAAATTTAACGATAGTGGAAAATTCTGAAAAACAAAAGGATCCATAACGTTCACTACAATGTTTTGGAACACATGCTGACCCATCCGTCCATTAATGCGCACATTAGGCCCAACATGATATTTCCACCACCATGTTTTATCGTTTTGATAGTGTACTTAATTTCTTTGTTCTTTGTTCAGACTTATTTCACAGTGAAATTCGTTCCCAATTTAGGGAGGTTATTTCAACCTCCTTTTTGGGGGTAATTTCCTGGGGCAATCAGCAGTTATGCCCATGCGCAATCAGGCGAATTTTTTGGACTTGGTCCAATCACCTTGTTCTGGCTCAAGCGGTCGCCTACCTTAAGGTATCGCATTCAAGGGACGCCTCGGCAGTCGTGATGATAGGGACATTTAGTCCATCCAACAGATAATGATAATAATAAAAAATTGTACACGTGTAGATGAGACCGAAAGATGTAAGCAGAGAAGCAAAATACTAATGAAAAAAGCCAAGGCAGAAGAAAGTCCTAAAACATTTGCGTCAATTAGTATGGCTATGATAACTAAGGATCAGTAAGGTCTAACGAAAAACAAAAACAATGCCTTGCAATGCTTCTGGCTGATATTCACTCCAAAATCGACAATTCTGCTTATTTACGTACCCATTGAGCCAAAAATGAACTGACCATAAAATGGAAGAAGCGCGCGATGAACTTTCTTAACAGAGCACGCATTTTGATAATAAAATTCAATAATGTGCAAGCGTTGTTCGTTTGTAAGACGATTCATGGTTAAATTATAGACCAAACAGAAGATGTTTGTCAGTGAAACAAAACACGAAACGTGCGTCAGCTGTTTAAACCAGTGTTGCCAAAAAGATAATAGATAAAAAATCATATATATGTATCTTTAAAAATTTCTCAAAAAATTGTTGAAATATTGTATGAAATATTTCAAGAAACTGAACTGAACTGAGTAAAAGATGTTGCTGTTATTTTGTGATGACTGTGAGGTTCTTCACGTTAATCCAACCAGTTTCCGATTGACCACAGTGAAACATTCATCACTGCTTTAAGGAATCATAATAAACGGCTCCACTTCTCTCGATTCAGTGGCATTGCTAGGAGAGACTGCAGTATGCATAAAAGTGTAGAAATCTAGAATCTAGACATCACCCCGAAATAATATCTATAAGTCTATATCATATATCTTATACCTGTGGTATCAAAACGGCACACAGTGCTAATTGAGTTCTCCTAGAACAGCCACTACAATCACACACATATCATAATCATAAAAAAAATAAACACAATCAAAGCGGTTGTTTTGGTATTTATAAATCTGCTGCATTAAAAGTTGTATGGGTGCGGTGCGTAAGGTAGATAGATACATCGATCCAGTGTTTATGTAAATAATTCCTAAATGAAATTTGCTCCTTTCGCGAAGGATGAAATCAGAATTCTTTTAATACTACTGTATTACAAGATTTTAAGCTAAACAAAATAAGAATATATAAAATACGCATGCACTTTTCAATGAGCGTCTCCCTGTTTTACGTGTGATTTTGTTTTAATCTCTAATAATCTCTAAAAATATCATATCAGGCTGCCTTTAGTATGATGCATTTAAACTAAACAAATTGTCACTAATTTCATGTCATCAGGAAAAGAAGAATTGTCCTTCAGCGTTGACGGTTAAATGTTTGACTCTTGAGTGTATTTAACGTGCCAGAAACAACTAGCAATTTGCATATGCAAAGCAATGTGATTGAACAATAAGATATATGAATGTCATATTCGACAGTGAGCCAACTCTTGAATTTACGCACAGGTGTTGCAAGAGAAATGTGGTCATAAGCACCATTCCATACACATATATGTATATTCATTGAACAGTACATTCACACGAAATAAGCCATCTCTTTCCTATACGGTTGTTTGCGAAACTCATTTCAATGTTTTTACACATAAGTGAGGAATTTCTCATATTATGAATAAACTTGACATAAGCGACCTAAAGAGCTTCCAATATTTACAATACTCAGAATTGGGTTTGAATTAGATATCATTATTTGTAAGACGGAATGCTAATAATAATTATTAACAGAAGCCAGACAAATCCTAAAATAATACATCTGATTACGTTTAATAAATGATAATATAAGAGAACTATTTCTACTTGGTTCCCATAACTCGTAACTTTCAATCAATCAATACTAAGGAAAACTAAAAAAAGTAACAATATAATGACTACGGTTTCACATTGCATTTTTAAGTGTAATGTCATTGTATAACTGGTCCACCTGGTTCCAATAAAATTCAAGTCTAAGGTAAAGCAACATGCACAGCGATTTCAAAGTACAATAGGAAACCAGATGTCAGATCAAAATGTTTTGCTGTTATTGCCTCATCGACGGTGGGCACAAGGATATATACAGTGGATTTTTTGACATACCAAATGTCATTTACATTTGCTGTTATGTAAAGGAGAATGATGATGAAAAAAAAACCACAATTGGAGACGATCAGAAGTAAAATAAAGCAATTACGGCTACCAAACGTATTATATAAAAATCTATATATGTATCTATCTAATAAAGTAATAAGTAATGCTGTATTGTCATTATATTTTTCAAACAGTATCCATACTTGAAAAGTTAAGATAAATTGCACGCAAGACAGTTGAAAGGTAAAGTGTTCAGAGCTACAACATTATATAATCTGCCTGAATACAACAAATTAATACGAACATTTCAAATGTGTGCTGTTGTATGTATCCAAAATGAAACCTTTATCCGCTTCGAAAGAAATGTACTTATGTTTGCGGTATTGGCTACTAAAAAGATTCAGCGGCAATACGTAGGGGTTCTAACGCTTTAAATGGTGGCACCGTAAAACAAATACATCTTCCGTCTGAAGAATATTCGTATACCCCTTACAGCATTGTAGTAGAAAAGAAGCAAATTTAAATTAGCACACGAGCGGAAGACGGTTTCAATCTTGTCGTACTACCATGGCGATATCTAGGTAGATATTGTGGTGGTTAAAATGAGTTGTATGTTAAGCCCCAGGTCAACGTCTGACAGCAGCGGCACTTATGAAGAATTATACTGAAGTACATACATTGAAAAGTTAAATAAAAAATCTAAAGTAATTTTACGATTGCAGCTTTAAATACGATTTTTTTCTTAATTTTCAAAAAATTATACAATATGTTTTGAATTTAAAATTGTCTATTATAAGTATTCATTTATTTATGAATCCATTATAAATTATATAAAACGGAATTTAGGTATGAAAATATTAAACAGGTAGGGACCGATTGAAAGTAAATGAAATATTTATGTATAAGTTCAATACTAACGGAGGTAATGATAAGCACCACAATTTTTACACGTTTTAGAAACACTTATGTGTGTATGTGATTATTCCATACGCTAATGCGATTTATTGAAGAGATAATGAGAGGACAAGAATGTTAAAATCCCTTCTGAATTATGGGAATTTTACAGTGACAATACATAGCCACCAAAGGTTTTCCATAAGGGAGCCGTTGATTCTGGTGTGATATCTCTATTTATACAGCGTACACAAGCTGTAGTCATAAGTCTTTAATATGAAGATAAAGCTCGATAAGCTAGGAATTGATCGCAAAATTGGCTAAGATTGAGTATAGTACTTGATAGTAGATTGAATAGCCAGATCATCGTTAGTTCAACCTGTTCTCAAACCTTCTATTGCAAATCATCAATAGACGCCTCTGTTGCCTTAATTATAAAAGAAGGAACTTAAATATGTATACTGGGTACAAATATTTTCCAGGTGTAATAATGCAAGTTTCATTAACTCAGGATGGTTTAAGCCATGGTGCATGTAGAAAATCTAAATCTAAATCTTTCTCAAGCAACATCTATGTGTATGTGGCATCTCCGTATAATTGTTAAAAATGTTCTTGCCTTTACAGATGTGTTAGGCAGGACAATTGAGGACTTCCCATTTAGTGATACCACAAAGAACCTACTGAAGTTCCAAGTGGCTATAGTATTAAACTGCGGTATCCCATCTACCTACCTACCTAAACCAAATTATTATCTCTCAGATATTTGAGAATTTTCATCAAATTTCGTGATCGTAAGCCACTTTTGAAATCAACCCAGTTGCAATTCGGAATTCGAAAAAAAAGAAGAAAGATAAATGTGAATACGGAAAATCACAAGCAGTTTTCGAGCACACGCAACACGGTCCATCCCTAGCAAGTATCACCTCCTTTGCCACGAACATTGAAAAATCGGCGACGAATTTAGCGTATGTAAAAGCGGTAATTATCGATACAGATATATAAATATGAATTTACAAAATAATTTGATTGACTCTTAATCGATAATAAGCAATTTGGGTGATTGTCATGTCATGAATATAATAAATTGATTTATTTAATATTGTACATTGCAGTATAAATGGTTTATTTCTTTGTTCCTTATTCTCCTTAAGGAGGTACAGTAAAGCTCAACGGTACCAGAGACGGAAACATACATACATGTAATTATTTACATTTGAACTATGAGGATATAAAATATATAAATACATATAAGGTTTATAAGTTTTAAAAACCCTTATTTCTAATTTGTAGCTCTAAAACTAAGACTATTTTATAGCTTTCAAAGTACCCGACTGGCAATACACGTCGCTTTAAATATGATTTTCATTCGTAAAATGTGACAAATTTAAATTTTAAACACTGTCTGAAAAACTTAAATGAACCCAAATAATTTTAATTTTTTTACTCAAAAAAGGGTATAATTTAGTTGACTCTATTAATTATTGCTATGGGTCGTATCAATAGTCCTTGCAACGATAGCAAAAGCCCCAAAGTTCTTCACCCATGGCATCATGATTTTACCAAAAAATGACGAAATATAGTTAATAATGTTTATCAACAATGATATGCAATATGGCAAGTACACCACTGAATACCGTGAAATATTATTTTTGAAAAAATTGTCCTAGGCTTTAATTTCAGTAGATACTTTCATGTATGTATGGCATCTTATGATATATTGAGAATCGCTACAGTGTAACTTTAACTCGTTATGTTTTTGTATTAAATAAGTATAAAATATTTGTAATCATTGCAATTGTTGTATACCAACACAGTATTGAGTTAATTTCAATTAGATTAAAATACTATTTACTGGTTATGGTTACACCACAGATTTGTCTATAGCTATACTGTGAGAAGAAATTTGATTTAAGGGTTATAAATCATCAGCTGTTTCCTAATTATTATATCCTGGATTGGACCTCCGTGAAAAATAGAAAACGGCATGCTGCATTGTTAGATTGTTAGACTACTTGGTTTCGGTTATTGGTCAGACAGCATTAGGTGTTCAGGTGTTCAGTTACTATTTTTATGCGCATGTACCTTAACAATTACTGAGAGCGTTTCGCACAGTTTAGCCTAATAAGTTATTCATCTCTCAGTCATAGAAAATACCACCCAGTCAGAAAAATCGCCTTCCACTATCAGACCGTTACTGTACATGCTCTGTCTAGCATTCTCATTCGGATTGCGAATGGGAACGATTACGTATGTACATTTCTTACATATTTTTAACGTACTTACGTATATTTCGTCTAATGCATATGCATCGTTTGGCAATTTGCCAAACCTTTGAAATTTACCACATTCTCTACA
Organism: Eristalis pertinax; assembly: GCA_907269125.1. Lineage (NCBI taxonomy): Eukaryota > Metazoa > Arthropoda > Insecta > Diptera > Syrphidae > Eristalis > Eristalis pertinax. Next base: position 16,204,359 of record OU026146.1, on the reverse strand, counting down.
GGTTCGGTTTTTATTGACCTGTAAAAACTGGCTAATGCAGACAGAGAAGAAGCCACAACCATGTAAATACAACACACATTGTCTGGACAAGATAGAAAGGAATTTTTTCCTAGAATCTATTCTTTAAATACTACTTTGTTTTTTCATTGCAGCCGCCCCCAGCCAAAGGTGTGACAACATTACTAATGTTCTATGTATGAATGGAAGCAATTCCGATGGTTATTATTTCCACCAAATATTCCAAGATTTTCGCAAGGAAAACTAATATCAACATAGCTTCTGTTTTATAGCACAATTCTTTGAGACGTAAATTAGCGTTGGTGCCCTTGAGTACTTTATTTCAATGTTCATGGGAATTAACACCATCAAATGGGTATCATGTAATTTTAAGAAGAACCTCAGTTATATTTGTTTATAGTGGACCATGTTTCACAATCTTCTCAGTTCATATGTATAATCACACATTTTATTAGGGCTGCCGACTACGCAGAACTTATAGACTGCAACATTCCATTCCCGATAAGAATCTATCAGGATGAAAAAAAAACATGCATAACCTTTGTCGTGAAGTAATTAGTTCTAATCAAAACGTAAAGACAAATAATACTTATTGAGCCATGTGAACTACAATTATGCCATGCCCCCCGGAAACGTATCAAATCTAATCAATATCCTAATCCTAACACATCACACGCCAAGTAAGTCTTATCGATTTGAACTAATTTTTTTCGTAAATATAATAATATGTGTATGTATATCGTACCTAAGCGTATATGTACATCTCATGTACATTGTCACGAAATGTGTGGTAATTCTCGTCACACGCTAATAACGAAGTTTCTTTAAAAATGAATTGTTCATGAATTTTCGAAATTCCTTTGTAGTTCTCCACAAAACCACTATAATTTAACAATTTCAAAAATGCTTTTTGTTTATCTCAGAATTGTGCGCACGTTCGTTTTTTCTTTTTCTTTATTGGTAGAAATGACAGTCAGCGCCACACTCTTAAGAAAGCGATAAGATTACGACAAAACAATTGGAAAAAAGTTATTAACTGTCAATAAAATAAGAACATAAATACATTCATATATGTATGTAAGAAACACGTTTATAAGGCTTTAGGTAATGTGGAGCCGCCCAGATGTCATGTTTACCAAAGATAAGAACGATCGGCATACGATATCATGCATATGTATTAACTGTGCATATGCATTTGTATTAACTGCACACATAACAGAACAAAAAAGGAATTTTTAACAAACAATTCTCCTTAGTATTTTGTATTCAGTACTCTAATGGTAATGTGTCCGATATCATAAAACATTATTATATCTCATCTCTCATTAAGTGTTTCTATACGTATGTCGCTTTATGTACAATTACTTGTGAATACAGATGATCCTTTCAAAGATCAAAATTTAGACATAAATGTACTAAATTAAACTTTTTGTTCTGTTTGCAAATTTATTTGCGCTTAAAAGTGAAAGAAAATAAAGAGGCTCTGTAAACATTTTGAAATACTAATATACGATGGTGAAATATCTTGTGTTTTGTACAGTGAAGCAAATTAATCTCATTTAAGAAATACTGTCGATTTCGATGTCAAAGATAATCAAAGCTAGCATACGTTTTAAAAAAAAAAAAAACATTGTCAACCATATCAATATTGGTAGTTCAAATATGCCTATATTGGTCGACGTCTAATATAGAAATACTTATCTGCTCACGTTTTAAGCGACTTTTATGAATGAAAATCTATATCTATATGAAATGTTTGTTGTTGTAACGTGACTTATTTATTTACAATACATACAACTCGAGGTAGAACGTTCATATAAAAATTACTATAATATACATATGTACATATGTATATGTATAATGTTTTTTCATTGATTTAAATTTCATCAAATGGTAACTATATTTTGTATATAAACGGTATTCTTATTTATATATGCACTAACCAATTTGAAGTCATATCACTTCTATTGATGATATGAATATTCGTTTAGATTACACTTCGACCTCGACAGATATGTTTACAAATTCGTTAACTGAACATTTGCCTTACTTAATTTCCAACGGGAAAGAGGTCCCATACTGAAACCATTCATATGTTTGATAGAACTCCGATGTCATAACTATATACGAATCTAAACTCTTCTAACCTCGTCAAGGCAAACAAATTGTGCTAATATTTGATTGTAAAGCTTATCAACGGTACTTTCGCCTTCACATCCGACTCTTGGCAATCAATTGAAGATAGCTAATAGCTATTATATTCGGAAATTTCCGAAGATCGAACAGAAAAGGAAAGTAACAGGTGATTGATAACTGAAAGAAAAAGTTCGAAACAATGTACAAGATTAAAAGGAAATTCCATTGATATTATCCTTATATGTTATGTGCACGCACTAGCTTGTATTGCTTTTTTCACAATAATTGATTTCCGATCTTATCTTCATAATTTCGCAAAATTCTACATATGTACGTATATAAATCAAATCAAATCATTATTTATTGATTCCAAAGTCTATTCAGAAACAAAATTTATTAAAGCCTTCACAGGAGAATGTCAGTCCATATGTACGAGCTTACAAAATCGCATTCTCCATCTGTCTAGCAGGTAATGTTATCTCTGTTAATAAAGCAGATATGAAAGGTATGTCAGCTGTGAGGAGGGGATAGGAAGAATTAACTCAGTTATATCTATAATAAAATACTGGATAGATAATATACAATATTATTCATTTATATATAAAGATGAACAAAATAACGTAGTTTTATACAAATATATTGGATATCATAAGAATTGTAAGTACTCTCAGTTAGTTCTGATCTTTTGAATTACTTTATTTGTTCCGATTTATATAGCACCTCAACCGCTAATGCATTGTTGTTGAATTGAATTTACTTTAAAGAATTTAAATAATTTTAATATGATTATGTTACATTCGATATCTAATTATTGATGTTATGTTTGTTAGGGACATACTTTGCAGTCATATAAAATGTTCCTGTCTCTTATCCATGAATTAATTTCATACGCTATCTAGGTCACTCCGTACTTGGAATATTTTATTTGAAAAGTTCCACAATACAGACTATAGTCGAAACAAACCACTAACGATAATTAACCGAGTTTTCAATGAACATTCACATCATTTGGATTTGAGTCATACTAGACCGGTGGTTTTTTGCTTTATTAAATTGTGAAATTAAGAATTACATGTTGCCAATTTATAGTAAGAGTAATCCACTTCAAAAAAACTGTTAACACCTATGTAGTTTGTAGATTAATTAAATAAATAAAAAACAATAAATAATTCATTGATGCAGTATTAATACTCTCACAAAAAGACTAATTTTATGAAAACACAAATAATATGAATATATTATATTATTATGTGTAAACACGTGTAATCTATAGTCTATAATCTATATCTGTAAAATATAAAATACTTAACTCAGTCGATAAATCAACTCTCTGTTACGCCTCGCAAGTATGGGGAACCTATGAGTATGAAGAAATTGAAGTATTCCAAAGGAACTTCATTAAAAAGCTCTTCCATCTTGCATTAAATACGGCTAATAATAAAAATAAATAATATTCACTTAGAAACAGGTCTACTAAAACTGTCAACATACACAGGCTGACTTCATACTGAAGATATGCAGATATGATGAATCAAGAATCGCAAAGAAACTGTTTTTATACGAGTTAAGGAATGCAAATTGGTGGTATACAAGGTGGCAAACTGCTAGTAACGACTGTGGCGAAACGCTGCGTATCGACAAGGACAAACAAGTTTTTTGAAAAACCAACTATACCGCAACAACGAAAACAACACCCGAAATACGATAAAAAAATAAATAATAGCTCGGAAGTCCGAAAACAGGACACTATACAGTCAACTATGATGATATGATGATATGATGATATGACAATATGATGAAATATCTCTGATATTCAAAGCAAGATGTGAAGTTCTTTCACTAAATGGTAACCCCCTTAACAAATTCTGTAAGCTTTGTAACCTGAAATCGAAGGCAGACTGCTTTCATATCATAAGCATATGTCGAATATTCAGACCACAAATGTTAAGCTTCTTTGGAGAACAGGCATTGACAATGCTCGAAACCGTACAAATTTTAAACGAATGTGACTGGAACTCACAATTTTTTTGAAATCAATCTACAGATATATAATGCTGTTAATTACAGAATATACTTGAATCTTTACTTATCTTTTCTAAGTTTATAATTGAAGATAACATTGATATACATAATTACACATCTAGAACTCTGCTAACTAGGCTACACATATTTTGTTATGAATTATTAATAATAAATGAGTTACTTAGTTATATGTAAGCATGTACGTGGTAATCTTTAAGATATCATAAACTAGGTAATATTTTAAGTAAAGCAATGACGACGGTATTGCGTAATGCTAAAGACTACACTTTTTTGTTTAATGGAACCAGAAGTGACTACGAAACATAAATTTACTGCAAGAGTATACATCATAGATTTTCACTGAAATTACAACTGGATCATGGTACTTGTTGTGCCTCGTCAGCATTTGTTCTTGCCTATGAACTATCTCAGCGGCCATATCAATCTATACAACACGATTTCAGAGTTAAGTATTGAAAGAAAAGCATTACATTGGAATTTAGCATGTAAACCTCGCCGTTCAAGTTCGTCTTGTTGATAGAAGCCAGTCTACATTGTCACAATTTAATATAAATTCATTCATATAAACGATTAAATGTAGCGTACTATAGAAACACAATGAATAAAAAAAAATCATTTTAACAAAACTTTCTTTATTAAACTGCCTTCATCGGTGATCTCCAAAATAATGTCTCTTTAATGTAATTCTTGGCAAGAACAATTACAACGTTATTATTAGACGAAAGCAAACAGGTCAAGATAAAATAAGAAAAGGACGCTATCACAAACAAATGGGCGACAAAAAGGATTAAGAAAACGAGTACGGGTACATAACGTTTCGGAACGTAGTTATGTATGTATATACAATTCCGCCTCGTCTTCAAATCCCGCGCTCATTTGCAATGGCATTCCAGCTGTCAGCTTTTAAAAAAAAAATCGTTCTACTCATTGGCAGATTCTAACTTGTTTCCTCCTGTACTCGAGAGTGATAATTCTGCATTGGGACACATCTACTTCTGCACTTGATCAGTTGCAAGATAATTTAAAGGTCTCAAAATGCACAAAGCCCCGAATATTTATAAAGATGTATTCTTCGACAATATCAAAACAACTACGTATGCTTTTTCAACTATACTACTCTTCAGGTGATTTTCCTAGTAGAGCATTTATCCAATTCGTCTCAAAAAATCTTCGTCAACTCCACGCAAACACTGATGAATCGTAAGACTAGTATGGTTTCCTCAGCAATATCGGAGGTTCAGTCTGCCTCTCCTTCTCAAAACATTAGGTTTGGATTCAAAGATCTTAGCTGAAGCACTAGTTATTAGTTCTGGACATTCGTTAGACGTGACGTGATACATCCCACGTAGAATTTTTCTTTGGTAGGCACCAAGAATCAACTTTGCAGATTTGCAAGACTGGCAAAATAAGAGTTTTGCAGAACCTATTTTGGTTTTTCGGGCCAGGAGTTTTAAGCCCAGTGGTTTCGACAAACCAAAGTAGCACCAAGTAGCAGATTATCATTTGCCTCGAGGTAGACAAACTAATTTATTACATCGAAACATTACACAAAAACATCTTCCTCGACAGCATATATTTCGTTTTGTTCTTATTGACGTTAAAACCAAGTCGTTTCGTCTGTTCTTTAATCGCAGAGAAATCTTTCATTACGGCAAATAGAGAACGCGCGATGATGTCCAGGTCATCCGCGTAACCCAATAGTTGGACTGATATGTAGATGATAGCGCGTTCAGTGTTTACAGTTGCTCGGCGCACTATCTTCTACAGTACCATATTAAGCAATTCAAACGACAACGCATGACCTTACCGAAATCCGTTACAGGTTGCAAATGGCAACAAATGACTTCATACTGAAGATATGCAGATATGATGAATCAAGAATCGCAAAGAAACTGTTTTTATACGAGTTAAGGAATGCAAATTGGTGGTATACAAGGTGGCAAACTGCTAGTAACGACTGTGGCGAAACGCTGCGTATCGACAAGGACAAACAAGTTTTTTGAAAAACCAACTATACCGCAACAACGAAAACAACACCCGAAATACGATAAAAAAATAAATAATAGCTCGGAAGTCCGAAAACAGGACACTATACAGTCAACTATGATGATATGATGATATGATGATATGACAATATGATGAAATATCTCTGATATTCAAAGCAAGATGTGAAGTTCTTTCACTAAATGGTAACCCCCTTAACAAATTCTGTAAGCTTTGTAACCTGAAATCGAAGGCAGACTGCTTTCATATCATAAGCATATGTCGAATATTCAGACCACAAATGTTAAGCTTCTTTGGAGAACAGGCATTGACAATGCTCGAAACCGTACAAATTTTAAACGAATGTGACTGGAACTCACAATTTTTTTGAAATCAATCTACAGATATATAATGCTGTTAATTACAGAATATACTTGAATCTTTACTTATCTTTTCTAAGTTTATAATTGAAGATAACATTGATATACATAATTACACATCTAGAACTCTGCTAACTAGGCTACACATATTTTGTTATGAATTATTAATAATAAATGAGTTACTTAGTTATATGTAAGCATGTACGTGGTAATCTTTAAGATATCATAAACTAGGTAATATTTTAAGTAAAGCAATGACGACGGTATTGCGTAATGCTAAAGACTACACTTTTTTGTTTAATGGAACCAGAAGTGACTACGAAACATAAATTTACTGCAAGAGTATACATCATAGATTTTCACTGAAATTACAACTGGATCATGGTACTTGTTGTGCCTCGTCAGCATTTGTTCTTGCCTATGAACTATCTCAGCGGCCATATCAATCTATACAACACGATTTCAGAGTTAAGTATTGAAAGAAAAGCATTACATTGGAATTTAGCATGTAAACCTCGCCGTTCAAGTTCGTCTTGTTGATAGAAGCCAGTCTACATTGTCACAATTTAATATAAATTCATTCATATAAACGATTAAATGTAGCGTACTATAGAAACACAATGAATAAAAAAAAATCATTTTAACAAAACTTTCTTTATTAAACTGCCTTCATCGGTGATCTCCAAAATAATGTCTCTTTAATGTAATTCTTGGCAAGAACAATTACAACGTTATTATTAGACGAAAGCAAACAGGTCAAGATAAAATAAGAAAAGGACGCTATCACAAACAAATGGGCGACAAAAAGGATTAAGAAAACGAGTACGGGTACATAACGTTTCGGAACGTAGTTATGTATGTATATACAATTCCGCCTCGTCTTCAAATCCCGCGCTCATTTGCAATGGCATTCCAGCTGTCAGTTTTTAAAAAAAAAATCGTTCTACTCATTGGCAGATTCTAACTTGTTTCCTCCTGTACTCGAGAGTGATAATTCTGCATTGGGACACATCTACTTCTGCACTTGATCAGTTGCAAGATAATTTAAAGGTCTCAAAATGCACAAAGCCCCGAATATTTATAAAGATGTATTCTTCGACAATATCAAAACAACTACGTATGCTTTTTCAACTATACTACTCTTCAGGTGATTTTCCTAGTAGAGCATTTATCCAATTCGTCTCAAAAAATCTTCGTCAACTCCACGCAAACACTGATGAATCGTAAGACTAGTATGGTTTCCTCAGCAATATCGGAGGTTCAGTCTTCGTTAGACGTGACGTGATACATCCCACGTAGAATTTTTCTTTGGTAGGCACCAAGAATCAACTTTGCAGATTTGCAAGACTGGCAAAATAAGAGTTTTGCAGAACCTATTTTGGTTTTTCGGGCCAGGAGTTTTAAGCCCAGTGGTTTCGACAAACCAAAGTAGCACCAAGTAGCAGATTATCATTTGCCTCGAGGTAGACAAACTAATTTATTACATCGAAACATTACACAAAAACATCTTCCTCGACAGCATATATTTCGTTTTGTTCTTATTGACGTTAAAACCAGGTCGTTTCGTCTGTTCTTTAATCGCAGAGAAATCTTTCATTACGGCAAATAGAGAACGCGCGATGATGTCCAGGTCATCCGCGTAACCCAATAGTTGGACTGATATGTAGATGATAGCGCGTTCAGTGTTTACAGTTGCTCGGCGCACTATCTTCTACAGTACCATATTAAGCAATTCAAACGACAACGCATGACCTTACCGAAATCCGTTACAGGTTGCAAATGGCTAGGAAGTCATTGAATCGAATTGCACAGATGGAACTACATATCCCACGTAGAATTTTTCTTAGGTAGGCACCAAGAATCAGCTTTCAAGATTTGCAAGACTGGCAAAATAAGAGCTTTGTAGAACTTAATTTTGGTCAGTCGGGCCAGGAGTTTTAAATCCGGGGCGACGCAACTAGATCAATATCCGTGAGCTAGGAGGTTGAGAAAGACATATTCTTAAGGTATAGACGTTTTTTTTTGAAACAACGTGTTATAAGAGAGTAAGCAGGCTCGAAACAACGGACTGATACTCAACGTTACCGTTGCGCTCATAACCTGGAAGATATCCTTACGCAGTACAAGGTGGATATTACTGCGATCCAAGAAAGAAGGTAGATAGGACAACCTATAATTAAAATATATTACATATATTACAGCTGCATATATATTACAGTTTGCACATATTAGGATCACTTTAAGCCGATAAGTGATCCCTGCAGCAATCTCCGAAAACAGCGCTTGTCGTAAAAGGCGACAAAAGGGGACAAATCACATCTAGGCAATTTTTAACACCATGGTGAGCCTAGCGACACATTTAACACCATAAAACTGTCCCGCAAGTGTACATGAGATGCCGTGGGTTGCCATGACTGGAGATCACCGGTGTCCTAAAAGTACGATCGAACTATAACAAAATTAGGAGCATGCACGTGTCGAAAAAAAAGCTCTCGTTAAAGCTTTAGCATTATGGAAATGAACGCATACAGAAATGGCTTCCATGGAAATCGGGCGCGCTTCTTGGACGTGAGGAAAAAAGCTTACAAAATGTTCTGCTACGGAACCGAACAGACTAAGAACGTAATCGGTATCATACTTGCGGCTGAGCTGCTTGGCAGCGTTTTGTCCATTTCAAAGTCCAGCGATCGTTTGATGTGTCTCAAACTGGTGATGCAAGGTGAGGTGTGGAATAATGTCAGTGCATATGCTCCTCAAGTCGAATGTGAGCAGAGAGATAAAGATGCATTCTGGCAGGATTTTCATAACTTCATCAAGATCATCCCAAAAGAAGAGCTCTTGTTTGTTGGCGGAGATTTGAACGGACATGTCGGGAAGTCAAACGAAGACTACGAAGACTGCCATGGAGGACTGGGATACGGTATCAGGAACTCCCCGGGTGAAGATATCCTAAGCATATGTAAGTCATACGGTTTTATCGTGCTAAATACCATGTTCGTCAAACAAAACCGGCACCTGGTTACTTATAGCAGTGGCGGAAATGAAACCCATACAGATTACCATTTGCTATCTCGTTTTATGAAGCCTAGGATAAAGGACAAAGTGATTCTAGGAGAGGCGATCACCCAACAACACCGCCTCCTCCTGACAGAAATTTTTATGGAGGCGGGATCGAGCAAAAATAAGCAGACAAGGGTGTCTGCGAAAATCAAATGGTACAACCTGGATAAAGAGCAAGGCCAGGCTTTTATTGACAAGATGAAGCGCTATCTCCATCGCAACATCTTCGAAGTTGACGATGTAGAGTGCAGAGCACAAGACATGTGGAATTCACTACAATGACCTTGCTTAGACGCAGCTAAATCACTGCTGGCATATCAAAAGGCCACTGGCAACATGTGAAAGAAACATGGTGATGGACAGATGAAGCGAAAGCAGTGATAAGTGAAAAGAAAGCGGCCTTCAAAGCTTGGTCAAAGTACTCCTCTAGCAATGGAGATGAAAAAGCTCGCCTTGAAATGGACTACAGACGTTGCAAATGTGTAGCGAAGAAGAAGTTCGCCCAAATTCAAGCTTATGGAGGGCCTGTATCGGGAGTTGGAGGAAATATCTTCTTCGGCTGCGGATGGGAACCAGACAGACCATGAACTGCGTCAAAACAACTTGAACAAGGGCACAACTACCTTCAAAATAGCAGCCCAAAGAAGGAAGAATGCCCAGGAAATTCGTTCACCAAAGTTCATTAACGGTGCGCAAGGTCAGCTTCTTGTGGAAGACGCAAAAATAACACACAGGTGGCGACAGGTGGAGGGAAAGTTATCTTCTTCCTTTGTATAAAGGAAAAGGCGATACGCGAAACTGTGACAATTACCGTTCTATCAAATCAAGCTGATGTTACACACCATGAAGATCATTGAGCGGGTCTTAGATGGCCGATTGCGAAAAATAATACGGGTATCTGATGACCAGCGCGGGTTTGTCGCAGGCAAATCAACAACAGATGCAATCCAAAGTATAAGGATTATAATGGAAAAACATCGTGATTCCTTAAAGGATTTACATATGGTGTTGGTTGATTTTGAAAAAGCGTTTGATAGACAACCAAGAGATCTAATATGGGTGGCGCTAAGAAAAAGAGGAGTTCCAGAAACCTACGTACAGATTATTATGGACATGTACGAGGGAGCAAAGACAAGAGTAAGATGTCCTGCCGGAGTCACCGAGGAGTATCCAATCAAAGTCGGTTTACACCAGGGGAGTGTCTTAAGTCCTTTGCTGTTTATTGTTGTCCTTGATTTTCTGCTTGAAGGAAAAGTGACGGACCCAAAAGTGCATCAGTTATTCTTTACTGACGATGGAGCCATCATAAGTGATGATCAAACTTCCCTGCAGCGAGCACTTGATGTGTGGGTGGATGTTCTGGAGGGGAATGGGTACCGCAGTAGGCAGAAAAAGACCGAGTACCTGTTCTGCCCTTTCTCCGATCCACTCAGGCCTATACCTCATATTTATTTAAATGGAAAAGTGCTCCCCAAGTGCGAAAAGTGCTTCCCTAAGCTGAAAGGAAGGCTCACAGTTGTACGTCCGGCGCTCACGCACGGTTCACAATGTTAGACAGCGTACAAAAAGTATGAGAGCAAATTAACGGCAACGGAGATGAAGATGCTGCGCATGACAGCGGGAGTAACAAAGCTCGATAGAATAAGAAGTTTAAGGATCCGAGGAAGTCTTCACATCAAAGAACCCATCCCTAAGAAAGTTGAGCACGACCGGCTCAGTTCGTATTGCCTTGTTCAAAGTAGAGATTACTCGAACCCCGTTAAAAAGGCAATATCAATAACCGTTCCAAAGCAAGCGCGAAAGAGAGGCTGAGCGAAAGAGAGGCAGGCCTAAAAACTCCTAGATCACACAAATGCAAAAACACCAGCATTTGATCGACCTCTGTGATGCAGTGATCCGAGATAGGGAGGCCTCTATCGGCGAACCCACGGGCGGACCAGTAGGGATGCAGTAAAGTGGGAGGGTTATGATCCCCAAAATTCGGATCATAATTCCGTCGTTTAAGAGATTATTATTATTATTATTATTATTATTATTATTATTATTATTATTATTATTATTATTATTATTATTATTATTATTATTATTATTATTAATATTATTATTATTATTTTTATTATTATTATTATTATTATTATTATTATTATTATTATTATTATTATTATTATTATTATTATTATTATTATTATTATTATTATTATTATTATTATTATTATTATTATTATTACTATTATTATTATTATTATTATTATTATTATTATTATTATTATTATTATTATTATTATTATTATTATTATTATTATTATTATTATTATTATTATTATTATTATTATTATTATATTATTATTATTATTATTATTATTATTATTATTATTATTATTATTATTATTATTATTATTATTATTATTATTATTATTATTATTATTATTATTATTATTATTATTATTATTATTACTATTATTATTATTATTATTATTATTATTATTATTATTATTATTATTATTATTATTATTATTATTATTATTATTATTATTATTATTATTATTA